>JAGDYQ010000001.1:564452-577139 GCA_021962125.1 Bulinus truncatus | reverse complement strand
CACTTAGAGAAAAGTTTTGTAAAACTGATATATATTGCTTTAAATTACGACAAATTATTCTTTCTTTTTCTTTTTAGTAATCAACAGTGAATAAGAGTTAACAAAAGGCTATGCAAAGATATGTTACTTGAAAAAAAATTGCATAAGATAAATAAATTAATAAATTAAAAAAATAGAATATATAGGTTATATTCTTGAAAGACAGGAATTCAATTAATTTAATGTTTCAATAAATATTAGAGAAACAGAATAAATTTTTTTTTAGTCTGATCAAAGGAATCTAAAAAATTAATGAGAAAGTATAATGATAGTAAATTTAAATATACCACAATATTTAAAGCTATTCATAGGGGATTCTTTTTAATGCAGGTAAAGAAAAAATAAGAATTTATTGAAAAATATTAATATTATCTCAACAGATAAAACAGCCAACAACAGTTTTAGACAAGACAAAAAAATAAGGATTAGTGCAGAGTCAGTTATAATTTATAACTCTTTTGGTATGAGTATGTTAGATAACCAAAGCATTATTCAAATTATCGTGCAAACATTCTTTTTAAAGTATGCATGACACTTCTAATGCTGGTTTCTCAACCTTTTTCGCTACTATACCCCCAAAGGGTGCAAAAATATGTCCTCAGGAACACCTCATGCATAAGTTCTTCAAACTCTTGGTTTACACGAAAATTAAATGTCCCTGCATAGCCCTGCATAACATTTGCCGCACCCTTTGAAGTGTGCGTACCACAGGTTGAGAACCTTGGTTCTAATGCTTACACCATCATTTAATTGCTAATGCATGACACTTCTAATGCTTACACCATCATTTAATTGTTAATGCATGACACTTCTAATGCTCTAACCATCATTTAATTGCTAATGCATGACACTTCTAATGCTTACACCATCATTTAATTGCTAATGCATGACACTTCTAATGCTTACACCTTCATTTTATTATTAGTGCATGACAAAATAAAAAAAAATGATAAACTACAGATAAATGTGGTGGTAAAATTAAAAATAATTCATGTAGCATTTAATTTCAATTCTTCATGAGGGAAAATATGGAGTGTGTAATTATTTTTCCATTGTACCCACATCCAAGAATTGCATATTAACTCCATATCTAAGTACTGTAATGCTTTTAAAGACCAAGAAATGCATATTAACTACATATCTAAGTACTGTAATGCTTTTAAAGACCAAGAAATGCATATTGACTACATATCTAAGTACTGTAATGCTTTTAAAGACCAAGAAATGCATATTGACTACATATCTAAGTACTGTAATGCTTTTAAAGACCAAGAAATGCATATTGACTACATATCTAAGTACTGTAATGCTTTTAAAGACCAAGAAATGCATATTGACTACATATATAAGTACTGTAATGCTTTTAAAGAAACCTATTATCATCATGGAAATGTTGTTATATTTTTTATCAATTCAGCAAATACTTCTCTCAATTTTTTAACAGATTACCAGTTAAAATAATGGAAATTTTATCATAAGCCAACATATGGTCAATCATATTTATTTAATGGATATTTTCAAATTCTCAAAATCACAACAAAAATAGTTTAACTATTTTACCTGTGAAAACCAGACTGGTACTCCAGTTGCATAAAAAGAGGTTGTCAGTGAGTTGAAAAGAACTTGTTTAAGTCTGCTATTGAAATCTTTTTTTGAGAATGTGTCAACTTTTCCTGACAACATCCGGAGTTAGTGTACATGTATGTCCTAAAGTTGTCTCTTCCTGAAAGAACATAACTGAAGAATAATACCCTGGATGTCTTTTATTTTTAGTAGCAACAACCTACATGTTATAATTCTAAAAGAGATAACTTGATCTGGAAGCAGTAATGCCCATTAAATATTTTCTTAAGATAAAAAATCATTTAGGGACTCCCTGACTAAAACTTAAACTACTACTTGCTTACTAAAGTCTTGCAGACTTTGGAGGTAAATGGAGAAGTGAATACTGGTTTCATGTCAACAATAAAATATTAATCACAAGGCTAAATTATTATGTTTTGTCAAATTTTAGAAAGAAAATTTACTTTGTTCATTTGTTCATCAGATTTTTTAAAAACTTGGTTACTGGGTTACTATTGGCCCAGTAAGGAAACATTGTGGGCTATAACTCAAAACAGTGCCATAATTTAAAAAGGTCATTGTAGAGAAATGTTGTATAAGGAGTGCGGCCATAGAGCGAGTGTCATTTGTACTATATTTTCAACATTTTCAAACATGACAAGCTTGTTAATATACAATTGTAAACATGTTATGCATTGCAGAGAGTAAATACAATCCTAATGGAAATAAAGACTAATATGAAGTTTTAAAGGACATGGCTGTCCATGCATGAGGTTGATGAGAGCTGCATTCTGGTTTATTGCTTGGCAAAACTCTGTATCTAATTAAAATGATTTTATTTGAATGACTATAAAGGAAAAGTAAAAAAAAAAGCCATTTTAAGAAATAAAGATATTGATATTCAGCAGTAAATTACTTTCCAACAAAATACAATCTATAATTAACTTACTTTACTTTTGACTTTAGCTGGGACAGTCTGTCTATCCACACCAACAGCTGGTCTTGGCCATGCTTGATAACGTTGATACAATGGTTTAATGGCAAACCCAAACAATATCAAGTATATCACAGCACTAAATAAACAAAAGTAAAATAAAATAGCACAAAAAAAAAAAGAACATTTATTGTAATATCACTGAAAGAGAAGACTGTGAAAGCAAAGAACAACAAAGTCAATCAAAACAGTAAATTTCCAGCATCCAAAAAATGTATAGAAATACTAGCAGTGTATCTGGTGTTGCCGGTGAAGTTGGAGTGCCTTAAATATATCTAATTTGAGTGATGGGTAAAGAAATTAAAGCTAAATCAAGCCACTTATTTGTTTATGTAGTAAAAATCCTATAAATAGGGTGTGTGAGATATAGGAATTATGTCATCAGGACAGTTTACGGGATGCTGTGGCTCATTTGGAGATGCACAAACTTCATCAAAAGAGCAGCAAGCAGTTCTAAGAGCCAAATTTGGCCACAGTGAGTAGGAATTGTAAGCTACAGGTAGGCAGGGGAATAATTTGATCGTAGAGTATGTGGCTATGTGTGAATTATTTATAAAATCCCTATACAAGTGTTACATGTGACAAATGTCACAAGATGTTTTCTCTGTTGATGAATATTTTTTGGGTGCTACTGACAGCTTGTTTATTTGGCAAAGTGACAGAAAAAAATTAATTTCAGTTAGCATGTACTGTACATTGAAATATACATGAATGGATGTTAATGGATTATCAAATGGTGCAATGCATGAACTGTGACATTTTCCATAAGTCAACCAGCATCCAACAATCTTAATGTAAAAAATTTAATAATCACTTCCAGAAAATCATCCCCATCCCTACAATAAACTGTATCACATTGCACTAAATCATATCACTCCCTAATTTTAATGTAAGACATTGTGACATGTTATGGTAATAAAAGAACCCTTACCCACAAGTGATATGATTAGATTAGTAACTAGTGGAAATTAGTTCAAAGCTATTCATAGTTCTGCAAAATATTCACATTAGTGTGTAACAAAATGATAAGGAGAAGATATTGACGAGAAGTGGCAAGGCAATATTGGAGATTGATGTTACTTTTGGTGGAAAATTCAATGGATGCACATGAAGCTATTTAAACATTAACACAATTGTATTGTTTGGGGTAGGGGTTTGATTTAAATTTTCTAAGAAGGGCTGCTTGAAGGATAAATTTTCAAATTCCAAAGGTTTTCCATAAGTGTCTGACAGATTTTTTTTATTGAGTTGTCCAAATTTAAATTTCATATATTTTCTAGGTTCTCAGTGGACATATGAACTTGTGTACTCTAGTTCACAGAAATGGTCATTACAACAAAATGGTAAAATTTAAAAATCACATAAATTTTAATTACACACAAATACAAACTACTAAATAAATTAAAGTATGAAGTTAACATAAAGTAACTCAAATATTGTGTAATTGAGGTAAAATAAAAAAAATTATGATATTCTAAAATTAGTTTATGAGCTTTTCAGGATGAAGTGTGTAAAAAATATAGTGTTTAATACATACAAATAGAAGTTCACATTTATAAATATCAAGATATATATTTTATTTAAATAGATTAGAACAAAAGTTTAAACTTACGGATAGCATAAAAATAGGCAGGTTTTAAAGCCATGCTCTATGATGACTTGATAAATAGTAAAACATAAAACAACGACAGCAGCCAGAACCAGAAGAACTTTGAAACTTTGAAGAAACCAAAATAATATTTTTACACCATGAACCTAAAATGAAAAACGTCAATAAATTTCTGAGACAACAATTACATTAGACAAATGTGACTTGAATATAAAAAAAAAATGATGGACATCACATTATGTCACTTCAAAATGACATTTTCAATATATACTTAGTTATCTATTAATTTATATTATTTTTTATAAAAGTATTTAAATCCATATAGAAGTAAAAATTGGTATAGGAGGTACCATGAGGGGTTTACAAAAACAAAACACCTAATTGTGAAGTGAGGATACCATGGTAAGTGAGGTATTACAAAATTACATTACAAAGACCCACATATTTATAAGCCTGGTATTGGCAGCTTGCAGTGGTGAGATGTGGTAGGCACACTGCACCCTTCCACTCTGGCCGTGACCTCAAGCACATTTGAAGCCCACCATTTCTGGGAGATGTGGAAGGTACATGCACCCTGCCTCTAAGTCAGTTTTGACAGGAAACCACACACCTTGCCTTTCTGGCCAGTTGGCAGGTACAACACACCCTGCTGATCTGGCCATTTTTTTTTTACTAATGCTAAAACCCACTCTCTGTCATGCTGGGAGGTGTAGAAGGCACACTCAACCTCCAGCACTGTAAGCTATGGCACACTCATGCTCCACCATTTTGGCTGGTGTAGAAGGTACACACATACTCTGTCATAAAAAAAATGTTTGTTCCATTTTTTTTCAGTGTCATTTTATGTGAGCTTTACTAGCCCTTAACCTAAAATTGACATGTTCAACAATTTTTTTAAACACTAACCGCATAAATTTTCATTTACAAAAAAAAAATCTGTATACTAGGAGACCTAACTGTATATAACTTATACTTGGGTAATTAAGATGAACTTTAAAAAGTTCTATTTGTTTAACATCTACACTCTCTTAAAACATTTATTTTCCTACATTATTAAGCAGAAAGCGGTATGGCATACTGAAAATATCAATATAGTTTAATTCTATTTTTTTCAGAAGGGAATAAGATATCACAGCAATTATCTAAAACAAGATTATCTTCAATCAATTAACTATTATATTTTACCTCCTGAATGAAACAAATCAGTAGCCGGGTTGATAGAATTATGCATATAAATCCTACAAGGTAAAAATCTATGAGATAAAAGTTCTGAAACAGAAGAATAAGACAGAAATTGATTAATTTTAATATACTTATAAATAGTTTCTATTATAACATAAATAAACTGGTAACTAAAAAATGATGTACATTAAATAAGTCGATGAATGTTAACTGTGTGCATTTTTTTTACAGCATACCAACTATGATATAGATATATTACCAATGCATACTGCGCATGTGATTGTGGGAGCCACCAGACTGTTTTGTACAAATTGATGTACTGCAGACACATCATGATGACACCAAACACAAACAGCATACATTCAAAGTAGAGATTTCCATCTCCAGGAATGTCAGGCAATTGACTGTGTTTAGGTAGTACAACCATAGAGGCCAGTGGGATTAAATTTCCATCACGGTCATCAGGCCCATGACTTAAGGAGTACAGATAATACAATTTTTAAAAAGATGTTTAAAATTATCTAAAGCTAACATTAACAAATATCGTATGCCCAATTATTTTAGGTCATAATTATTCTTTGGACAGCTTTTTTGTAGCATATAATTAGTTCACGTCAGTGACAAAATATTAAGTGACATAAAAAACTTGGTGCCTTATCTTAAATACAAGAAAGTGATAACAGTTTTAAATGTTTCAAATTAATTACTGCTTCACATAGAAGCCTACATCGCATATAAGCCGATCATACAATTGTCTAATTTTACTCCATATTGTTTGCACACAAGTGGCAATCCGTAACTAAGGCTCGGGCCAGCGGTGGCCGGTAGATAATGTGATATGCATTCGTTTGAGCGTGTTACTTCTCAGAAATAAGACTGTGTACTATTGACATTCTGATGACATTCTGATGACGTCGGCTTCACAGCTAGGTCTAGCCTGGTTACGCTTGCCTCTTGTGCATACACAACCATGTGGTTGTGTCACTCTCACTTTATTCTATCCATTTATACAGAGTATGTCTAAACACAAATCTTTGTTTGATTACACTTCTAGAGAGAATTCCTGTATTATTAAATTAAAAATAATAGATATGGGAACACACAGTGTGCCTAGAGAGAAATCAATGTATATTATTATCAGCTATGAATACATTACATTCTTTAAAGTGACACATTAAAACTGAAAAAGAAACAGGATACCCTCACATTCGCTTTGAACTCAAAAAGCTAAAAGATTCTAGCATTGCAGAAACCTTTATAGCAACAGTAAACGGAATGTGTCCTACTTTGAACTTAATAAAATATGAATCTAACACCCTTGCAGGGAACATAAAAGAAGTCATGTTGACTATTGCAGAGGAGGTATTAAGAAGACCTAGGGAAAAGAAACAACCGTGGATAACAAGAAATCCAAGAGTTGTGTGACAAAAGAAGGGAAATGAATGCAAAAAAAAAAAAACACTCAAACCCTGAGTCTGTGTACAGCTACAGGGAGATAGTCAGGACAGTGAAAGTAAGTCAGGATAAATGGGGTAATGTAGATTTGTTAAGATTTAATTATGTTGTGAATGGGAATAATTATAAACGAAGAAGTTAGTGAAAAGTGTTTTTATTTCTTCAAGGAAGTGATAATTGGAAAAGTAATTGTGTATGTATTACTCAATAGTGTGACTTTTGTTATCGTTTCATATTAACTAAAGAGATAATTGATTTTTTATATTTCAATAAATTGATTTTCATTAAGTTAATGGAAGTGTCTGTGAACATTCATTGACTTTATGTGGTATAGACCATACTCCATCACTGACAGAGATAAATTATCATATTAAAAATGAAATAAAGCAATGCATCAGCATTGACATGGAAACAAAAAAGGTAAATTGTGGACAACCGTATCAAATACCAAAAAATATCACCAAGGCAGCAGGGCACAACAACACAAGGAAGCTATAATGGAAGTGGCAATCTTCTGACAGCAAGTGATAGGGTGCTCAACCATCGGAGAGTATAATGAAGGGAACTGTCCAACTATAAACTTAGCTCAGACACCAGCATCCTCTGGCACAACAGTGAACGAGATGCGACAATCCTCCCAGTGCTTCAAGATGAAGTGCAAGAGGTCATACGAAGCCTGAATAACTTTAAGTCCCCTGGAGCAGACAATGTCCCAGTAGAGCTACTTAAACACAGATGAGAAGAGGCACAAAGGGCACACACTTTACTGTGTCCAAGAATATGGTATAAAAAAACTTGTTTATAATTGAATGAACCTAGGTGCATCATAACTAAAAAAAGCTATTGACGCTATAAATGATATGAAACACTTTAAATTGTTGAACTGCAGTACAAGAATTTCCATTAGTTAGAAATTACCTTGTTGAATTTGACATCAGAGAGTCATAATATTACATACTATAGTGTCTATAATCTATAAATATATAATATAAAATATAAATACACAAGTCATGTATGCCTGCGTTTTAGGAAAGATCTGAAATTATAAATAGAACTTAATTATTATGGATGCCTGTGATAGACCTATGTTGCAGAAAGAAAAATAATTATATTAAACATTCTTAATAAAATTCATGTACAATGCACACAAAAAATAAATCAACCAATCTTTCATATCTTTTTAAATTAATACCTTATAAAAATTGTCGAATTTCAAGATTTTCACAGTAAAGTACAAATGATGACCTAATTACAAAACAAGGTTTCGGTGTATTTCTCTGTAATGTTATAAGATAAGTATTTTATAATTTTTCATCTTATTTCTTAGATAAAACAGAGAATTTTTACAACAATTGTTCATTGGCTTATCAGAATGGATTCTAAAGTTATACGCACTCACAGCTTGTTAAATTTATTTTACATTATTACAATAGGCGTCCTTCAAAATAAAGGCTTACTAATAATAATTACTAATATTTAGAGGTACCCAGCAAAAACTTCACATATTTCTTTGTCTTTATTGACTTTATGTTACTCTAAAAAAATAATTCTACAACTACATGATCTAGAAAAAAAATACTGAATTTGTAATAACTTTGCATCTCACAAATGAACTCTTAGTTCAGCTCTATCAATTACTATTCATTCAATGTATCATAATATTATTAATATAAAGTTTCACATTTCTTTAATATTAGACATTTATGTCGATATTTCTACTACTTTGACTTTATCTTTTTCACTAATATGTGATATTACCTATCAATGGTTATTTTTTTTGAGAGGTGATGTATCAATAATAAGAAATTATCTTGCTTGAGAGGTGATGTATCAATAATAAGAAATTACCTTGCTTATTCAATAATATCACATTCACAATAATTTCTGATTCGCAGTGGCTACGGTTCGGTCCGACCGAACGCGTATTTTTTTTTTCGGGTGCCAGCCTTACTTATTATTGCATAGCGGCCGAGTCGCTGCACTGAACTATATAACAACATAATTTATTTTTTTTTTCAGAATTTTTTTTTTCAGGATTAGGGTTAGGGATAGGGTTAGAGATAGGGTTAGGGATAGGGTTAGGGTGTGGAGCAATATTATCTATGGCTGGTACCCTAAGTAAAAAAAATACGGGTTCGGTCGGACCGAACCGTAGCCACTGCCTTTCTGATTTACCTACACTGGCTACAGCTCGGAAACAAATTGCAATACGGACAGGCTACGCTTACGTCAAGACGTAATTCGTATTTTTTTTTCCGGCTTACGTCAATAGATATTTCTCCACATCCTAACACTGTCCCTAACCCTAACCTTATCCCTAACCCTAACCCTAACCCCTAACCCTTTTTGTTTACGCAGTGGCAGCGGTAACATCAAGACGTAATTCGTATTTTTTTTCCGGCTTACGTCAATAGATATAATAATAGAAGGCGCTTGACGTAAGCGTAGCCACTTCGATTGCAATAACTAATTAAAAGGCTAAATAATTAATACCTTCCACTTGAAGAAGCACCTTTTCCATTGCTAGCTTGAATTCTGGAGAAAATTCTACGTCCTCCAGGCATTATGATTATTTTTAGGATGCATTCAACATATGCATTATTAGAATTAATATTAGGATGTGATTATCCCTGTAACTGTAAACAATGTCTTTTAACTCAGTTGACTTGTATAGCTCAGTGAGGCACAATGTTGCCAGGATGGAGTATTTCGATTTTTATCACGGAGCTAGCTCATAGGTATAGTCAGTATAGACATAGATAGATAATGTGTTAAATTCTATGTTTCTGGCTATACTGTGCTTTAATATGACTGAAGAGCTCACATATTATTTAAATAAAAAAATAATTAATGGCAATAATTTTGCCAATGTTCGTTTTTAAATCTTTCTAGTCATTGCGATTACTAATTTTTGCGAAATCACTAACATTGATTTTTGTTTCGAAATGTATCAGCAGCCTACTTGCAGCTAATAAAATATATTAGTTTGAGTATAAGAAGAATTATCACTTAAAACATAATGCAAATCAAAGTAATTAAAATGTAGGCCTATCATTTTGTGCAAATAAACTAGTATTGAGTTTGTTAAGATTGTTAAGCAATCAGAGGCGGATTTAACGGCGGGTGCACCGGGCGCACCGGGCGCGCACATAGGCCCAGAGTTCTAAAGCCCCCCCCCCCCCTCAAAACCGAATTAAACACAAGTAATTTTTTCTGTACTTCAACATCGGACAACTTGCTCCTTATTAATGTCTTTAGCTGAACTGCGAGACCTTCTTTTTTACCGTACGCGATGTTTTGTCTCGAACGTCAGATCTTGTTCTCTCTCTCTCTCTCTCTCTCTCTCTCTCTCTCTCTCTCTCTCTCTCTCACTCACTGTCTGGCCATAGTTCGTAAAACGAGACGCTGTTCGTTGATGAAAGAAAATCAAAGGTTATTGTTCGTAAACCGAATAGTCTGTGACTCGGGCCGCTTGCAACCTGAGGTTCCAGTGCAAAGAGAAATAGAGTTGTAATTATGTATAGATAGATTTTCGATCCTTACATTATAAATTTCAATTGTGTCGCTACCCAACTAAAATTTGTCTAAGTCAGTGTTTACTGTAAGTTTTTCACGTTTTCGCGCTCACACAACTCGCCCAGCGTGCACAACATTTACAACAAATAAGCGCACAAATGCTTTGTTTAAAATGCCTATATATATACCGCCATGAAGCGCACACATTTTAAATTTCCTTCCAACGTTGCGCACAACTAATTTTTTTTTCGTCACACATACAGCCCCGTAGCCAAGGAGGGGGGGAACTAGGGGCCGTGCCCCCCCCCCGCTAGGTGTGGAGTGCCCCCCCCCCGCTTAAAAAGAAGAAAAAGTAACTAAAATGAGAAAGAACCCCCTTGCTGGGTATTGGTGCCCCCCTGCTTACTTTGACC
Source organism: Bulinus truncatus (assembly GCA_021962125.1). Classification (NCBI taxonomy): domain Eukaryota; kingdom Metazoa; phylum Mollusca; class Gastropoda; family Planorbidae; genus Bulinus; species Bulinus truncatus. The sequence goes on along the minus strand of JAGDYQ010000001.1, from coordinate 566,368 downwards.
TGGCTACGGGCCTGCACACATAGCCTTCATAAAACCAGAGGGAATATTGTCAGCGACCCACACTTGTGAGAACCACTGCAAAACGAACTATGTTTACCGCGTGTATAAGTATCAACATCGTGTCATGAATCTACGGGACATCGTTAAAGCCGATCGAACGTGAAAATTATTACCATTAGATAGTGTATCGAAAATAAGGATTAATAAAATTGGTAATATGGGCTATCATACTTCCGTGGAATTATTGATTGGGGTCATGGGCAATTTTAAAAATGGAATAAAGACATAATTATTGAAGACTTTAATTTCAAGGACAACAATTTTTATGATATAGTGGCGTAACATTTCGGGTATCCCTACCCCCCCTCCTCTTACATTTTGTTACACTTCAATGAATTCTCACATAAGGCGTTACGTAATAAGAGAACGGCGCATACCCAAAACTAGTTAATCTTTATTTCGAGCTGATTTTTTTTTTACATCATTGTTTAACGGTGAATGAATGATTGCTGATTAGTCTTAGATCTTAATAAAAACATATGTATTGTTTGTTGATTTCTATTTTACTTTTTTTTTTTGCTCTTGTTTTTGTTTACTTAACGACTTCGGTCACACAATCTAGTAACAATATCAAAATGTATTATTTAATATTGTACAATGTATTACTTTTCTCATCGTAGCCTGTGTTAATAATATAAATGTAATTACAACCAACAAGTAATGTTCTTCTGTAGCCAGCATGTCCGAGGAGAGATGGAGCGCAGAAAATATCAATCGATTATTACATCTGACCCATTGCTCACACAGTCTCTCACCAGGCTCTCCTCACCTCTCTCATCTCGCAGACCACTGGGGTGCGCGCGTGTTGTTATGTGTGCGTGTGTGTTTTGATGGCGAAGCCTATTGCATTGCTCATAAACAGTGCTGCATATTTTTTAAAAACTGATTCCTCTATTGTAATCGCATTTCGTTAAGGCTTAGTTTAAGTAAAATGTAGTCTTGTTAGACTAGACAGAGACTCAAAATGTATTATATTGTGATAATAATGAAATAATTTTATACAGCACAATGTGCAAATATTTCGATTTAAAATTAGTAAAGATTATTAGTAGTCAACAACACTATCCAGTGCCAGAAAACCAATGAATATTTGTAGGCATTATTCATCTGTAGTCAGTAGATTAGGTTTACCCGGAGTTTGTACACACTGAACTGTGTTCTTACAGAACTATTCACCAACGGTTGACTCTTTGATGATTGTGTTGGATGATATCGTTCTAACCGAAATATGTGGCTCGCAATTTAAAAGATTTGCAACAGCCAAACGTTTTTGTAAGTATTGGTTATCATGATATGGTGAAAGGGGACCCATTGATATCCACATACATGTGTGAATTCTAAAATATAAATGGTCGATTGAAGCACTGTGCGAAACGTGCCCTTGCTTAAAAACAGTGAAAACTGGAGTTGTTTAAGACTAGTAGTAGGGAACTAATGAAATATATATAACTCAATATTAAAGCATAGATAGGCCTACCTAGATGTCACAGATATTACGGAGTAAATGATGCCCATTTAAATAATGCATTAATAAAAATCCTATATATCTTCTCTATTCTACATTCATATTGAACTTATTTTATTTCTCATATCAAGATATAGGGAAAACATATGGTTAAAATAAAAAGCTTATTTTTTAGATATTTAAATTTTTTTTTATCATCTTATTAGTGGACACCATATGTAATATTTCTACATCATATTTGTTGGCCTTTAACCCCTGGGAACTCTCTGATAATGTCAAAAAAAAACAATAGCAAAAGCATTTTATAGCTGATTTTGAAAAGCATCAGGGCTCTAAAGATCCAAGACAAAGGGTTCAGACTGCAACTCCTTTGTGGCTGGCCTGTATTAGT
>JAGDYQ010000001.1:0-563952 GCA_021962125.1 Bulinus truncatus | reverse complement strand
TTACGTATTGCTGACACGCTGACACATGGGACATGCTGAGTCGGACAATGTCTGATTGAATAGGTTACCAGAATGCAGCGGTGGGGGGGGGGGGGGGGGAGAGCGGAGCCCATTATATTGTGCTAGCTATAATTTGATTTTGTTAACCAATGAATACGATAAACATTGTGTATAGCTGAAGGGTAAACAGTTGAGCAAGATAACTTAATGGTCAGTCAGTCAGTCTAGACACTGTGACATATTGACACGTGATACATGACCGTCAGTTAAGTCTGACACTCAGGCACCAGGGAACTTGACAATCTAATGCCGCAGTTCTCAACTGGTGGTTACGCGTATCCCAAGGGTTGGGGGGGGGGGAAAGATTATTCAGGGGGTACGCAGCGACAGATAATTTTCGTAAACTACAACCAAGAATTTGAAGAACTTACGTGTGAGGGGTACCGGTGGACATACTCGAGCACTCTTTAGGATACAGTCGGACATACTCTAGCACTCATTAGGGTACAGTCGGACATACTCTAGCACTCTTTAGGGTACAGTCGCGAAAAAAGGCCGAGAAGCACTGATCTAAGGTGTGACATATAGACACGATACGTGACACCTCATTTGGTCTGACATATTAACACTAGGGTGCAGCTCCCAATACATCAGTAAAATAGTCATGTGGCTCCATATTACTCTATGTAGCTCCATGTGACTCCATATGACTCAATGTGGCTCCATATTTCTCTATGTAGCTCCATGTGACTCCATATGACTCTATGTAGCTCCATGACCCTATCCGGCTCCATGACTCAATGTAGCTCCATATGACTCCATGTAGCTCCATATAACTCTATGTAGCTCCAAATGACAACATGTAGCTCCATATAACTCTATGTAGCTCCATATTACTCCATATGACTCCAAATGACTCCATGTGTTAAAGTCAAGGATACAACATTTACACCCTTATGATTCACTCTACCCCTCCCCACACACACACACACAGAGTGGATGACATTTATATTTCAACGTGGCATATCATGGCCGATGAGAAGAGATAAAATATTTATCCATCTGTCACACGAGTCGAGGTATTCTATTCACACTGTCAAACACATTAACATCCTTGATCTCAAGTTTAATGACCAGTTCCTTTAGAAACTGTTCCACTCACATGGCTTTCATCAAATATGGATGATTAGCGTAACGTACATTTGCGCATGCAGATGTAGCATCCCATGCAGGGGCACACAACTGCACTAGAACATGTATGATTAGACCATTCTACTCACTGGCATATGTATGATTAGACAATTCTACTCAAGAGCATATGTATGATTAGACCATTCTACTCACTAACATATGCATGATTAGACAATTCTGCTTACTGACATATTATGATTAGACCATTCTACTCACTAACATATGTATGATTAGACCATTTTATTTACTAACATATGTACAATTAGACCATTCTACTTACTAGCATATGTATGATATATAATCATTGATTATTCAAGTTTACCAACACATGTATTGTTTTTACAAGCCAAGCAACAAATGTATGATTATTAAAGCTTGCTAACACATGTATGAGTATACCAAAATATGTATGAGTATACAATATTTAATAGCAGCACATGTATGAGTATAAATTACTATATACGAATACCAACAAATGTATTATCCCAAAATGATACTAACGCTTAGTGCTATGTATGATCACACCAGTACAACAACCAATACATTATGATCACACCAGTATACCAACCAATACATGTATACCAGCCAATACATGTATGATCACACCAGTACAATAACCAATACATGTATGATCACACAATTATACCAACCAATACATGTATACCAGCCAACACATGTATGATCATACCAGTACAACAACCAATACATGTATGATCACACAAGTCTACCAACCAATACTTGTGTACCAGCCAATACATGTATGATCACACCAGTACAACAACCAACACATGTATGATCACACCAGTACAACAACCAATACATGTATGATCACACAATTTAATCTGTGATTTATTTCATTATCATTTACTCTCTGCTACTCATTCTGTCCATCATTTCAAATGAAACTAACTCAGTCCTTCAGTTCGTCCATCTTTCACTCTCTTACAAATCCTCTTTTACTCTAGATCGCCTCAACAGCCCCACCCACCCCCAACTCCCAACAGCCACCATGCCATCGATCTGACCCAAAAAAGTATGACACGTGACCAATCTAAGCGACCTCCATACCGTTTCTCCCCCCCCCCACTCCCGACTCAACAGAAGGTTGCCCCCATATGTATACAAACATGATTGACGTGTGGGTGGGGGGGGGGGGAGTGTCAGATAAACAATATAGGTGATTGGGGGGGGGGGCTAGGAAAATTGAAATGACAACAAAATATAAACGTGTGTTTGTGTGTTTGTGTGTGTAGGCGTGTTGAGCAGTAAGTTGTGTGTGGAAGGGGGGGATCAAGAGCCGGCGAAGTGGACAAAAAATCAAAAAGTGTGGGGGTGGAAAGGGGGGGGGGGTTTGGAGGGCAACATGACACGTCCATGGATGAGGGATAACTGTGAAGAGCAGTCCGCGCGCGTGTGTGTGTGTGTGTGTAAGTGTGTGTGTGAGAGACAGAGAGAGAGAGAGAGTGTGTGTGTGTGAGAGAGAGAGAGAGTGTGTGTGTGTGAGAGAGAGAGAGAGTGTGTGTGTGTGTGAGAGAGAGAGTGTGTGTGTGTGAGAGAGAGAGTGTGTGTGTGTGTGTCAGTGTGTGTGAGAGAGAGAGTGTGTGTGTGTCAGTGTGTGTGAGAGAAAGAGAGTGTGTGTGTGTGCGTAAAATTTAATTAAATGTTGGAATGTGAGCGATTGTCTTCTTAATGAAATTCAATTCAATGTGTTTGTAAAAAAAAAAGTGGAGACAACAGGGAAAGGTATGGTATGTTGTCATTGGTGACTGATGTCCAGTGAAATGTATGGTGTATTGTCATTGGTCGAGTGAAATGTATGGTGTATTGTCATTGGTCCAGTGAAAGGTATGGTGTATTGTCATTGGTCCAGTGAAATGTATGGTGTATTGTCATTGGTCCAGTGAAAGGTATGGTGTATTGTCATTGGTCCATTTAAAGGTATGGTGTATTGTCATTGGTCAAGTGAAAGATATGGTGTATTATCATTGTTGTAGTGAAAGGTATGGTGTATTGTCATTGGTGACTGATGTCCTATTAGCTCGATATGTATAGTAGTTATTGCATGCCCTGGTAGTTTTACTTCTGCCCTAATATTGTCCCAAAAACAAGTCTACACAATGCACACATGCAGTCACATGAAGCATGTTATAATGTAGTGCTGACACAAATGATTAGCTACACAAATGATTAGCTACACAAATGATTATCTACTCATATCAATGATTCAGCTTTTATATTTTTTTTTAAATAGCTGCAGCCATACAATCTGTACTGAATACAAAACACAAGGTTAAGAGCAGTTGTAAAAGTACCTTCATCAGCCCCGTAGTCGGGGCAAATTAATGTGTAAAGTCCCTGTAAGGACGAGATGAAATCTCTTAGATCCTATAAACCACTAATGGGACGGTTTTTATGGTGCCCTTCTTTAATCCCCATCATAGTCGATAGTGCAATGGCCATGGAGGCACCACGGGAGATAATCCAAGACCTGAAATACCCTTTTGGTCCTCACCGGAGATCGAACCAGGAACCCTCAGGTCGACAGTCGAGCGCTTTACCACACGACCACCCGTCCCGCTGTGCAAATTAGTAGACTGGTGTAGTATTTGGACGGCTAGCAGAACAACATTCACCGTCCCGTCCCCCCCCTCCATTTCTTTCAATTTTAATCTGGACTCTCAGACGTCGATGGAACTCCCCGGGTTTGAACCCGGGACTATCACATTGACACTCCATACCACACATACACTTCTTTCCTATGGCATCTATACAGTTATGACACATACATGTAATATGTGTAAATGTGTGTGTGTGTGTGGTAGTAGAGGGGGCGTGGTAAAAGTGTGTATATTTCAGACATCTCTTTGGTATGTTAGACCAGGGCTTCTTAAACTTTTGTAATTCACGACCCCATTTATGATTGCGAGTTTCTTGATGACCCCATACAAATATAAAAGAAAAATAATTTAATATTTTAAAAGTTAAAAAACATTTTCTGTTAAATTGTAGTTTTATCTCTCGCGACCCCAGAATTTTGCTACGCGACCCCAAATTGGGTCGCGACCCATAGTTTAAGAAGCCCCGTGTTAGAGCGAACAGTTAGAGCTGGAAGGCAAAGAGGTGAATACATTATTATTGAATTCATTAGTGAGAAACAGACGCAAGTGGCTGTCCACACAATGATGAGCTTTACGATGACGCACGACGCCAAACATCAACGCGTGTGTGTGTGTGTGTGTGAGACTCGCCCGGCGTCTGGCGACTTCTGTGTGCTCCGACCACGACAATAATGGTTTTGGAGACAGCCCTGGATGGGGTTGATAGGGGCGGCATCCACAGCTCTCGCGGCCCCGTAAATCGGATTAATATGTCAAGTATTTGTCAGCACTCCGACTAAATACTTTCATCATCGTGTCGGGTATTAGTCAGTGCCAGAACTAAATATTGTCATCATTGATATCATCGTATCGTGGCGAGACTTCTGACAGTGAGCAGTAGAGCAGATGTCAGGTCGAGGTTGGGGCGAGGGGGAGGAGGGGGACACTCACGCTTGTCAACATAATAACAATGTTTCATTGTTTGCATCTTATACGTTAAGCACTGTATGCTGTCTGTCGTTGTGCAGTGTATGCTGTCTGTCGCTGGGCAATGTATGCTGTCTGTCGCTGGGCAATGTATGCTGTCTGTCGTTGTGAAATGTATGCTGTCTGTCGCTGGGCAATGTATGGTGTCTGTCGTGCAATGTATGCTGTCTGTCGTTGTGCAGTGTATGCTGTCTGTCGTTGTGCAGTGTATGCTGTCTGTCGTTGTGAAATGTATGCTGTCTGTCGCTGGGCAATGTATGGTGTCTGTCGTGCAATGTATGTTGTCTGTCGTTGTGCAATGTATGCTGTCTGTCGTAGTGCAAGGCGTGCTGTCTGTTGTGCAATGTATACTATCTGTCGTTGGGGTATGCATGCGTCTGTCGATGTAATTGTGATGCAAGATATAGGCGATAAACTAATAATGGTGGTGTATAAGTGATAATGGTGGTGTATAAGTGATAATGGTGGTGTATATGTGATAATGATGGTGTATAAGTGATAATGGTGGTGTATATGTGATAATGGTGGTGTATATGTGATAATGTTGGTGTATAAGTGATAATGGTGGTGTATATGTGATAATGGTGGTGTATAAGTGATAATGGTGGTGTATAAGTGATAATGGTGGTGTATAAGTGATAATGGTGGTGTATATATGGTAATGGTGGTGTATAAGTGATAATGGTGGTGTATAAGTGATAATGGTGGTGTATAAGTGATAATGGTGGTGTATATATGATAATGGTGGTGTATAAGTGATAATGGTGGTGTATAAGTGATAATGGTGGTGTATAAGTGATAATGGTGGTGGTGGTTTTGGCAGTGGTGGTCCTAAGCGGCGTCTGGATCGCTTTGCGATTTTTCTAATATGTACAAATTAGAAAGTTGGTTTATAGAATGGGGAGATGTACAAATTAGAAAGCTGGTCTATAGAATGGGGAGATGTACAAATTAGAAAGTAACGACATTGTCAAAGATTTGAACAGACGACCTACTGGTCACTGGTCATGTTTACTACCTCTCAGTATCGCAGTAAAAATTAGAGGTGTTAGCCGATTGGTCACATTTCGGGTATCGATCGGAAACTAGAGACTATTAAGATTGAATAGTTTAAGTACTAATGGCTACTGATCACTGGCTATTGTACAAAGAAAGGGTTATGAACAATGGTCATTGTAGGTAGAAAGGACCATTGAATATTAGCCATTGTAAGGCTCTGACCATTGGAAAAACTAAAGCTGTAGAGAAGCAGACGATAAGTTTTTAGATTTGTGTTGCAAACCTTTGAAATTAGATTTATTAACGGCAATTACACGTCTAAACTCAAACTATCCACTGGGACACTGACGAAAGGTTTAGCCAAGATTAGCCAGGATTAACAGGTAACAAAGAAAAGAACGGTTATATGTGTCTCTCTTCATCACCCCCAATCAAATTACATTAAACGAATCCCATCTCATGGACATTAGAAAATAAAAAAAAAAACACTCGTACAAACGTAACATATTGTACATGTATTTCAAGTATAAGCTGCAACAATTAATGTCTAGCCCCGGCCAGATCAAGTGAGACAGATAACAAACATGAAGAAATTATCTGCCATTCACACAAACTCATTAAAACGTTGAAATAAAACAAAAAAAAAAAAACAAAACAAAACAAAGAAAATGTAATCTTTCCCCCGTAATCTGAACAAACAAATCATCTGTGATCAAATGTAAACATTTGTTCTGGTGAACACAAAGTAAACAATCCGGACGGTCCCAACAAGATATAAACGGGACAAAGAGGCAATCCGAGAAACAAACAAACAGCTTTCTTGTTTATAAAAAAAATAACAACAACATAAAAACAACATAAAACTACAAGTAAAACTACTAGTAAACAAGCTAGCCTGCAGTTAACACATAACTTACCTTTACGTCGAGATGTAAATAAAATTATAAACCAAAAGTCCCAGTGAATAGTCCAGTCTATATCCAATCCAAGTTTTCTCTCATTGTTTCACTCTCGATGTCACCGCACACAACACTAATAATACACAACCGTCTCTCTCTCTCTCTCCGCGCTCTCTCTCTCTTATTCCGAGAAAATGTTCTCAGTTCTCACAGTTTTCGCTGGCGACTGGTCCGCCCCAACAGTGGCGAGACTGTACTCCGCTACCACCACCAACACGGTACGTGGAGAGCGCTACGCACATCGCTGGCCGAACTTTATTTCATTATTAACGGAACGTTGCTTCTCCTTCAAAGAGGGGGGGGGAATTATGGATAGGGTGGCGGGGAGTGGGGTGGACGGATTGATGTAGTAGGGTGGGGGTGGGGTGGTAGGCGTGGTCGTTGGCTCGGGGGCGGGGGGGGGGGTCGGGTGATATAAATGAGCGACTCCATGTCTCACAGCGGACTGGGATAACGAGAAGATTAACGGAAGCAAGTATAGCAAACATTTGGTTAATGTTAGAATTGACTATGTGCGATATTATTAGAATAGAGATGGTAAAGGTACTGAAGTACTGATGGACATATACAGAAGTGATGATAGAGTGCTGATGGGTATATACAGAACTGGTGGCAGAGTGCTGATGGGTATATACAGAACTGATGGTAGAGTACTGATGGGTATATACAGATCTGATGGTAGAGTGCTGATGGGTATATACAGAACTGATGCTAGAGTGCTGATGGGTATATACATAACTGATGGTAGAGTGCTGATGGGTATATACAGAACTGATGGTAGAGTGCTGATGCGTATATACAGAACTGATGGTAGAGTGCTGATGGGTATATACAGAACTGATGGTAGAGTGCTGATGGGTATATACAGAACTGATACAATGAAAGCGTCAACGTGTGTGTGACTCGCCCGGCGACAACAGTTTTGGTGACGGTCCTGGATGGGGCTGATAGAGGCGGCATTTGTTGTTCTCGCGGCCCGTAAATCAGATAAATATATATTCTAGTCTTTAGTGTTACAAAAGTTAATTTGCCTTAGTGTTACAAAAGTTAATTTGCCTTAGTGTTACAAAAGTTAATTTGCCTTAGTGTTACAAAAGTTAATTTGCCTTAGTGTTACAAACGTTAATTTGCCTTAGTGTTACAAAAGTTAATTTGCCTATGTCTTAAGCTTTTAGACTGTTTACACTGAACTTCCACAGAGTCTGTTCTCAAGAAGATACAATAAGTATGTATAATCTCAGATTCATTCTGGCCTCCCTTGTACCATTATAAACTATCGTAGTTACTTCTCAAACAAATCGATGACATACGAAATGAGAAAGTAATTTACCGATGATGTCTACATGTTGTGAATTGAAGGTAAATAAAGAAAACATCTGTGTTACCATTTGATGTTCATTTACAGACTTAGTTCGTAGGTGAATGTAATGACGTAATGAATACAATTACCTTTATAGCTTCACCCTGCAATTTCCCTCTCTACCCTACCCCCCCCCCGACATTTTCTGCCGTCGTAAATAGGTCTGATTCGATTGTTACAGTAGAAGAGTTTGTTGGGGTTTAGACAAAAAATAGACATATAGAGAATTTTGATGGAGACAGACTATCTATCTATCTATCTATCTATCTATCTATCTATCTATCTATCTATCTATCTATCTATCTATCTATCTATCTATCTATCTATCTATCTATCTATCTATCTGTTTATTTTATCTTTCAGCCTGTCTGTCTGTTTGCTTGTAAGTCAGATTCTCTTTTTGTCCACCCGATCGTTCGTCTGTCAATCTGTCTGTCCGTTCGAAAGTTAATATGCACTTTGCTTTGTTGCAATATGCACTTTGCTTTGTTGCAATATGCACTTTGCTTTGTTGCAATATGCACTTTGCTATGTTTCTATTTAGCGGGAATAAAAGGCGCCGATAATAAGCGTTGTACCCTGATACTAACAACGGACTAATTATACTCTGATAAATGTCAATATTTAGTCATGGTATAATTTGGCAATATTTAGTCATAGTACAATTTGGCAGCGATCATACACTGCATGACGCAAGTCTCAATCATTTCGTCCAATGAAAACGTTTTTAATGACCTTACCTTCAAATATATATTTCACTGGTACACACATATAGCTAGACCAGATCTACAATTACACACATGCACGTGAATTTGATTATAAGCTTCATACTCATCGATACACACACATACAACTGTACAATCAAAACAGGTCCAACAATCACACACATAAACACATCCATGTGTCAGATTGTCTAAAACAACTTCTTGTGTGTGTGTGTGTTTGTGTGTGGTTGCGTGTACAAATATACTTGGGCCTGTAGGTTCAGTTGTGGGTGACGTTGTTAGTGAGCGGAGTCTACAAGCTGTATGTTGCGGGTTCAAACACCGTAGCATTAGGTCACGTGTCTAAGTCTCCCGTGGTCCCATCAAGGCCACTGCACCATCAGCTTTGGTGGGGGATGAAAGTGGGGGACCCCTAAAAACCGTCACCACAACTGTTTATAGGATCTACGAGATAAACATCACATTCTTTCAGGGAAGTTAAACAATATTTTCAGTTCTTCTTCCTTTCGCTCTACAGCCCATTTAGGGCCCTGGCCAGCCATACTTCTCCACTTTTCCCGATCCATGGTCTTCTTCCTCTACTCTCTCAATCCTATGGCTTTAAGGTCTTTCTCCACTTCCTCTAACCATCTGCATCTTTGGTCTGCCTTTAGGCCTTTTCTCATTGGGTGTTGCCTTATATTTTGCCTTTGGACCTCTGTTGTTTTCCATTCTTTCTATGTGCCCTACCCACCTCAATCTATTCATGTTGATTTCAGCTGTTATATTTGGTTCTTATTATAGATCGTACAGTTCTGAAATTTCGGTTATTACACATCGAAAAATTGAATAAATTCGTGCTTATGGTTTGGTTTCTTTTTTTTTTTAGGAAAAAAAAATATTCTTTAACAATTTTATATGAAATATTTTTTTTTAAACTTACAGAAATACGGACAATTTTAGATACGAATCAAAGCTGAAAAGTGAAGGGATTAACATTAATGAGAATTTAACTATGAAATGTTTTCAAAAAAGAGAATACTTATGACGCAATTATTTTGAATTAATTAAAGGTATTGCGTGTGAATCTTAACTAAGAGACAGAATCGGAATGCCCCATAGGACGATAGTTTAACATAGTTTTTATATATCTATAGTTAAACATAGTCTTATATATCTATAGTTAAACATACTCTTATATATCTATAGTTAAACATAGTCTTATATATCTATAGTTAAACATACTCTTATATATCTATAGTTAAACATAGTCTTATATATCTATAGTTAAACATAGTCTTATATATCTATAGTTAAACATACTCTTATATATCTATAGTTAAACATAGTCTTATATATCTATAGTTAAACATACTCTTATATATCTATAGTTAAACATAGTCTTATATATCTATAGTTAAACATAGTCTTATATATCTATAGTTAAACAACGTTAAACATATCAATTTAGATCAGCTACCTTTTTTTAAAAGCTTTTATTGAACTTCTTTTTCTGTGTGTGTGTGTATGTGTGTGTATGTGTGTGATTTTAAAATTTCATAAAAAATAAAAAAAAAAAACTAACATTATACGTACATACATTAAATAATAAAACACACACAAACACACACAGACACGCGCACACACACACTCATGGAAACATCTTGTAATTAGATGAGGCCAGAGCTAACCCCATGTTCTCTACAAGCCACAGAGTGATCTATGCCAGTCAAGCACCTTTCGTATGCAGTATGTCGCCGTTAGGGAAAAAACATCTATCTCATTGCCCCCATTAAATCCCTTTCATTTCCGCCCCTGAGGTTTTCTGATTGGTTGACCCGGGAGACTAAAGTATCTCCTCTGTCCCTACCAAGGGCCGTCAATTGACCCTCATTCTGGACTGACCAAGTAGCTGCCAGAAATCTACTCCAGTTCAAGAAACGCTGGCGGGTTTCTTATTTTGGCCAGGTTTTAGTTATAATGTGAGACCAAAGTTTCATTAACCTTTTTGGCAAGGCAGAAACAAAAATCAGGCACAACAGTCTATTGGAAGAATGTTGAATGACGTTGGATGTGATCTATGTTGAATGATGTTGGATGTGATCTATGTTGAATGATGTTGGACGTGATCTATGTTGAATGATGTTGGATGTGATCTATGTTGAATGATGTTGGATGTGATCTATAATGAATGATGTTGGATGTGATCTGTGTTGAATGATGTTGGATGTGATCTATGTTGAATGATGTTGGATGTGATCTGTGTTGAATGATGTTGGATGTGATCTATGTTGAATGATGTTGGATGTGATCTATGTTGAATGATGTTGGATGTGATCTGTGTTGAATGATGTTGGATGTGATCTATGTTGAATGATGGTGGATGTGATCTTTGATGAATGATGTTGGATGTGATCTTTGTTGAATGATGTTGGATGTGATCTATGTTGAATGATGGATGTGATCTATGTTTCTTTCTGTATGGCATTTTTAGTTAAATAACAAACTGGATTTGAATGTGCCCAAACATTTCTGTCTGTCTGATCATCTTTTGATAACTTATAACGTTTTTAAAATTATATTATTATGTATGTAAACAAATCATTATTCTCTTTTTTTTTGTCTCAGCAATTTTAATTTCGCAATCCACTATTGTTTGTGTCATCAGATCTTGTTGTATTTCGTGACATGCTGTTGACAGACATGACGTCTCTCAGTTTATTTTTCTGACATGCACCGTCTTTTTGTTGCTGGATCTGGTTACAGTGGTTCTCAGGCTATTTATGAAGTGAAATACTGAAGAATTCCAGACCATGATATGCTAGCTATAAATAGCACTTACGCATTTTATACTGTACTTTTCAAAAATTAACTATTGTTTTTTTTTATCCCCCATTGACTAGAATGAATAGTGATGGTGATGGTGATAGTGATGGTGATGGGACGCTTGTATGTAAGAGCTTGCAACCGATAAGCCAGACATTTTAGGTTCAAATATTAAATGATGGTTAAAATTTGTTCGTTTGTCTTCGGGTAACGGTCAACTTTCAGGGACTTGAGGCTGAGTAGTTTAAACAGCAGCATGACCCCCCCCCCTTCCACACACACACCCCAGTGAGATTAATCCCTTAAGACGCCGAGAAAGACTGAAATACAAATGACCTATATGCACCGGGCCCCCAGACTCGCCAGGTAAGTGACTTTATATGGCACGGAGAGTTTAGAACAAAAGAACATGCCCTTTTTATAGACGTAGAACAAAGCCTATAAATAGACATAGAACATGCCCTTTATATAGACGCAGAACACGGCCTATAAATAGACATAGAACATGCCCTTTTTATAGACGTAGAGCAAAGCCTATAAATAGACATAGAACATGCCCTTTAAATAGACGTAGAACATGGCCTATAAATAGACATATAACATGCCCTTTATATAGACGAAGAACACAGCCTATAAATAGACATAGAACTATTACATAACGTTAGAACAAGTCTTTTATGTCAAGCTTGAATATTTATTTAAAGACAGAGCATGCCATTTATATAAATCTAGAATATTTCCTTTACATAAACCTAGAACATCTTTATTTACAGAAGATTAATTCAAGTGAATTCATACCTCAAAATAAGGATTGAATTAGATCTCAGACTTTGTTCAACTTCCGACCGAAAGTTTTCTATGTAATTCACATCAAATTGATATAATTGTTTCGAACTACCCACAAAGTCGACTTTTGAAATTTTTTTTTTAATATAATGGAAAAGGCAGAATATTTTAACGGCGAAAACAATTAAACGTTTTTTTTTTAAAAAGGACTTTACTATTAACTTTTAAAGTGTTGACAATACCACACGAGACGGTTTCAGTATAACGAGGAGATGTTCGAGGTCGGCACACGAGATGGTTTCAGTATAACGAGGAGATGTTCGAGATTGGAACACGAGATGGTTTCAGTATAACGAGGAGATGTTCGAGGTCGGAACACGAGATGGTTTCAGTATAACGAGGAGATGTTCGAGGTTGGAACACGAGACGGTTTCAATATAACGAGGAGATGTTCGAGGTTGGTACACGAGACGGTTTCAGTATAACGAGGAGATGTTCGAGGTTGGCACACGAGACGGTTTCAGTATAACGAGGAGATGTTTGAGGTTGTCACATGAGACGGTTTCAGTATAACGAGGAGATGTTCGAGGTTGGCACACGAGACGGTTTCAGTATAACGAGGAGATGTTTGAGGTTGTCACACGAGACGGTTTCAGTAAAACGAGGAGATGTTCGAGGTTGGCATGAAGGTGACCTAAGTGAAAGGGGAATTGTTGTTACTATCATCTAGTTCGATATCTCGAGTTCGGATTTAGAAGTAGGATCTGAATTAGATCGTTATTGTTTTAACATGTCCACGGGCTGATCTCTTTTACGTTTGGCGACCCACAAATAAACATGCTCGCTTATCAAGAATCAGTAATAACGACGTTCGTATTTCAAGACACGCTTTTTTGAGACCCACTTATAAGCAAGTTCGTTTTTTCGCGACCCATCACTAAAGAAAAAAAGACAACAATTACTTTTATTTTTATTTTTAATTACATAGTTATTACTTTTTTTCGGTGTGCCACTTAAAAGTCTGCCCCTAATTCACCAGCGTGTCGTGAACCATTATTGCAGACGACACAATTAAAATATTGTAAAGTTATTGAAAGTTACGTAGCCTTTGATATTGTAAACAAGTATCACGACTCGTATCCTAATTATTCATAATGTATCAACTATCACCTACTGATCACAAAGTTCTGTGACGCTAATCAAATCAATAATGATAATTTAAAAAAAGCCAATAGATACCAGTTTTCTTAGTTAATAATTTACACCCAATTTAGAATATATTTATTCTAATCTTCTAACATCCTCCGTACAAAACAAAAATGAACATATAACACACAAACAAAAAAAAAACAACCTAAAAGATCGCGGCTGTATTTTTGTTTCTTTCTTTATTTATTGCAAAGTCAGGAACTAAACATGAAAATTCAATTTCAATTTCATTGATATCCTCGGGCCATTTCAATGTTTAATGTACTCAACATAGCCTCGATCCATCCAGGTAGAACCAGAACTTGTGGAGCCCATTGTTCTATAGTACATGGCCACACCACAGAACCCATGCTGGCCTTTTGTTCTGATGGAAAAAGAATTTAAAGAAAAAGTGTCTTCATATACTGGCTAGTCCAGATAAAGTTCGCGCTCAACATGTGTCACAGAGAGACGACTGGACACAGATAGCCAGTGGAAAACAATACCCCCCCCCAATCCCGTAGATGTCACGTGATTATTGATTGAGTGACATTTATAGTTTGATAACTAATCAATTAGTTCAAACATTTTTTTTATTTCATTTTTTTTTTGTTTGACCAGCTCCATAAAGGATCAAAGTTCCAGACATAACTTTACATAGTGTCCTAGAGCTAGTTGCCTGGTCTCTGGAACTAATGGACTCAGTGTGGACCAGTGTTCCAAACAAAATGGTTAAAGAGAATAATTGACTAGGTCACAGGTAGATACTGGGTAAACCAACTGACTAGAACGTGGACTGTTAGCAAACCGGATATGATGTGCATGAATATAAATGACGTCATCAATATGCAAACGTTTTGCCGTTATCTTTAAAACGTCAAAGCTAAGTTCTCTTTAAATCTTTTATCAAACAACACACATTCATTTTATCAGATATTAGCCTCCACTAGCTTCCATCTTCACTAGCTTCCACCTTCACTAGCTTCCACCTTCGCTAGCTTCCACCTTCACTAGCTTCCACCTTCGCTAGCTTCCACCTTCACTAGCTTCCACCTTCACTAGCTTCCACATTCACTTTCTTCCACCTTCACTAGCTTCCACCTTCACTAGCTTCAGTAAATTCAAAATAATTGCGTCATCAATTCTATCTGTATGTGATATTTGTTAAGCAATGTTTTCTAAAGCTAATTGTACACTATAATACTAATGACCATATGTTAACGAGATATTCATGAAATCAAACGATCGACGATGAGTACCAACTCTCACAGATCTTTAAAAAGAATGTAAAAAACCTACCCCCCCCCCCCGCGCTTTAATAGGTACTTCTCCTTAGAAAAATCTACAGTATTGGTAATACTAATAACACCCACTTCTACTTCTTTCTTCTTTATCCCTTAACCCGTGGGTGGGTCGTTGGGGCACCGTTATTGACTGAAAACCAGTTCCCGCCATTTTTTCCGGTCCTGAGCGGCCTTTTGGGAGTCGACGAACGACAGGCCGGTCCATTCTTTGATGTTGTCTTCCCATCTCTTCTTTTGTCCTCCTCTTTTCCTTCTTCCGTTGGTTGTACCTTGCATGATTGTCTTTGCAAGACCTTCACATCTCGCAACGTGTCCGTAACATCGCAGTTTCCTCTTCTTGAAGGTCTTCGTGAGGGCCGATGGCAGCCGATATTTTATTGCACACCTCGTCATTCGTTACGTGTTCTGTGTATGAGATGTTCAATAGCTTGCGGAAACATCTCATCTCCAGCGCACTTATTCTTCTTTGAAGGTCTGCATTGAGACACCCATACAGGAAGACCGATGTCACCAGAGAGCGCATTAGTCGAGTTTTTGATCTCAGCGATAGTTTGTTGCTTGCCATTGTGTTTAAGTTTGTTCAGAGCTGCTGTTGTCTGGGCCAATCTGGCAAGAATTTCTGGCTTTGATCCTTCGTCGGATATTATGGCCCCAAGGTATTTAAAGGAGGAGACAACTTCAAGTTTTTGCCTATTTATCCGAGTGTCGTTTTTGAAGGCTCTATTTGTCATGACTTTAGTTTTTTCGGCATTGATTTCCATACCATACGCCTCTGCTGTTTTATTTAGTTTTGCAGTGAGTTCTTGCAGTTCGTCCTCGTCTATGTCGTCGGCGAAGCGCAAGATGGTTATGGTTCTCCCTCCGATACTGACAGTTCCGGTGTGGTCTTCTAGCACATCCGTCATAATCCTTTCAAGAAAGAGGTTAATAACACCCATTAAGACTCGTTAATCAAAAATATACCCATACTCACTCACTCATACACACACGCACTCACACACGTGAGTTGTATTGGCACTTTCTGTATATGATGATTTGTGTAAACTCATTTTCAAGAGACGCAATATGATTTTATGTTTTGTCTGATAGAAATATTTTCTATATAAAGATATATTACGTAAAACAAAATCTCAACAAATTTAACTGGTCCTGTTAATTGTAATAAAAGACAAACAATACAGTTTATTCACTTGCCATAGTTTAGTTTGTTACAGATCTCTTTCAACGAAAGTCAAGGAAAGCCACGTTTCTGTTGTAATTGTTCTAAATTTTTAAGTTTGAGCGATTGTATTTATATGAGTTATGTGAAGGGATTAGAAGCTATGTATTATATAGTATTGTAGCAAAACAATGACGAAGGGCATGTCAAACTGTTTACATTATTTACATTCATCTCTATTGATTCTAGTCTGGTGGATGAAGTCTTGATGATCAAGTCCTTGTGGTCAAGTCTTGGTGGCCAAGACCTGAGGGTCAAGTAGTGTTGGTC
Organism: Bulinus truncatus; assembly: GCA_021962125.1. Taxonomy (NCBI): domain Eukaryota; kingdom Metazoa; phylum Mollusca; class Gastropoda; family Planorbidae; genus Bulinus; species Bulinus truncatus. Next base: position 547,562 of record JAGDYQ010000001.1, on the reverse strand, counting down.
AAGTCCTGACGATCGGCATCCTGACGACCAAGTCGTGGTGTTTAAGTCCTGACGATCAAGTCGTGGTGTTTAAGTCCTTACGATCAAGTCGTGGTGTTTAAGTCCTGACGATCAAGTCGTGGTGTTTAAGTCCTGACGATCAAGTCGTGGTGTTTAAGCCCTGACGATCAAGTTGTGATATTTAAGTCCTGATGATCAAATCCAGGTGGTCATATTACCTTTGGTCAAGTCCTGGTGGTCAATTTCTAGTTTACAAAAATTCCCTTAGCCTTAAAGGGTCATCAAGGCACGATGGAGTGTAGAGGTCATACAGTTCTGTTACCCCCAGGGTCGTTTCTTAAAGGGGGAGGGGGGTGTGGTCCTCATTACAATTCTCGCTGAGGGCTTATAAATGTGTTGGCCGAAGACAGGCTACATGATGGAGAATACAGTATCTCAGTTACTGGGTGTTGTTTAATTACTCAGTGTCATTATTCAGATGTTATTGTCTGTGTGCAGTTCAGTGTCATTATTCAGATGTTATTGTCTGTGTGCAGTTCAGTGTCATTATTCAGATGTTATTGTCTGTGTGCAGTTCAGTGTCATTATTCAGATGTTATTGTCTGTGTGCAGTTCAGTGTCATTATTCAGATGTTATTGTCTGTGTGCAGTTCAGTGTCATTATTCAGATGTTATTGTCTGTGTGCAGTTCAGTGTCATTATTCAGATGTTATTGTCTGTGTGCAGTTCAGTGTCATTATTCAGATGTTATTGTCTGTGTGCAGTTCAGTGTCATTATTCAGATGTTATTGTCTGTGTGCATTTCAGTGTCATTATTCAGATGTTGTTGTCTGTGTGCAGTTCAATGTCTTAATGTCTTACAAGCCGAGATAATGGGAAATGGTGTGTTAACTTCTAAACAGTTGGATTGCTAGCAATATTACCAGAAGAACGGGATAGATGTTTACAATATTACCAGAAGAACTGGATAGATGTTTACAATATTACTAGAAGATCTGGATATATGTTTATAATATTACCAGAAGAACTGGATAGATGTTTACAATATTACTAGAAGAACTGGATATCATATATAATAATACTCATTTCCAGTGTGCGTTAAATCGAAAGTAAAGAATTAATACAACAGTATTCCAGTTTAAAATACAACCATGAAAAAAATCGGATCTGCCCGAAACCAAAAAATAACCTACCCTACCGATCAAGCCTAAGGGGATATAACTCTATGCAAAGGTTTTGCAGGGTACAGCTAGTATGTTTATAATATTACCAGAAGAACTTGATGATGTTTACAATATTACTAGAAGAACTGGATATATGTTTATAATATTACCAGAAGAACCGGATAGATGTTTACAATATTACCTGAAGAACTGGATATATGTTTATAATATTACCAGAAGAACTGGATTTATGTTTACAATATTACCAGAAGAACTGGATAGATGTTTATAATATTACCAGAAGAACAGGACACAAACAGAAAGGTGTTCTCCAGTGCTGTGTATATGTTCTATTGTCAACAAACAGAAAGGTGTTCTCCCAGTGTTGTGTATATGTTCTATTGTCAACAAACAGAAAGGTGTTCTCCCAGTGCTGTGTATATGTTCTATTGTCAACAAACAGAAAGGTGTTCTCCCAGTGTTGTGTATATGTTCTATTGTCAACAAACAGAAAGGTGTTCTCCCAGTGCTGTGTATATGTTTTATTGTCAACAAACAGAAAGGCGTTCTCCCAGTGCTGTGTATGTTTTATTGTCAACAAACTGAAAGATGTTCTCCCAGTGCTGTGTATATGTTCTATTGTCAACAAACAGCCATTTATTTCTTAATTTATTTTTTTTTGACCATCCAAGAACAAGAACATGTTGTACTTTTTTTTATACCCGGATGTGAGGCCGGGAGCCCGGGGGGGGGAGATAAATATAAACTTAAATGACAATTAATTGTCATTAAACATGATGACATGTGTTACGGATCCTTTTAATGATGATGCTTGTAGAGGGTGTAATAAATCAGACAACACAAATCACGAAGTTAACTCCAGTGAAGTAACATCAAACAATCATTTAATACTTGAACATGAACTGACATAAAGGTAGAATCAGGAGGAGTACAAAAGCAAACTGTAAATATGCATCCATCTACATAGATGCCCACAGCTAGACTAACTATAAAACAAAGCATGTGCTCCCAACTGTCGGTTAATATACGTCATTTGTACCAAATGACGTATACACTAAAGCTCCCAATATTTACACTCAAGATGGCGGAATGACGCCATAGATACTGCGGTGGGCGGAGCCTAGCGAACTGCGTCATCAAACTTAGACTATATTATTTCTCCACAACATGCAATTTGTGCAGTTATAGCCAGGTTACATTTTTCATGTTAAACTATTATTCTATATAACTGGTAACTAGAAGATATTTATAGTAAATGAGATAAACAACTTATTGAAACAAAAAATTTTTGAGGATCTTACAGATAAAAAAAAAACATTACAGATTAAATAAAAGAAAAATCACATGGAATCAGTTGCATTTGCGAAACAAATAAACACATAAATAAATAAACACATAAATAAATAAACACATCAATAAATGAACACATAAAAAATAAACACGTAAATAAATAAACACATAAATAAATAAACACGTAAATAAATGAACATCGCATGTTTGTGACGAATTTCGTAGTATTCTCCCACCCTCCCATCTTCTAGCTTTCTCTCGTTCTCTCTCCCTTCCTCATCTTGTCTCCCATGACTCTCTCTCCCCTCTCTTTTTTACCCTCTCTAGTTCCATTTATTCCTCTCTCTCTCTCATTCAATCAATCTATCACTCACACTCTCTTAACACACATTACGGACAGGCTAAATGTTTTGTGACGTGAATTAGTGGGATAATGAAAAAACAAACAAAACAATGTGTTTATGAAGATGTTCTATTATTTAAGCACACAAAACAATGTGTTTATGAAGATGTTCTATTATTAAGCACACACGAGATGGACGCAGACACTTCTATTGACAGCATCATTGTGAAAATCTTCAGACTTCACCAAGGTATGACTACAGCCGTATGAATAGACAGTAGAGTAACATTCTGGGGTTTTTGTGAATAGACCATTCAACATCTGGAAGCCCGGTATAGATTTGTCTAACCAGGTCATTCACTTTTGATAAGGTCATTTACTGGCTATAATGAGATCTGGCATTGGCCCGAGTGTTGTGGCTACGCTGCCCCAGGGGATACTGGTCATTATATGGCCACGGGTGTATTCCTGCTTATTCAGAAGCGCTAATGATTAGAAAATTTTAATTAATGAGTGATTAATATTTCATAGCGAAACTTGGATAGTTTGTGTGCAACGTATGTGTTTGTGTTTGTATGTGTGTTTGTGTGTGTGTGTGTGTGTGAGTTTGTGTGTATGTTTGCGAGTGTGTGTGTTTGTGTGTGTGGGCTGCTTGTTTTGTGGCTTGTCAGAATATTGTGTTGTATTGCTCAAGGAATTTTTTTTTTTCAAATTTAATGTAACGATTTTAAATTAATTTGGCTATTAGTTTTATTTCAGAGTTCGATTTGATAATAAATATTTCATTTGATAATGCTGATTTTTATTTCATGATATTAATTTCATTTGATTATGGCGTTATTAGTTAGAGACGAGACCTCGGAGCTGGCATCACCAAGATGGTGTTCAGCTGGGTGCAGCTCGAGAGGATGGCTCAGGACAGAAGCCGCTGGAGATCTTTAGTTGGTGGCTCGTATTGAGATAAGACTGATGATCATAAGTAATAAAACACCTGTCACTTTGACACAGATTATCACATTGACACAGACTGTCACATTGACACAGACTGTCACACTGACAGTGGGAGATTCGAGGGAGGGGTCAAAATAGTCAGAAAAATTAAGTTTCACATGAGACAAAAACTGAGAATATACTGGAAGTACTAACAATTTTTGTTAAACTTTTAGTTTCCTTGAAAAAAATTAGTTAAACTATACTTATAACTAAACACTTATAACTAAACACTTTTAACTAAACACTTATAACTAAACACTTAAAACTAAACATTTTGAACATTGCTAAAACGTTTCTTGCTACTAAAAACAAAATGAGTAAAATGTTGCCCCTCATTCGATTAGAGTGATAGTCACGTGTCCTCTAACATTTAAACATTTTTTTTATAACTGGATCGATGAGAACCGCAACCGACCATCATGCAGCAACTGACCATCATGCAGCAACTGACCATCATGCAGCAACTGGCCATCATGCAGCAACTGGCCATCATACAGCAACTTGCCATCATGCAGTAACTGACCATCATGCAGCAACTGACCATCATGCAGCAACTGGCCATCATCCAGTTGATTGAATATTTTTACATATTGACTATGTTATCAACCAGTTGATAGTGTGATGTTACAGCTGTACACTGTCGACCATGCCGTTTGTATCTCTGTAGCAGACGATCAAAATCTCAGTGTCAGATCTTCCAAAAGCTACTACGAAAAAAAATAGCCAACCTGGCCACAAATATCGATATTGTTGGCTTCCTGCTACTTCCTGGTAACACTTCCGGTTGTTCAAAGAATTTTATTTCGACTCAACTGGCGTCATTTTTTTTGCCACGTCACATTTAAAATCATCTTCACTACAGTATTCAATATTACAGTATTTAGTACCACAGTAATCAATATTACAGTATTTAGTACCACCATGTTCAATATTACAGTATTTAGTACCACAATGTTCAATATTACATTATTTAGTACCACAGTATTCAATATTACAGTATTTAGTACCACCATGTTCAATATTACAGTATTTAGTACCACAGTATTCAATATTACAGTATTTAGTACCACAATGTTCAATATTACAGTATTTAGTACCACCATGTTCATTATTACAGTATTTAGTACCACCATGTTCAATATTACAGTATTTAGTTCCACCATGTTCAATACCACCCTTTACTATTTCACCGTAGTCAATATTACAGTATTTAATACCACCATGTTCAATATTACAGTATTTAATACCACCATGTTCAATATTGCAGTATTTAATACCATCATGTTCAATATTACAATATTTAATACCACCATGTTCAATATTACAGTATTTAATACCACCATGTTCAATAATACAGTATTTAATACCACCCTGTTTGATACCACACTTTACCATATCGTCGTATTCAATATACCGTGCCAACTTTTGTGTCTCTTCAAATTAACACATTGTCGGCTACAGCAGGGGGGGGTCACCAAACCTTCCCCAGTGGGCCGGATAATTTAAAGAAAGATGACCACTGGACGGCCTATTTAAAAAAATATTAAGTGTGTGACGTCATTTCCTGTTCTTTACGTTTTATTAATTCAAGTGCCGGAGGAGGGATGGAATAACTCACCACTCAGACCGGACTCGACCCACGGGTCATAGTTCTGTGACCTCTGAGAAACGTTGGGTCGCAACTTAGTAAGGGCCACCGAAGACCGTATTGTCTCTTTGAGTTCGTATTGTGGTAGTTCAAATAAAAAATTCTGTGAAGATTTGAATGTGACCCCCCCCCCCCCCAGAAAAGGTTCATCTTGTTGGATCCCAAGTGTACTAACTGTAACAATACACCATCACTCCAAGATCTCTTGTCTGACTATATTATCAGCAACTTAAACAACAATATATCAGTCTTACCAAAATGTCCAGCAAACTTTCAGAACCCCCTTTGACTGGACCCCCATCTTCAATATATCTATCGATGTCCAAGGCGGTGTCAGTAGAGGACTATGGCTGCGCGCGCGGAATAAATCATAGTGGGGGGGGGGGTCCTTTTAAAATGACCGACCTAAATTACAGCTAAAAGTGTAAAATTGAAGCTGTGGCCACAGTGAACCCGCCCTCAGATCCGCCTCTGGTCACACATATTATCTGTATCTACATTTGGTTCAATACATGAAATGGGAGTGATAGATATTGGCTCAGTAAACATTGGATCAATAAATATTGGCCCAGTAAACATTGGATCAATAAATATTGGCTCAGTATACATTGGATCAATAAATATTGGCTCAGTATACATTGGATCAATAGATGTGGGCTCAGTATACATTGGATCAATAATTATTGGCTCAGTATACATTGGATCAATAAATATTAGCTTTATAAAATATAACTGATACCCTTCATTTTAAGGTCAAAGAAAGTTGATACAGTGACCATCGAAGGACTCAGTCTGAATGTTGATACAGTAACCATTGAATGACTCAGTCTGAATGACTCCAATACAGAAGCCATTTCTTGAACATGCATTTTTAAAAAAAATCTTTTGCTGTTGTCCATAATAAAACGTTAAATGGGAGAATCTGGTCATTTTGAGTGACAGGCTGATTGTTGTATTGTGTGTCAAGTCTTGGAGTGTCATTCATGTCACTTTCTTCAGCTGTCACACAGTGGGCACCAACTTAAAAAAAAAAGTAAAATCTATGACTGACATTGTCACATGTCGTGAACAATATTGAACAATTGGCTAGGAAATGTTCAAGTCTCGCTGGCTTTTTTGAACAATTTCTTGAACTATTTTAAATTTGTTTTCGGAAAATTTATTTTAATTTTTTGTAATTGTTTAATCTTGTTTATAGAACTTACATTTTTCTTCCTTTTTATAATAATATCATTATTTTTGTTTACATATAATATTTATTTTTCACAATTTTTGTTTACATATAATATTTATTTTTCACAATTTTTCCTTTTGTCATTTGTTGCTGTGATTTTGTCTTGAGCGTTTGATTAATTGTCTACAATGTCATTATTTTGTTAAAAGCTACTTACTGGGATATTAGAAATGAACAATGTAATGAGTGCATTTTACAATAAGACACTACCGGGGAGTGAAGGTAGAGATAATTACAATTTATTTATACAGAATTGTTGACACAAAGAGTAAGTTATACATAAATCTGAAATTACTGACTGAATAAACAAAATAAATAAACAAAAAAAAAAATTATAATTCAATTAGAATTGGTTTTCACATCGAGGCTTCAGTAGCCATTGTTGTAAGTTTACACTTGTAATAATAATGGATTGTTTTTTAAAACTAACAACAATACATTACGTTCTGTTTGTGTTTTCAATTATGTGTTTGTGTGTGTGTGTTTCTGGGTTTCTTTAAAGATCTATATAGTTATATAGGTCACGCTATTTTCCGAATCCAATATAATGTGCTAACATGAGTTTATTAGCTAGGCCGGATTGTTCAAGTCCGCAAAAACTCTGTGTGACAAGTGACGTAATAACGTGACGTAATCAAGTGACGTCACTTCTATGAGTGTACGCTGATTGACCGTGTCTAGACGAGTTACTCACCTACCCATATACAGAACAGTTGATTGGTTTTATGACCGCCTTTGTTGACTCTAACCCTCTCAAGTCAAGACATACAACACAATACTGGACAATCCCGAGTCACATATACTTCCCCCCCCCCACCCCCACCCACCCCTCTCTCTCTCTCACACAAAGAGGCACGGGACGGTACTTTTATGGGCCATTCTTCGGAAGGGTCCACGTCATAAATTATTTTATGATTTCCTTTATGTCCGTGGTCAGGTCCCCCCCCGGGGCAGGAAGACAGTGTTGCTTTACAACCTGGGGTGACGCCTGGATGTCCAGTGTCCACTATCTATTGTTTACATCGCCCTGGTCATTTGATGCTTTATCGGTTTATCCGATATGAACATTAAATCTTCCGCGGACAATGTTTCAGCTATTGTGTACATTTTCTTCTTCTTTTCTTTATATCGTCTGCTCGGACTGGTCAAAAAAAGTTGATTATCTCGTGACCTTGAACTTGAGATTTGGAGGGGGGGGGGTTGTGGGGGGTGAGGAGGGTTCCTGAATTGATAATAAAAAATATTGAGTGTAGCAGAAACTGGTTAAGGTCTTTTAGTTTGATAATGAGGGTATTGAATGCTGTGGTGTACATATTGTATCGTATTGAATGCTGTGGTGTACATATTGTATCGTATTGAATGCTGTGGTGTACATATTGTATCGTATTGAATGCTGTGGTGTACATATTGTATCGTATTGAATGCTGTGGTGTACATATTGTATCGTATTGAATGCTGTGGTGTACATATTGTATCGTATTGAATGCTGTGGTGTACATATTGTATCGTATTGAATGCTGTGGTGTACATATTGTATCGTATTGAATGCTGTGGTGTACATATTGTATCGTATTGAATGCTGTGGTGTACATATTGTATCGTATTGAATGCTGTGGTGTACATATTGTATCGTATTGAATGCTGTGGTGTACATATTGTATCGTATTGAATGCTGTGGTGTACATATTGTATCGTATTGAATGCTGTGGTGTACATATTGTATCGTATTGAATGCTGTGGTGTACATATTGTATCGTATTGAATGCTGTGGTGTACATATTGTATCGTATTGAATGCTGTGGTGTACATATTGTATCGTATTGAATGCTGTGTTGTACATATTGTATCGTATTGAATGCTGTGGTGTACATATTGTATCGTATTGAATGCTGTGGTGTACATATTGTATCGTATTGAATGCTGTGGTGTACATATTGTATCGTATTGAATGCTGTGGTGTACATATTGTATCGTATTGAATGCTGTGGTGTACATATTGTATCGTATTGAATGCTGTGGTGTACATATTGTATCGTATTGAATGCTGTGGTGTACATATTGGATCGTATTGAATGCTGTGGTGTACATATTGTATCGTATTGAATGCTGTGGTGTACATATTGTATCGTATTGAATGCTGTGGTGTACATATTGTATCGTATTGAATGTTGTGGTGTACACATTGTATCGTATTGAATGCTGTGGTGTACATATTGTATCGTATTGAATGCTGTGGTGTACATATTGTATCGTATTGAATGCTGTGGTGTACACATTGTATCGTATTGAATGCTGTGGTGTGCATATTGTATCGTATTGAATGCTGTGGTGTACATATTGTATCGTATTGAATGCTGTGGTGTACATATTGTATCGTATTGAATGCTGTGGTGTACATATTGTATCGTATTGAATGCTGTGGTGTACATATTGTATCGTATTGAATGCTGTGGTGTACATATTGTATCGTATTGAATGCTGTGGTGTACATATTGTATCGTATTGAATGCTGTGGTGTACATATTGTATCGTATTGAATGCTGTGGTGTACATATTGTATCGTATTGAATGCTGTGGTGTACATATTGTATCGTATTGAATGCTGTGGTGTACATATTGTATCGTATTGAATGCTGTGGTGTACATATTGTATCGTATTGAATGCTGTGGTGTACATATTGTATCGTGTTGAATGCTGTGGTGTACATATTGTATCGTATTGAATGCTGTGGTGTACATATTGTATCGTATTGAATGCTGTGGTGTACCACATTGTATCGTATTGAATGCTGTGGTGTACATATTGTATCGTATTGAATGCTGTGGTGTACACATTGTATCGTATTGAATGCTGTGGTGTACATATTGTATCGTATTGAATGCTGTGGTGTACATATTGTATCGTATTGAATGCTGTGGTGTACATATTGTATCGTATTGAATGCTGTGGTGTACATATTGTATCGTATTGAATGCTGTGGTGTACATATTGTATCGTATTGAATGCTGTGGTGTACACATTGTATCGTATTGAATGCTGTGGTGTGCATATTGTATCGTATTGAATGCTGTGGTGTACATATTGTATCGTATTGAATGCTGTGGTGTACACATTGTATCGTATTGAATGCTGTGGTGTACATATTGTATCGTATTGAATGCTGTGGTGTACATATTGTATCGTATTGAATGCTGTGGTGTACACATTGTATCGTATTGAATGCTGTGGTGTACATGTTGTATCGTATTGAATGCTGTGGTGTACATATTGTATCGTATTGAATGCTGTGGTGTACATATTGTATCGTATTGAATGCTGTGGTGTACATATTGTATCGTATTGAATGCTGTGGTGTACATATTGTATCGTATTGAATGCTGTGGTGTACATATTGTATCGTATTGAATGCTGTGGTGTACATATTGTATCGTATTGAATGCTGTGGTGTACATATTGTATCGTATTGAATGCTGTGGTGTACATATTGTATCGTATTGAATGCTGTGGTGTACATATTGTATCGTATTGAATGTATGTGGTGTACATATTGTATCGTATTGAATGCTGTGGTGTACATATTGTATCGTATTGAATGCTGTAAGATGTATATTGTATCGTGTGGATATGGTGTACATATTGTATCGTATTGAATGCTGTGGTGTACATATTGTATCGTATTGAATGCTGTGGTGTACATATTGTATCGTATTGAATGCTGTGGTGTACATATTGTATCGTATTGAATGCTGTGGTGTACATATTGAATCGTATTGAATGCTGTGGTGTACATATTGTATCGTATTGAATGCTGTGGTGTACATATTGTATCGTATTGAATGCTGTGGTGTGCATATTGTATCGTATTGAATGCTGTGGTGTACATATTGTATCGTATTGAATGCTGTGGTGTACATATTGTATCGTATTGAATGCTGTGGTGTACATATTGTATCGTATTGAATGCTGTGGTGTACATATTGTATCGTATTGAATGCTGTGGTGTACATATTGTATCGTATTGAATGCTGTGGTGTACATATTGTATCGTATTGAATGCTGTGGTGTACATATTGTATCGTATTGAATGCTGTGGTGTACATATTGTATCGTATTGAATGCTGTGGTGTACATATTGTATCGTATTGAATGCTGTGGTGTACATATTGTATCGTATTGAATGCTGTGGTGTACATATTGTATCGTATTGAATGCTGTGGTGTACATATTGTATCGTATTGAATGCTGTGGTGTACATATTGTATCGTATTGAATGCTGTGGTGTACATATTGTATCGTATTGAATGCTGTGGTGTACATATTGTATCGTATTGAATGCTGTGGTGTACATATTGTATCGTATTGAATGCTGTGGTGTACATATTGTATCGTATTGAATGCTGTGGTGTACATATTGTATCGTATTGAATGCTGTGGTGTACATATTGTATCGTATTGAATGCTGTGGTGTACATATTGTATCGTATTGAATGCTGTGGTGTACATATTGTGTATTGAATGCTGTGGTGTACATATTGTATCGTATTGAATGCTGTGGTGTACATATTGTATCGTATTGAATGCTGTGGTGTACATATTGTATCGTATTGAATGCTGTGGTGTACATATTGCATCGTATTGAATGCTGCATGGTGTACATATTGCATCGTATTGAATGCTGAATGGTGTACATATTGTATCGTATTGAATGCTGTGGTGTACATATTGCATCGTATTGAATGCTGTGGTGTACATATTGCATCGTATTGAATGCTGTGGTGTACATCTTGCATCGTATTGAATGCTGTAGTGTACATGTTGCATCGTATTGAATGCTGTGGTAATTGCATATTGCATCATGCATTGAATACTGTGTTGTACCTATTATCGTATTGACTTACATATACATGAAGTGGTATATTTATTGCATCGTAATGAATACTATTGGTGTGCATATTGCATCGTATTCGATCCACTGTGGTGTACCCTATTACATCGTATTGAATGCTGCAGATGACATGTTATAATATTAGGTAGCTGTGGTGCATGTTGTGTCGTATTGAATGCTGTGGTGTACATATTGTATCGTATTGAATGCTGTGGTGTGCATATTGTATCGTATTGAATGTTTTGGTGTACATATTGTATCGTATTGAATGTTGTGGTGTGCATGTTGTATCGTATTGAATGTTGTGGTTACATATTGTATCGTATTGAACAAGTTATAAACACATTGCTTTTGTTTGCCGCAAACTTACTTACTAGACTAAAAATAGCTTCACATTATTTTACACCCTTCATTATTTTCAAACGCTTACGTAAGTATTATGACATGATCTCCATCTGTATTGTCCTTATAATAGCATTCATTACTAAATAGTAATTAGCTTCATTAATTTTAAAGGATGTTATTTTAAGGAACAGACATTATAAGAATAGTGTATTATGCTATAGAATCTACGCAAGTCCCACTTTTCAACTTTCTCACTCATTAGAACAGGTACGAAAATTGAGTTACAAAATGTACAGACAAACACAGAAAGTGAACTTAAAGCTTATAACCTAATTAATTATTTATAAAAAAAAAAGCTTTTACTAAAATGCAATAAAAATTAAAAAAAAAAAGATAAGCCATTATATGCCATTACAGGTCGACAGGCGTGATATCTCATCGACAGACATTGCGCTTAGCCCAAGGTCAAGGTGACGGTATATGGTTGGAGGTGAGTGGATTACAAAAAATTGTGGGAGGGTCTGTAGTGTGACACATAGTGTTTAGTAGTTGTAGAAAAGATTAACGCTTTTAAGATGAGAGGAGGTCAATCAATAAAATGAACGTTACGTCACACTCCTTGTGTTGACAGACATGATCCCTCATATTGACAGACATGATCCCTCATATTGACAGACATGATCTCTCATATTGACAGATAATTCACCTAGCCCAAGATCAAAACTGAGCGCGTGTTAATTAAAAAAAAAAATTAGTTCAACAAATCAAAATTGAAAATCTACTTTCTCTGTATATCAATTTATTTTGATTAAACATTACAAATATTATTCATTGCGTTTTATATAAATGGCTTAACAATTTATATTGTGAGGGGCTTTTGTCTGTGTAGGGATTTGGTCTGTGTGGGGATTTTGTACTATACATCTGTACATTTAGAAGTGCAGGAGAGAAACATAGGTATCTATCTATCTATCTATCTATCTATCTATCTATCTATCTATCTATCTATCTATCTATCTATCTATCTATCCATCTATCTATCTATCTATCTATCTATCTATCTATCTATCTATCTATCTATCTATCTATCTATCTATCTATCTATCCATCCATCCATCTATCTATCTATCTATCTACCTACCTACCTACCTACCTATCTATCTATCTATCTATCTATCTATCTATCTATCTATCTATCTATCTATCTATCTATCTATCTATCTATCTATCTATCTATCTATCTATCTATCTATCTATCTATCTATCTATCTATCTATCTATCTACCTATCTATCTATCTACCTACCTATCTATCTACCTATCTATCTATCTATCTATCTATCTATCTATCTATCTATCTATCTATCTATCTATCTATCTATCTATCTATCTATCTATCTATCTATCTATCTATCTATCTATCTATCTACCATCTATTTCTGTCTTTTGCTTTTACCTCGAACGTTTTCGTTTGATTTTCACTTCATTTTTTTTTCTTTCGTTATGTTTACCATTCTCTCCCTCCCCCCTACCCCCCCCCCCCGCAAACAATTTCTAGACGTTATTATATTGTTTAACTCATCTCAACACTGTCACTGAGATTCTTAGGTCAGTTGACCTTTCTGTAAACCAAATGACATCGTCACAAAGTTAAAAGTCCGTCCATAACCAATGATTACCTCCACGTGTCCTACGGAAATATTGTGCATCGTCACGTGGTATCAAACCGTTGAAGAGAGCTACACAGACACCTAAACAGGGACTAAACGTCGCGGTTTTTTTTTTTTGTGCTCTACTTCACCAGTGCAACTGTTTTCTAACTTCCTTTTTTTTTTATATCTAATGAGTTGCCACGTGTTCAATTCTACGCTGGATTTTCGTGCCTCCATTAACTTTCAGTAATTTGAAGCAGAAGACAATCTAGAAACCTTGAGAGAAAACGTCATTCGGCGATGATATAATCAATACTCTGCTCCTGGATTACCCGAATCGGAGGATCAGTTTGCAGTAGGCTAATTTTTTTTTTAAAATCTTTTCCTGTCAAGGAGTTTCTACGGTGGAACTAGTCACGATGATCACTTCACGAGATTCTCGCGTAGATTTATGACAATATAACTTCCGGTTATTGCACGTGCTTTCAAAAAAGATAAAAATAAATAAAACTATCGATCAGATCTAGAGTCTGTGTCGCCGATAAAGGGAGAGGAAAAAAATTACTTGAGGGAAAGATAAATAAACAAGCAAACAATCAGCAAAAGTGGCGACAACTAATGGAGAAACACGTGATTACTAGCAGACGAGAAAACCACCAGTTTCTAAAGTGAGATCTATGGGTAGGTTTTTTTTGTTAAAACCAAACGGCGGGAAATGTTTCGGCAATGGCGGCCATAAAGTTGATTTTATCGCACCACCGGGACCAAATTATTGATTTAGCACTTTGGATTTTGGTCTGGAATTTTTAGCAGCAGTCGATAAAATAAAGGAAGATGACGTCTGATTCTTTGACGTGTTGTTGATATCGCCATTTTGTTTCGTTTATCAGAAACATAGAAACATATCATAAAAAAAAGAATGAATAAATAAACAGGGTAGAAGTTCAATTAGACGGTCAGAGTTCTCTTTTTTTATTATGACTTCAGTGAAATGTGTTTGATTGGTTCTCGCCTGTTTGAAGTGGACTCAAGTGCACAATATATACCGCACATCAGTGACCAGTAATATTGACAGTGGCGTCGCTTTAGGTGGGAAGGCAGACCACATGGCCCCAATATATGTGCTAGTAAAATTTGAGTAATATACAAATTGATGAGCGAACGCGGAGATTTGAAATGAAATGAAAATAAATGTTGAACCAAGTTGATTTCTGTTAAACCTCTTTGTCATAGCACTGACTCTGTCAACTATTGGCACAGATAAAACATCTATCACACAATGCACATTTTAGATTTTGGACTATACATTATGTCACAATTCAACCTTTTGACTGACATTATGTCACAATTCAACCCTTTGACTGACATATGTCACAATGAAGTCCCCTTTTTACTGACATTGTGTCACAATTCAACCCTTTGACTGACATTATGTCACAATTCAACCCTTTGACTGACGTTATGTCACAATTCAACCCTTTGACTGACATTATGTCACAATTCAACCCTTTGACTGACATTATGTCACAATTCAACCCTTTGACTGACATTATGTCACAATTCAACCCTTTGACTGACATTATGTCAAAATTCAACCCTTTGACTGACATTATGTCCACAATTTAACACTCTATCTATCAAATCTTACAGGTCAGTCTTTGGTCGACCAAAGTGAAGCCGACCAAACTTTAAATTACCCATTTAAATGACAAAATAAATGCGGGTAAAACACACACACACACACACGCACACACACGGGATTTAAATACATTTCGGTTGCAATAAATAGATTCATCTTGACAGAATCTGCAATAAATTAAAATCAGCTTCAAGCTATGAGATGACCAGTTTTTATTTAGACCACACCACCTGGTCAGTTTAAAAAATTAAGACTACATCGTACACCAGTTCTCTTTTACCCACCGCCTACCAGGTCGTACACCAGTCCTGCATATTGGATAGAAATAATAGTTCAACTAGAGTAGCCAGAAAGTTTTCAACCCAAGTAGCGAAAAAAAATAGCACAAAGTTTTACAGAGTAGCACATTCATATTTTTTAAGGCTCTTTAACTTTGTAAATAAACAATAATTGTAGCACATTGCCTTGAAAAGTCTAACTAGGTAAAAATAAATTTCGTTGTACAAACGTCGAGGTCACGCCAACCTGTCGAGGTCACGCCAACCTGTCGAGGTCACGCCAACCTGAAAAAAAAAAGACAATCACACTCGTACCAGGACAGTTTCTTTGTCTCCGTGACCCCGATCTCCATGTGACCCCGATCTTCATAGTGACCCTGATCTTCATAGTGACCCTCACAATCCAGGACACCAGTGAGTGACCAGTGGCGGTGTGGTTGAGTATTCAGCTGGTGCCCTGCTGGTCACGTGTTTGAGTCAGGGCTGCTATTTTTTTTTAAAGAATTATTCAGAGAATATATAAACAAATGTCTAGATTATGCAGAATATAAATGAAATAATCAAAACTGTATATCGAGATGACAAATTTATTATTTTTTATGATATATTCTAGATCGATCCAAAAATATCTTGATCTGAATAAAAAAGATCTATGTTGGCAGCCATCCCACCCACCAATCTACCCAACAACCAATCAACCCACCAGCTAATGAACACTCCAACCAACCAACCAACACACCACCAACAAACCCACCAACAACCTACCAACACATCACCAACCAACACACAAACAATCTACCAACACATCACCAACCAACACACCAACAACCTACCAACACATCACCAAACAACCCACCAACAACCTACCAACACATCACCAACCAACACACAAACAACCTACCAACTGACCAACCAACCAACACACCCAAAAACCCAACCAACCCACCCATCCAAGTATTTCAAACAATTTTTGAGAGAAATGAGACAAAATGTAATGTGCATATGTCAAGATATGTTTTTTTTATTCAAATATTTTTTCCAAAAACATGTTTTACTAATCGTAAACTCAGATTGCATAGACACATTAATTGGGTTGTGGTTTCACAGTCTTTATGTGTTAACTCCAAACAGCCTATTCGTCTGATCCAAGCGTAAATAGATTATTTGATTTGCTTTTCACCTGAAGTGGCATCATGTTACAATTAACTCCTTACCTGTATTTTATCTGTCCAATCTGTACATACTAAATAAAGAACATTAGTATGCGTCTGATATGCAACGTGTTGAGTGAGATCAGTGACACTAGGGGATGTGAGTACATTGTACAGGTAAATGAGCTGAGATGTTAAAACTTAATGGCTAATAGTTTGAATGACAAGTCAAAATGTTAAATAGGCAAGGTATAATTTTAGTAATCAGTTAAAATATATTATTGACTAATTACTAGTGATTTACCAGTCAAAATATTCAGATTTAGTTAAGGATAGGTCAAAGTATAATATTGATTATAGTTGAAGTGTAGTTTTAATTTTTAGTTATAGAAAGAAGTATAGCAAGATATACTATGTTTATGCATCGGTTTCTGTGTTTTATATTGCTGTGATAACTGAAATCAATCAACATAAGGTATTCGTAGAACACTAAGAAGAAAAGGTGACCGAGTGGATAGAACGCTTGGCTGTCGACCTGAGAGCCCCGGAATCGATCCGCAGTGAGGACCATGGGAATTGTTCCAGTCCCACCCAGATATAAATGGGTCACATGACTTCTGTAACGGCGGCCGGGCCAATCTACCACCTACATTATCTATAATAGGAAAATTGCGTTGTACAATTTTTTAATCATCTACTATCTTAAACCTGGTCCACACTTCTGGATAGCATCAATATTCCGCTCCTATGTCAGATCTGAGCATCAAATGGCAACAAGATGACCTTTACCACCATCTTGACTCCCCTCTCCCACCTCTGAGTCTCAATATTTTTAACTCACGTCTGCTTTTGTTTTCTCATCATGGCGCCTGGAACATCCATCATGACATAACTCGCTATAATGACGTCATTTAATGCATTTCCAACAGAGGGAGGGGGTCTGACTCCGGTACTTGTTTACAATAACAAATGAATTGCCTCCCCATCCATGGGAACTCTTTTTGATGTAGCGAGACTTAAGTGGTGCAGACAATTTTAATGATTCGTAAAAAAACTGTGAGTAGTTGGAGGTAAAGAATGTTGAGTAGAACTGACTGCATGCATATACACACAGAGAATGTTGAGTAGAACTGACTGCATGCATATACACGCACAGGGAATGTTGAGTAGAACTGACTGCATGCATATACACACACAGGGAATGTTGAGTAGAACTGACTGCATGCATATACACACAGAGAATGTTGGGTAGAACTGACTGCATGCATATGCACACAGAAAATGTTGAGTAGAACTGACTGTATACATACACAGAGAGAATCTTGGGTAGAACTGACTGTATACATACACAGAGAGAATCTTGGGTAGAACTGACTAAATGCATATACACACAGAGAATGTTGAGTAGAACTGACTGCATGCATATACACAGAGAGAATGTTGAGTAGAACTGACTGCATGCATATACACAGAGAGAATGTTGAGTAGAACTGACTGCATGCATATACACAGAGAATGTTGAGTAGAACTGACTGCATGCATATACACACGAAGAATGTTGAGTAGAACTGACTGCATGCATATACACAGAGAGAATGTTGAGTAGAACTGACTGCATGCATATACACAGAGAGAATGTTGAGTAGAACTGACTGCATGCATATACACAGAGAGAATGTTGAGTAGAACTGACTGCATGCATATACACACGAAGAATGTTGAGTAGAACTGACTGCATGCATATACACACAAATAATGTTGAGTACAACTGATTACATACATATACACAGAGAGAATGTTGAGTATAACTGACTACATACATATACACAGAGAGAATGTTGGGTAAAACTGACTGCATACATTTACACACAGAGAATGTTGGGTAGAACTGACTGCATACATATACACAGAGAATGTTGAGTAGAACTAACTGCATGCCTACACACAGAGAATGTTGGGCAGAACTGACTGCATGCATATACACACAGAGAATGTTGAGTTGAACTGTCTGTATGCAAACACACACACACACACACGGGATGTTGGGTAGAACTGACTGTATGCATACACGGGTGTTGGACAAAACCCTCAGCGGACGAAATTCCCACGGACAAAAACCCCCAGCGGACAAAAAACCCCTAAAATATTAAGATCGAATTTAAGTCGATATTATTGATACTTCTATATATCTGATCTTGACCATGGGCTAAGGGAAATGTTTGTCGATATAAGAGATCGTGTCTGTCAACACATTCTGTCATTAGGCATGTTCCTGTGTTGTTTTACCGTCTGCTATAAAATGTGTGTCTGGCGTGAAGATTAAAAGGTTGAATTAAGTTAGGTCAGTCTTGACTCTTGACCTTGGGCTAGAAATATTTCTTTTGTTTGTTTTACTTGGTAAGATAAGCTTCTTGTTGATATAAAGTTAACAGGAGATTAACTTTAGACCACTGTGGATCGACGTGCTAATGCAGCTAATTGGGGTACTTTGAAAAATAAATTCACTTAAAATACGTATATTTTATATATATATTTACATCCAGGTATTATTTATTAATTTTTTAATTAAAAATGAGGGCCAAATAATAGATTATATAATACAATAGGGGTTATGTCCTGTAGGGGTTATGTCCTGTAGGGGTTATGTCCTGTGGGGGTTATGTCCTGTGGGGGTTATGTCCTGTAGGGGTTATGTCCTGTAGGGGTTATGTCCTGTGGGGGTTATGTCCTGTAGGGGTTTTGTCCTGTGGGGGTTTTGTCCTGTGGGGGTTATGTCCTGTGGGGGTTATGTCCTGTGGGGGTTTTGTCCGGTGGGGGTTTTTGTCCGGACACCTACATAGTACTACATACACACAGAATGGACGAAAACTCTCCCAATAAAGTAGTTGGAGTTAAGGTACAAAACTATTTGAATATAATGATGTTAAACTTTATCTATCTATCTATCTATCTATCTATCTATCTATCTATCTATCTATCTATCTATCTATCTATCTATCTATCTATCTATCTATCTATCTATCTATCTATCTATCTATCTATCTATCTATCTATCTATCTATCTATCTATCTATCTATCTATCTATCTATCTATCTATCTATCTATCTATCTATCTATCTATCTATCTAGTCTGTCTGTCTGTCTGTCTGTCTGTCTGTCTGTCTGTCTGTCTGTCTGTCTATCTATCTATCTATCTATCTATCTATCTATCTATCTATCTATCTATCTGTTTATCTGTCTTTCGTCTGTCTGTCTGTCTTTTCTATCGACTTTTTTACTCGTTTATTTTATCAAATCGTTACTTTGACATTTTTTACCTGTTGAGATTTTCGTATACCGAACACCGAACTTAAAACTATTGGCCCGTATTCTTACATTATTTTAAAACTGATAACCTACTTAGAAAAATTCTAACGCCAGAGGTGCCACCGAAGAAAGAAATATAATGTAGTAGCCTTGGAGTCGCAGACTCCACTGATCCCTGGCGTCACAGACTCCACTGATCCCACTGACAGTTTTTTTTGACATGACCTGTTTACTTGAGTGGGCCAGACCACACCCGAGACTTAAGACTCAAGTACCGATAACTCTGTGGGAAGCCAAGTCCACACACACACACACACACACACACACACAGACACACACACAGACCTGCGCGAGGAGGGGGAACCAAAAAACACCGCCAGGGAAATCTAAACCCATTCTGACTTACTTCCCCTGTGGAAGAAAGTGTCCCCCCCCTCCGATCGATCTGGACTGGACCCCGGCTGGAGATTAATTAGCTGCAAAGCACTTAAAGATATAAGACGGTCCTGGACACACAGTGGTGTTTTGTTTGTTTAGTTTTCTGTGCTGGGTAGGACGGTGTAAGAAGTGTACTCCTGGATAGTTCACCAGTTGCTCTGTTCCCCCCCCCATTGTGTGAGACTATGCAACAGAACCAAGCTACTCAACCGTTTATCTTTCACGACCCGCCATGACAGTTGTTTTTATTTTATGACCTATTATTAACACTCATTAGTTTTTCCGCCGACCCATCTCTTAACGTTGAAGTATGATCAAGAGAATAAAAAGCCTTATAAAAGAGTCATTAATGCTAAATATCGGTGGTGACGGACAATTTTTTTTTTTGGGGGGGGGGGTGCATGCCCGAAATTCAACCCCCCCTCCCCACTTATTTATAGCAAACACTCCAATCAAAATTAAAGGAAGTGATATTTTAGTCGTGTGCCGACGGATGTGGCTCGCGTGCCATAGGTTCGCCACATACACAGATTCCTCCCCCTCCCCCCGGTTGACTACGTTAAAGATGATCTGACTTGCAGCCCGGTTGACTACGTTAAAGATGATCTGACTTGCAGCCCGGTTGACTACGTTAAAGATGATCTGACTTGCAGCCCGGTTGACTACGTTAAAGATGATCTGACTTGCAGCCCGGTTGACTACGTTAAAGATGATCTGACTTGCAGCCCGGTTGACTACGTTAAAGATGATCTGACTTGCAGCCCGGTTGACTACGTTAAAGATGATCTGACTTGCAGCCCGGTTGACTACGTTAAAGATGATCTGACTTGCAGCCCGGTTGACTACGTTAAAGATGATCTGACTTGCAGCCCGGTTGACTACGTTAAAGATGATCTGACTTGCAGCCCGGTTGACTACGTTAAAGATGATCTGACTTGCAGCCCGGTTGACTACGTTAAAGATGATCTGACTTGCAGCCCGGTTGACTACGTTAAAGATGATCTGACTTGCAGCCCGGTTGACTACGTTAAAGATGATCTGACTTGCAGCCCGGTTGACTACGTTAAAGATGATCTGACTTGCAGCCCGGTTGACTACGTTAAAGATGATCTGACTTGCAGCCCGGTTGACTACGTTAAAGATGATCTGACTTACAGCCAGGTTGACTACGTTAAAGATGATCTGACTTGCAGCCCGGTTGACTACGTTAAAGATGATCTGACTTGCAGCCCGTTGACTACGTTAAAGATGATCTGACTTGCAGCTTGACGTTAAAGATGATCTGACTTGCAGCCCGGTTGACTACGTTAAAGATGATCTGACTTGCAGCCCGGTTGACTACGTTAAAGATGATCTGACTTGCAGCCCGGTTGACTACGTTAAAGATGATCTGACTTGCAGCCCGGTTGACTACGTTAAAGATGATCTGACTTGCAGCCCGGTTGACTACGTTAAAGATGATCTGACTTGCAGCCCGGTTGACTACGTTAAAGATGATCTGACTTGCAGCCCGGTTGACTACGTTAAAGATGATCTGACTTGCAGCCCGGTTGACTACGTTAAAGATGATCTGACTTAGCCCGGTTGACACGTTAAAGTGATCTGACTAAGGTTGACTACGTTAAAGATGATCTGACTTGCAGCCCGGTTGACTACGTTAAAGATGATCTGACTTGCAGCCCGGTTGACTACGTTAAAGATGATCTGACTTGCAGCCCGGTTGACTACGTTAAAGATGATCTGACTTGCAGCCCGGTTGACTACGTTAAAGATGATCTGACTTGCAGCCCGGTTGACTACGTTAAAGATGATCTGACTTGCAGCCCGGTTGACTACGTTAAAGATGATCTGACTTGCAGCCCGGTTGACTACGTTAAAGATGATCTGACTTGCAGCCCGGTTGACTACGTTAAAGATGATCTGACTTGCAGCCCGGTTGACTACGTTAAAGATGATCTGACTTGCAGCCCGGTTGACTACGTTAAAGATGATCTGACTTGCAGCCCGGTTGACTACGTTAAAGATGATCTGACTTGCAGCCCGGTTGACTACGTTAAAGATGATCTGACTTGGTGGCCTCGCTGACTACGTTAAAGATGATCTGACTTGCAGCCCGGTTGACTACGTTAAAGATGATCTGACTTGCAGCCCGGTTGACTACGTTAAAGATGATCTGACTTGCAGCCCGGTTGATCGTTAAAGATCTTGAACGACTGACTTGCAGCCCGGTTGACTACGTTAAAGATGATCTGACTTGCAGCCCGGTTGACTACGTTAAAGATGATCTGACTTGCAGCCCGGTTGACTACGTTAAAGATGATCTGACTTGCAGCCCGGTTGACTAAAAGATGATCTGACTTGCAGCCCGGTTGACTACGTTAAAGATGATCTGACTTGCAGCCCGGTTGACTACGTTAAAGATGATCTGACTTGCAGCCCGGTTGACTACGTTAAAGATGATCTGACTTGCAGCCCGGTTGACTACGTTAAAGATGATCTGACTTGCAGCCCGGTTGACTACGTTAAAGATGATCTGACTTGCAGCCCGGTTGACTACGTTAAAGATGATCTGACTTGCAGCCCGGTTGACTACGTTAAAGATGATCTGACTTGCAGCCCGGTTGACTACGTTAAAGATGATCTGACTTGCAGCCCGGTTGACTACGTTAAAGATGATCTGACTTGCAGCCCGGTTGACTACGTTAAAGATGATCTGACTTGCAGCCCGGTTGACTACGTTAAAGATGATCTGACTTGCAGCCCGGTTGACTACGTTAAAGATGATCTGACTTGCAGCCCGGTTGACTACGTTAAAGATGATCTGACTTGCAGCCCGGTTGACTACGTTAAAGATGATCTGACTTGCAGCCCGGTTGACTACGTTAAAGATGATCTGACTTGCAGCCCGGTTGACTACGTTAAAGATGATCTGACTTGCAGCCCGGTTGACTACGTTAAAGATGATCTGACTTGCAGCCCGGTTGACTACGTTAAAGATGATCTGACTTGCAGCCCGGTTGACTACGTTAAAGATGATCTGACTTGCAGCCCGGTTGACTACGTTAAAGATGATCTGACTTGCAGCCCGGTTGACTACGTTAAAGATGATCTGACTTGCAGCCCGGTTGACTACGTTAAAGATGATCTGACTTGCAGCCCGGTTGACTACGTTAAAGATGATCTGACTTGCAGCCCGGTTGACTACGTTAAAGATGATCTGACTTGCAGCCCGGTTGACTACGTTAAAGATGATCTGACTTGCAGCCCGGTTGACTACGTTAAAGATGATCTGACTTGCAGCCCGGTTGACTACGTTAAAGATGATCTGACTTGCAGCCCGGTTGACTACGTTAAAGATGATCTGACTTGCAGCCCGGTTGACTACGTTAAAGATGATCTGACTTGCAGCCCGGTTGACTACGTTAAAGATGATCTGACTTGCAGCCCGGTTGACTACGTTAAAGATGATCTGACTTGCAGCCCGGTTGACTACGTTAAAGATGATCTGACTTGCAGCCCGGTTGACTACGTTAAAGATGATCTGACTTGCAGCCCGGTTGACTACGTTAAAGATGATCTGACTTGCAGCCCGGTTGACTACGTTATAGATGATCTGACTTGCAGCCCGGTTGACTACGTTATAGATGATCTGACTTGCAGCCCGGTTGACTACGTTATAGATGATCTGACTTGCAGCCCGGTTGACTACGTTATAGATGATCTGACTTGCAGCCCGGTTGACTACGTTATAGATGATCTGACTTGCAGCCCGGTTGACTACGTTAAAGATGATCTGACTTGCAGCCCGGTTGACTACGTTAAAGATGATCTGACTTGCAGACCGGTTGACTACTTTAAAGATGATCTGACTTGCAGTTAACAATACGAAGATTCTCGGTCCGTAAGTTTTATATGTAATTTTTTTCGCGACCCACCCAAAGTTCCCCCACATTGTTTGAGAGTCACTGCAAATGAACATGGATGGTTTTTATTCCCCCCCCCCTCCCCCTTATCCCTTGCTCCTAAATTTATGACGTATGAAGATTTCAAGAATAAAAATTGATAATAGTTGATACCTAATAATACTCACCCAGTTTTTAGGCCAGAAATTTTATAATGAAATGAATGCAGTTTGATATGTGAACTATGACAAATATGGCGAACTATGACATGTGTATATACCAAGCAACGCCATCAGCGAAACATTAATTTTGCCTTAATCAAAAAGTTTGAGTCAATTTAAGAGCGTAAAAGAAAAATTATTGAATGAAACATTGATTCCAGTCAGTTTACTTAAACAGTGACATTCCCGTGTTGATTCATTAGTTGACACAATAAAGAAATAAAAATTTATATTAATTTAAAAAAAAAACAAAAACATGATCGAATCCACCAAACCTAGGTAGCGAAACAATTTACTAATGATCGAGTCCACTATACTTAGCGGTGAAATGCTTTTCTAATGATCGAGTCCACTATACTTAGCGGTGAAATGCTTTTCTAATGATCGAGTCCACTTTACTTAGCGGTGAAATGCTTTTCTAATGATCGAGTCCACTATACTTAGGGCTGAAATGCTTTTCTAATGATCGAGTCCACTATACTTAGGTAGTGATAGGATTTACTTATGTGACTGATAGATGTGGCCATAAATGCCAGCTGACCAGGTCATCTGGTCGCAGTGTGGCTGAAACTGCCTCACATGCTGTATGCGACCTGGTCAAATATGTGTGACGTCAATCACGTTACGTAACACATTTATCAAGTGTCAATAAAGTATCAAGGACTCTGTTCCAGCCCTGACACCTCGGTCATTGTTGGACTTTACGTAGGTCATTAATTAAAAATACTGACTTTGTAATGGATGTGTCAGTCTGCCGCCATATACATACCTAAATATAGACTGAGATTGGACTCTGGTCATACTGCAGACACACTGTGGACATACTGCAGACACACTCTGGACATTAAATAAGACAACGAACACGACAATTGACTCAAGTAATGGGATGTAATATTGACATGTGATTTACAAATATACATAAGCACACATCCATACAGATACACAAACACATCCACAAAAACAGTACACACACACCTACTAGATCAATATAATTTCAGAACCGGCTGACCACTGGCCATATGGGTATTTGTTGGTGATCGTTGGCCTAGTTTTTCTTGGTCCAGTGGTCAGTAAGTCGAATGTCTATTGACTAGTTGAGAAAAACAAAGAAACAGGGAAAAACCATTGGACATAGAAACCGGAAACTGATTCTTAACTTGTTTTCATTGGAGGGAAGGTGAGATGAGGGCTGGTTATAGAGACATTCTTAGTTTGTTACAGTCCATATATACTGTACCAACGTATATATACAGTACCAACGTATATATACTGTAACAACTTATATATATACTGTAACAACGTATGTTTACTACAATGACCCATACACACTTTTAAAACGTATATTGAGTCTGACTTATACTGTACATGTAGAGTTTTATATTTGTTTATTTTGTAATAACCTAAATACATTTTAAAAACGTGTATATACTGCAATGACCCATACACACTTTTAAAACGTATATTGTGTCTGACTTATACTGTAGGCCTACATGTATAGTTTTATATTTATTTTCTTCTAAACCTTATAATAGATGACATTTGTTAAGTATTCTCACCAGTTTAGCTATTCAACCACCCAGTTACATATTTTAGGAATCCATCCTGTCTGTCTCTCCGCTAACATATCTGTCTTTCACTTACATGTCTGTTAGGGTGATAACAATTTTCATTATTTTTCGTAACCAACATGAAACTCCTTACATTCGAGGAACAATTGTATGCAGATGACAGTAGCAACATTAATTTTTTTTTAATTGAAAAAAGTTCCCCCACCTTTTCATTTTTGTTTTCACATATCGCGCAGTTTGACAATCAGTTTCAATTTCACACTGAATTTTTACATGACTTTCTAGACAGCTTTTAAGCACATTCCAGTCAGTTTTTCCATTTGTTTATAAACAAGGCATCTAATCTCATCTTCTAAACAGAATAGGGATCCAAGAATTCCATCTGTTGAAACGCTAATCAATCTCACATGGATGGATGCCCACAAACCGTCAAATTCTTGGAAACTTCACTTTTCTGTTCAATAGCCAGAAACGGCGACTGGATCGAATCAAAATTATTATTACGGATATAGAATTGCTCTGGGTGTAAATTCTAGACTTTCCACTATTATCCAGCGAACTAATCAGATAGAAAATCAATTGTCTGTTTGATTTATATCACAAAAACAAAAAGAAACCGTCTAATAAATTTACTACAACACTTTCTAAGTTATTCGATGTCACCAACGTCAATGGAAAATGGAAAAGCAAGGAGGATAAAGAGCTCTACCAGAGGCAAGTTAAGAGTGGAGGAAAGATTGGTTATTCAATGGTCAAATAAGCCCCTTTAGAATCAATCCACCCAAGAAAACGAATCCGACTATCCAAAACTCAATCTCAAGGCAGCTCTTCTCAATCGCAACCTACACAAACACATACAACTGTCTCACAGCCTACACAAACACCTACAACTGTCTCACAGCCTACACAAACACATACAACTGTCTCACAAACTACACAAATACATACCACTGTCTCAGAATCTTCGGATTCTGAAACCTCTGCTTCTTCACCCAACTCGACAACCTATTTTTTCACGTCACCTTCTGAATGCAAACCGAAATACCAAAGAGCAAGCACTACAACAGCGGGTTTGCTAGTACTAAAAAGCAACATTTCTACACATAAAGCATATGACGTTCTTGCAACCATTGCTGAACAGGATCATGATGTGCCGGTTCCAAGTCAGGCGGGTGTTTGGAAACGAGTAATCTCTGATGGACGGAAAATGAAAACCAAAAATTTTCAAAGAATCCTATTGTCTCCAGTTTGATGGTAAAAGAGTGCAAGGGGAAGAGTATCAAGTAGTTATGCTGAAAATATGACAACCGAAATAAAACCCGGTACTCTTAAATGTGATGTCTTGAGCAAGGGCTTTCAGAAGCCACAATATATTGACTGTAAGCACCGACCTCCTTCTGAAACATGTCATGAATTTCTTATTCAAGAACCAACGAGCAAACAAGAACTCAACCAGTCCTTCATTGACAAATTAACGCAAAACTATGCCACTCTTCAGGCTGATTACCACCTCATTGTGACAGATGATGTTAGCACAGGCGAGAACCCTGGATGGCGAGATGATTTCAAGTTCTTTTTATGAATTATGTCAGGCATATCGTCATTACAAAACAACTTCACGTTGGCCTCGCATCAGCTGGAAGAAACTACCAAATTTACACTAGGCAAGATGGAACTCACATGCGATATATACTATTATAGCATTATTTCTGATACCAGAGTGGCGCAACATCCTCGCTCCTGCTTGCAACTTCATCTGCTATGAATGGGCAAATGCTTGATTCAATGTGCAACCTACAATAAAGCGTCCTTCAATGAACTGTTTACCTCACTCATCAGGGTAAAATGCAAAAACGTGCAGTAAAACTGATGGAGGAACTTCATGCAAAATCGAGAAAATTTGAATTTTTGAATCTGAAGTTCATATGAACAATATGTTTTATACATTTCTTGTACATTCTGTACATATTACTAACTGTTCTATATCTTATTTGTTAATAAAAGTTGATTAGCTACTATTATTACTCTTTTGAATTAAGCTAAAAAAATCTTGTCCTTTTAAAAAAAAAAAATATTTTTTCACTTTTTTCTTCCGAAACTTAAAAAAAAAAATCAAAAATGCGATTGATATTCTTAAATTACACATAAAAGTTCCTCGATTGCAAGTGGTTTCATAAAAATATTTTTTTGTTATCACCCTAATGTCTGTCTCTCCACTGACCTGTCTGTCTCTTCACTTACCTGTCTGTCTGACTAAAGACTTATACATTGAATATGCAATGTCACATAAATAAGATTTCTTCTAAATGTCGAAGTTGTTTAACAGAATATCACAGATTGAAAGATTCCAACATTTAGTTTCAATATCTTGAAACTGTAAAGTTCATTTTTAAACAAGTAGAACACTGATATTATCAAGTAAATATCTGCATTTGAGAAAGCAGCAGGACAGTAGCAGCAGAACAGTAGCAACAGGACAGTCAACAGCAGGACAGTAGCAGCAGGACAGTCAGCAGCAGGTCAGTCAGCAGCAGACAATTAAAAGCAGAACAGTCAGCAGCATGACAGTCAGCAGCAGGACATTTAAAAGCAGGACAGTCAACAGCAGGACATTTAAAAGCAGGACAGTCAGCAGCATGACGTTCAAAAGCAGGACAGTCAGTAGCATGACATTCAAAAGCAGGACAGTCAGCAGCAGGACATTTAAAAGCAGGACAGTCAGCAGCAGGACATTTAAAAGCAGGACAGTCAGCAGCATGACATTCAGAAGCAGGACAGTCAGCAGCAGGACATTTAAAAGCAGGACAGTCAGCAGCAGGACATTTAAAAGCAGGACAGTCAGCAGCAGGACATTTAAAAGCAGGGCAGTCAGCAGCAGGACATTTAAAAGCAGGACAGTCAGCAGCAGGACATTTAAAAGCAGGACAGTCAGCAGCATGACATTCAAAAGCAGGACAGTCAGCAGCAGGACATTTAAAAGCAGGACAGTCAGCAGCAGGACATTTAAAAGCAGGACAGTCAGCAGCATGACATTCAAAAGCAGGACAGTTAGCAGCGTGACGTTCAAAAGCAGGACAGTCAGCAGCAGGACATTTAAAAGCAGGACAGTCAGCAGCAGGACATTTAAAAGCAAGACAGTCAGCAGCAGGACATTTAAAAGCAGGACAGTCAGCAGCAGGACAGTCAGCAGCAGGACATTTAAAAGCAGGACAGTCAGCAGTAGGACATTTAAAAGCAGGACAGTCAGCAGCAGGACATTTAAAAGCAGGACAGTCAGCAGCATGACATTCAAAAGCAGGACAGTTAGCAGCGTGACATTCAAAAGCAGGACAGTCAGCAGCATGACATTCAAAAGCAGGACAGTCAGCAGCAGGACATTTAAAAGCAAGACAGTCAGCAGCAGGACATTTAAAAGCAGGACAGTCAGCAGCAGGACAGTCAGCAGCAGGACATTCAGCAGTAGGACAGTCAGCATCAGGACATTTAAAAGCAGGACAGTCAGCAGCAGGACATTTAAAAGCAGGACAGTCAGCAGCAGGACATTTAAAAGCAGGGCAGTCAGCAGCAGGACATTTAAAAGCAGGACAGTCAGCAGCAGGACATTTAAAAGCAGGACAGTCAGCAGCATGACATTCAAAAGCAGGACAGTCAGCAGCAGGACATTTAAAAGCAGGACAGTCAGCAGCAGGACATTCAAAAGCAGGACAGTCAGCAGCGTGACATTCAAAAGCAGGACAGTCAGCAGCAGGACATTTAAAAGCAAGACAGTCAGCAGCAGGACATTTAAAAGCAGGACAGTCAACAGCAGGACATTTAAAAGCAGGACAGTCAGCAGCATGACATTCAAAAGCAGGACAGTCAGCAGCGTGACATTCAAAAGCAGGACAGTCAGCAGCAGGACATTTAAAAGCAAGACAGTCAGCAGCAGGACATTTAAAAGCAGGACAGTCAGCAGCAGGACAGTCAGCAGCAGGACATTTAAAAGCAGGACAGTCAGCAGTAGGACAGTCAGCAGCAGGACATTTAAAAGCAGGACAGTCAGCAGCAGGACATTTAAAAGCAGGACAGTCAGCAGCAGGACATTTAAAAGCAGGACAGTCAGCAGCATGACATTCAAAAGCAGGACAGTCAGCAGCATGACATTCAAAAGCAGGACAGTCAGCAGCAGGACATTTAAAAGCAGGACAGTCAGCAGCATGACATTCAAAAGCAGGACAGTTAGCAGCGTGACATTCAAAAGCAGGACAGTCAGCAGCAGGACATTTAAAAGCAAGACAGTCAGCAGCAGGACATTTAAAAGCAGGACAGTCAGCAGCAGGACAGTCAGCAGCAGGACATTTAAAAGCAGGACAGTCAGCAGTAGGACAGTCAGCAGCAGGACATTTAAAAGCAGGACAGTCAGCAGCAGGACATTTAAAAGCAGGACAGTCAGCAGCAGGACATTTAAAAGCAGGACAGTCAGCAGCAGGACATTTAAAAGCAGGACAGTCAGCAGCAGGACATTTAAAAGCAGGACAGTCAGCAGCAGGCTACTCTCTTGATGTATCTCAACTAGTGATGTTTTCATATTAAATTTGTACACATTCTCATTTTATTGCCATTTCCAATAATAACAAAAATTGAAAACTTGAAAAAAGACCAAGATCTTTGTGAAAGAATTAGGGTTTTCCCATTCCTCGTTTTGAAAACGGTCTATCACAAACATGGGCCAACTACGGCCCTAGGGCGTGGGCGGCACATTTCTAGACCTCACTGGGTGGCTGTGGTTCTGTATTATGTGATTACATAAGTTCGTCATATATTCTTGTAATGAGCAGCTCGGATAGTTTGTATCTTTACGTAAGGTGTTTGTTACGGTCACTAATTAAAACTAACCATGTACTGAATGTCGAGCTATAAGCACAGAGTCACACAAGTAGCAGAGTAACACACGTGACACAGGGTCAATCAAGTAGCACAGAGTCACACAAGAAGCACAGAGTAACACCCATACATGAGATCAAATATTCCGATCCCAGTAAATCAACTTCCATTTGTTTTTTGAGGAAATCACTGGCGTCAAGTTTAAAGAATACTAGATATTAAGCCCGGCGTTGTCCGGGAAATCTAGGTATAATGTTAAACTCCTTCCTAATCAATTTAATTAATTTATTTAGGTGCTGATTTATGCCACCTTCCTAATGTGCAGAAATGACCTACATTTCATACGTCAAAAGATGTGGCTGCCATAACCAACAAACCATCATCAAAAAGTAATCCATCGAGGGAACAATAACCTCCAGTACACAATGTTAACAAACTTTAATAACTGAGCATGATTATCAAATGCGCAGCCGATTTACGTGAAATGCGCAGCCAATTTACGTGAAATCAAATATATTGTAGTGGTTCTCAAAGTAAGGTAGGTAGATTGATTTGAACGAAATCGTTATCATTATCGATTCAAGAAAATAAACAATAAATGTAATGTTTTCATTCGTTTATTACTTTTTGTTCTTTACAGGCAGGTCGGAAACTCAAACTCTTAGTGGGGATTTAGAACTACATTGTTTTGTTTTCCAAGTTACTTAGCAGCAAACGGTTTGAATAACAATAATGCTCTTAAGCAACGTTTGATATGTAGTACATTTCTATTGGTCACTGTGAGTAAAACAAATGACTTGTTATAGCGAGCTAGTATGTATTAATTATTAACGATGTTCTTTAAACAAAGCTTAGCGATATCAAGTATAAAAACAAACAATAAATACAGAATGTAACATAATGAAACATAAAAACGGATTCAGAATAAATAATGACGAGAAAACGTGTGTGAGTCCCAAAAACTAGATCAAAGTAAAACATAGTTTACAGTCTTAAGATCAAAGCAAAACATAGTTTACAGGCTTAACATAAAAGTAAAACATAGTTTACAGTCTTAAGATCAAAGTAAAACATAGCTTATAGTTTTAACATCAAATTAAAACATAGTTTACAGTCTTAACATCAAAGTAAAACATAGTTTATAGTCTTAAGATCAAAGTAAAACTTAGTTTATAGTC
Source organism: Bulinus truncatus (assembly GCA_021962125.1). Classification (NCBI taxonomy): domain Eukaryota; kingdom Metazoa; phylum Mollusca; class Gastropoda; family Planorbidae; genus Bulinus; species Bulinus truncatus. The sequence continues at coordinate 515,443 of JAGDYQ010000001.1, read as the reverse complement.
TTAAGATTAAAGTAAAACATAGTTTATAGTCTTAACATCAAAGTAAAACATATTTTATAGTCTTAACATCAAAGTAAAACATAGTTAATAGAATTAAGATCAAAGTAAAACATAGTTTATAGATTTAAGATCAAAGTAAAACATAGTTTATAGATTTAAGATCAAAGTCATTTTTAGTCTCTTTGTCTTTTCCATTGTATGTTTTATTTACTTCAGCTGCTCATGTTGTTAAGCCCACAACAACAAAACTCTTTTATACTGCAGTACAAGATCAATAACTGTCACGTGACATCAAGTGTTAAGTAAAGAATTTACGAGCAATGTTTGTGAATTCATTTGATATATTATTAACTGAGTCCAACCAATGTTCGATTGTGCACTAAATGTTGGTGGTGGATACACAAACATCAACTCATTTCAGATGATCCACTCTGAATTCCAATTATATCCAATGTAATCCACTTGAATGTGTTTACATTCAAACCACCGTGAAATACAGAAGAGTGGAATGAATAACTGAAAATTCAGAATTATGATAACAATGGAATAAATAATGCGGGAAAAAATAGTTTGTGTGGTGGGAGATTACTGAAATATGAATCACCACAATTTAAAACAACTGTCATATGTTGAATACTGTTTGCTAGGGGTGCTGTCATATGTTGGATTCTGTTTGCTGGGGGTACTGTCATATGTTGGATACTGTTTGCTGGGGGTACTGTCGTATGTTGGATACTGTTTGCTGGGGGTACTGTCATATGTAGGATACTGTATGCTGGGGGTAAGTCGTCAGCTGCTATTGCTGTAAGCTGGTATATATATATATATATATACCCAATACATTCAATGAAATCAATAATCTAACAACTACACAGTGGCGTAGGGAGCTTAACTCGCGCTCGTCGGGGCACAATACCTTTTGAGCGCCCCCCCATTCGAAACCCATATAATATTATTTGTAAAATATACCATTTGGCGCCCCTTTGTGAGAAGTGCCCGGGGCATGATATCCCCCTTAGCACCCCCCCCTCAATACGCCACTGCAACCACAGATAAAAAGTCAGAGACATTAAAAATTCTAAACTTCTAATGAAACGATTCTGTAAACATTCATGTCGCGTCATCTTCTAGTTGTGTTTCAAAATTAGTGTGCATGTACAGAGGCGAATTAGCTGGAGGAGGGGTGCACCAGGCGTACTCTGGACTCCCTACCCAATGTCGACCCCCATCCCAAGCAGCTGGCTTTACACTTGAATTATTGGAGTCCTCGTCTCTCCATCTATAACAGGGCCCACAATTTCTTCGGCAGATAGGGCCTTGACCGGCTATCAACCGGCCCTGAACGTATGAATATGTTTCTTTTAATCCTCGTTATTCAAATGTAATTCAAAATTCTGGAAACTTTAACAGTTCTCCAATAATTTTGCCCGCTATCTGAATCATCTCAGCTAATATATTTAAATGTATGTCTAAACTACATCCTGTGATGTTGGCCAATATATGGAGAAATGCTTCTGTTCAATCTGATAACGATATATTCTTCTCTAAAAGTTTCAAAGTAAATTTAAAATTTTAATCCCCCCTGTCCGCGCCTCCATTTAACATTTTGGAACGTCTGAAGGGTAGTTTGAATGCAATCAATATTCTAATGAAGACGTGTCTAGATTGGTTGCGGATTAGAAAACAAAGAAACTTCATTGCGCATGTCTGTTGCGTATGTCTATTGAGATGAGCTTTGATCACACAATTTTACCATACTGAACAATGCATTGGAAGCTAGTCAACTACATATATGTGTTTGTAGCCACGATTACATTTCCTTATACATTCGTTTATGTGTGAGTGTGTGTGTGTGTGTGTGTGTTTGAATGTGTGTGAGTGTGTGTGTGTGTGTGAGTGAGTGTGTGTGTGTGACTGAATATATGCATGAATGTATTAGGAACGGAGTCTTATTTTGGATTCCAATTTCCTAATAAAAAATGTCAGATTATATTTCACATTTTATTTCCGAGACAGCCAGTCATGTGGAAGATTGACGTAACACTGGAAATAAACCTAACACAGGGGATAAATTGAAATGTTTTACAACTCGAATATCATATTGAAGTAAAGCACCCTGAGTTGTTTGTGTGTGAGTACTTGCTATATTATTTTGAAAACAACACATATTACAATAATATTACAATACATATTACAATACATATTACAATACATATTACAATGAACACAATTTTAAAGGATGTGGAGAGGAAGTTAAAAAAAATTAAAACACTTTTCTGAATAATTCTATGAAAAGGACCACATTCATGTACAGGGCCTCACACATTATGGTGGCCAAATTGGGTACAGAACTTTGGGGTTTGTGTGATTATATGGGCCAGGCCCCTGCGATTTGTCCGCCCCCCCCCCCCGCTTATTTGTTCTACTTAGTAAAATGTATTACGCCCCCCCCCCGCTATTGCCTGGCCCCTGCTGTAGAATGCCTGGCCCCTCCTGTAGAATTTTCACGCTACGGGGCTGTTATGTACCCAAGTTGGTGGAGATTATCAGGAGCTCAAGATTAGTTAGCAGTATCACTGGTATGAAATACTTACAATTTGTGTTAATTTTAAAAATGACGTCATTGGTTTTCGATGGTCTCCGATACATTGATTATTAAGATAAAATTATGAGCCAATCAGAACACATGTTACAAAGTTGATTCTATATTGTTTTTTGTTGTATTTTTTCAGACGTCACAACAGAGATATTTATAAACTTAATCAAATTAGACATGACCTACTTAGCGTTTCTTACATAGTTCCAGATAAAAGAAGTCAATGACTTTGATCACGTGATTAACTCGATGGAATTCTTCATCTTCGGGATGTCTTTTCGTTTTACTCATAAGAAATTACTTAGTTTGCAACTTTTCATATATAAAACAACAACAACAACCATAACACACAAAATCACCTAGACCAGCTGACAAGCTTGAAAATATTGAGATTAAATGTGTGTGTGTCTGTGTGTGTTTAATATATGCTACTTTATGTAACTGTTATATGATATCAAGTTGGCTGACACATTTATAAGAAAGCTGACTTTAAATTTTTCATAAAAGTCTATCTATCTATCTATCTATCTATCTATCTATCTATCTATCTATCTATCTATCTATCTATCTATCTATCTATCTATCTATCTATCTATCTATCTATCTATCTATCTATCTATCTATCTATCTATCTATCTAGTCTGTCTGTCTATCTATCTAGTCTGTCTGTCTGTCTATCTATCTATCTATCTATCTATCTATCTATCTATCTATCTATCTATCTATCTATCTATCTATCTATCTATCTATCTATCTATCTATCTATCTATCTATCTATCTATCTATCTGTTTATCTATCTATCTATCTATCTATCTATCTATCTATCTATCTATCTATCTATCTATCTATCTATCTATCTATCTATCTATCTATCTATCTATCTATCAAGATATGAAGACAATGATTTCTCTGTATGTTTGCGAACTGTCACCAACTATACTGTTGTTTCCTTTGAGTGACCAACAGCTATTGTGCTTTGCTCTATTTACTACCTCTTGACCAGTCCGGTCCGACTGTGTCCATCTATCTCTTCAATTTCAATTGCAAGTACCATCATCTTTGCTACACAACTGGCGACCTTCTGGTCACTTGCCTATATGAAAGTCACGTGACTTGATTGAGTCCAGCTTTTCTTTTTGTCACTCCAGTCATTCTACTGGACGCAAGTTGAGATTTCCACAAAGACAGACTTGTTGCAACCCAAGTCACGGAGACTGGCCGATCTATCACGTAGCCACATTAAAGTCTCCTCGGTTTGTGACCGAAAAACTGACCACTCAAGTAGAGAGAGGGAGAGGGGAATGAGAGACAGATAGAGACACACAGTAACTGACCACTCAAGTAGAGAGGTGGAGAGGGGAATGAGAGACAGATAGAGACACACTCAGAAACAGAAAGATAGATAGAAGTAGAAAGAAACAAACAACTGAGAGAGGAGAGAAAAGGCAAGATAGAGAGGGAGACAGAGAGAGAGAGAGAGAGAGAGAGAGGAGATATAGATAGATGGAGATAGAGATGGAGATAGATGGAGATAGATAGAGGGAGATGAAGAGACAGAGGGAGATAGTGAGATGGGGATAGAGAGACAGATGGAGATAGAGATAGAGAGACAAAGAGGGGATAGAGAGACAGAGGAGAATGATGAAGATAGGGAGAGATAGAACCAATAAACAATCAACACTGTTTAAAGGTTTACACGAACCAATAAACAATCAACACAAATGGAAGTTAAGAAACGAATAACAAAAAAACAACAACAATTTTTAACCATGAGTGGTTACGGAACAATTCAATTCTGCGATAAGCAAAAAAAGTTGACTGGAGTTTTGCTTGAAAGGAAATAAACAAAGACGGAACCGAATGAATTATTGACAGCTTTTTATTCTTGACATCAGACAATAAACTGTCAGGGGCTTTTGTTCAAAACTGAAGGAAATATTTATTATTATGTTCATTATTGGCCTATTTATTGACTGAATTTTTACTGGCTGTATTGTGGGTGAGGACTTTTTTATTTCTTCGTTTTAATCATGCACATCATCGCATCATTGATTTTACGTTCATCACATCTCTTTCTTTCTCTCTCTCTCTCTCTCTCTCTCTCTCTCTCTCTCTCTCTCTCTCTCTCTTTCTCCCTCACACACACACACTCACCCAATCTCTCCTTTTCTCCCCCTCACTCTTTCAATGACTTTATTGGAAATAAATGAAGTGCTGGATCGGTCTATTGATTAAGGTGAGCAAGCCACGTAGTTCATTCAACGACATGCTCACTTAACATCTCCATTAGCCCCAGAATAAAATATAAATGTAGATGGTGGGTGGTATCGGAATACAACGTACAGTCTTCATTATTTTCGGATGTTTTTTACATTATACTAAACAGTGGCACGTCCAAAAATCAGCCGAAGTGATTAAGAAAGCAAAATTAGCAAAGTAAACATCTCTTCAGTCAGAGGAGACGGTGTTATATGATGGTACATTTGACAATTTATTGGCTCGCATAAATCTCCCGAGTATGACGTCATCAAAAAATGATGACATTCAATAGCGCAAAAAAGAGGGGGCGATCCATTTAACCCAATAATTACATTCAGTACATCAACGTGGCTGGTCACCCCCGCCTAGATGAGCAATTACAGCAGGTCACACAAGGCCGTCAGTGCGGCCAGTCCATTGGGTCGGACGTGAAATTAGCGGCAATAAAAACCTGGCCACTATCAGGCTCCGGAGAAGGTGATAATGGCGGCAAGGGGGGGGGGGGTCAGATGAGAAAACCAGGTCACTCCGAGCTTCCGCCATTAGTCTCCGGTCTCGCGGCTCCTTTATCTGGTCATCCGACAGGCCAGTTACTTCCTTTTGTTCCAGGCAGGGCTCTCCGTGTCCGGCTAGTTCCAGCGTGCTAGACCGTAAGATAAGCCTGGACAATATACCTTGATAAGTGGACACTAGAGAAGTGAAGTAAGCTGTTAATCAAAGCGTATCTCTTGTTCCGTGGCGCGTCTTCTTAGGAAACACTTGTCAAGACAAGAGTTGCCAGATTGTGCTACTTTTTCTCAGATTTGCTACTTTTTAATGCCTTGCGCGACACAAAAGAAAAAGTTCCAAAATAAGCACAATAAATTAAAGATAACAATGAATAAAAATAAGCTACTTCATTTTTTTTATTTGAAAGTTTAGCGCTAAAACTTGTCAAGGGGCGTCGTCACACGAGGAATCTTGTTTAACGGGATTTCGTAATTTGAAACATTTCCCTTTCCCTCCTCCTTTCTCCCTCCCTCCTTCTCCCTCCCTCTCCCTCCATCTCTCTCCCATTTCTCTCCCTCCCAACCTCCCTCTCCCATCTCCCCTCTCCCTCCTTCTCTCCCTCCCTGCCCCCCTCTCTCTTTATCTCTTCCTCCCATTTCTCCCATCCTCTCCCTCTCTCCTTCCCTCCCCTCTCTCTCCCTCCCTAACCCCTCTCTCCCTCCCTTCTTTCTCCCTCCATCCCCTCTCCACCTCTCTCCCTCTTCCTCCCTCCCTCATGCCCTCTCTCCCTCCCTGCCCCCTCACTCTTTATCTCTCCCTCCCTCTCTCCCTCTCTCCCACCCTCTCTCCCTCCCTCCAGTCTCTCCCTCCCTACCCCCTCTCTCCCTCCCTTCCTTTCTCTTTCCTTCCCCCCCTTTCTCTCACTCTATCCCTCCCTCTCCCATCTCCCTCTCTCTCCCCCTCCCTCTCTCCCCTCCCTCCCTCCTACCCTCCTTTCCTCTCTCTCCCCCCTGCCCCCTCTCTCTCTTTCTCTTTATCTCTCCCTCCCTCCCTCTTCTCTCTCTCTATCTCTCTCTTTTTCTTTCTCTCTCTCTCTCTCTCTCTCTCTCTCTCTCTATATATATATATATATATATATATATATATATATATATAAATACTTATTATTATGGCTTCACACTTCTGCTAAAATCCTTCTTCATTCCTTTAACTTCCTCAAGCTGTACAAATAGGGAAGCATGAAAAAACATCAACAATTCTTTGCATCACAAAGACACAATACAGCACCAGCGCACAAGTTCTATTCGATCATAGGGAAATGACGTCACAGAGAAATTTTATTTATGGCGCCGTCGAGATTACTTTAATATAGTAAAATACTAAAATAAAAAAAAATTAATTACAATTAAACTACCCATCGATATGAAACGAAACCTGTCCTATAACCTTCCCCATGTAATTATGTGTATGTGTAACAAATTTCACGTTATTTGTTTGTCTGGATCTTGAGTTATAAGGGAACAGACAGACAGACAACGAATGCGTCTTATAAGTATAGATATATATATATATATATACTAGTTGCAAGTACCCGGCTTTGCCCGGGTTTAAAATAAGGTTTTCTGTTTACCTTTTGTTTTCTCCCCCCCTTTCTCCCTCCCTCCCTCTCCCTCCCTCCTTCTCCTTCCCTCTCTAACTCTCCCATTTCCCTCTCTCTCCCTATCTCCCTCCCTCCTTCTCTCACTCCCGTCCCCCGTCTCTCCACCTTCCTCCCTTCCTCCTCCCCCCTCTCTCCCTCCCTGCCCCCTCTCTCTTTATCTCTCACTCCCTCCCATTTCTCCCATCCTCTCCCACCCTACCCCCTCTCTCCCTCCCTCCTTTCTGCCTTCCTCTCTCTCCCATCTCTCTCTCCTTCTCTTCCTCTCTCTCTCCCTCCCTCCCCCCCTCTCCCTTTCCCTCCCTTTCTCCCTCCCTCCCTCTCCCTCCCTCTCTCCCATCTCTCTCTCCCCATTCATCCCTCCCTCATTCCCTCTCTCTCCCTCCCTGCCCCCTCACTCTTTCTCTCTCCCTCCTCTCCCACCCTCTCTTTCCCTCCCTCCCTCTATCTCCCTCCCTACTCCCTCCCCTTCTTTTCTCTCTACCTCTCCCCTGCTCCCTCTCCCACTCTCCCCTGTACACCCCCTCCCTCTCTCTTCTCTCCCTACCCTCCTTTCCTCTCTCCCCCTGCCCCCTCTCTCTCTCTTTCTCTCTCCTCTCTCCCTATCTCACTCTCCTTTTCTCAGTCCCGTCCCCCGTCTCTCCACCTTCCTCCCTCCTCCTCCTTCCTCTCTCTCTCTCCCGCCCCCTCTCTCTCTTTATCTCTCACTCCCTCCCATCCTCTCTCTCCCTCTCTCTCCTTCCCTCCCCTTTCTATCACTCCTCCTCTCTATCTCCCTCCCCTCTCCCTCCCTTCCTTTCTCTTTCCCTCCCTCCCTTTCTCTCTCCATCCCTCCCCTCCCTCCCCATTAATCTCCTCCCTACCACCTCTCTCCCCCCCTCTCTCTGTACAATTAAACGTCAAATTACGCTTCTTAAATAAACAGAAAACCTTATTTTAATCCCGAACAAAGTCGGGTACTTGCAGCATGAAAAAAAAACAACAACAATATTTTTTTCCCCCGTCCCTAGCCCTTTCTTCACCGTCCGTTCAATTACACATTCACTTGGTGCGCAATTTTTATTTATAGTGAAGGCGATCCCATACCATGGATACTTTAATATAGTAAAATACTAAAATAATTAATTACAATTAAACTACGCATTGAGATTGTATTAATAATGTTAATAATGTCTGGATCTTGAGTTATAAGGGAACAGACAGACAGACAGACAGACAACGAATGCGTCTTATATATATATATCTATACTTATAAGACGCATTAGTTGTCTGTCTGTCTGTCTGTCTGTTCCCGTATAACTCAAGATCCAGAAAACCAAAAAAAGTGAAATTTGTTACACATACACATAATTACATGGGGAAGGTTATAGGACAGATTTCGTTTCATCTCGATGGGTAGTTTAATTGTAATTAATTATTTTTATTTTAGTATTTTACTATATTAAAGTAATCTCGACGGCGCCATAGATAAAATTCCTCTGTCACGTCATTTCCCTATGACACATTTTTAAAAGAGGGGTAACTCCCGGAAACTCCAATTGTAAACATGATGAAATCAATAGTCATATCTATTTACCTATCGTTTTATGTATTCGGAAGATTAAAATTAAAGGTGCACTTTAATAAACCGAAATACGTTAATTAAAATGTTTCTGTGACAGAGGGAGAGAGAGAAAGAGTGAGGGGGCAGGGAGGGAGAGAGAGGGAATCAGGGAGGGATGAATGGGGAGAGAGAGATGGGAGAGAGTGAGGGAGAGGGAGGGAGGGGGAAAAGGGGAGGGAAAGGGAGAGGGGGGGAGGGAGGGAGAGAGGAAGAGGGGGAGAGAGAGGAGAGAGAGGGAGGGAGAGAGGGAGGGGGAGGGAGGGAGAGAGGGGTAGGGAGGTAGAGGATGGGGAGAAATGGGAGGGAGTGAGAGATAAAGAGAGAGGGGGCAGGGAGGGAGAGAGGGGGAGGAGGAAGGGAGGGAAGGTGGGAGAGACGTGTGACGGGAGTGAGAGAAGGAGGGAGGGAGATAGGGAGAGAGAGGGAGATGGGAGAGTTGAGAGAGGGAAGGAGAGGGAGGGTGGGAGAAAGGGAGGGAGGGAAAGAGAAAGGAGAGAGGGGAAGGAGGGAGAGGGAGGGGGAGGAGAGAGGGAGGGAGAAAACAAAAGGTAAACAGAAAACCTTATTTTAAACCCGGGCAAAGCCGGGTACTTGAAACTAGTATACTTATAAGACGCATTTGTTGTCTGTCTGTCTGTCTGTTCCCTTATAACTCAAGATCCTGACAAACAAATAACGTGAAATTTGTTACACATACACATAATTACATGGGGAAGGTTATAGGACAGGTTTCGTTTCATCTCGATGGGTAGTTTAATTTGTAATTAATTTTTTTTTATTTTAGTATTTTTACTATATTAAAGTAATCTCGACGGCGCCATAAATAAATTTCCTCTGTGACGTCATTTCCCCGATGATCGAATAGAACTTTGCGCGCTGGTGCTGTGTTATTGCCCTTTTGTGATGCAAAGAAATTGAGCATGTTTTTTCATGCTCTCTGATTTGTACAGTTGGAGGGTAAGGTAAAGGAATGAAGAAGGATTTTAGAAGAAGTGTGTGAAGTCATAATAATAGTATATATAAATATATATATATATATATTATATATATTAGGGCTGCTGATTAAACTGGTAATTTGCAATTAACGCGTCAAAAAATTTGCGATTCACAATCACTTTAACGCAATACCTAAATGCGTTAATTTGACCAAAATGCTGAAAGTTCACCAAATCGATAAATAACGGGGCAGGGAGGAGAGAGAGGGAATGAGGGAATGAGGGAGGGAGGAAGGGGGAGAGAGGGAGGAGGGAGAGAGAGGTGGAAAGGGGGGAGGGAGAAAGGAGGGAGGGGTGGGAGAGGGGAGGGGGTAGGGAGGGAGAGAGAGGGGAGGGAGGGAGAGAGGGTGGAAAAGAGGAGAGGGCAAAGAGAGATAAAGAGTGAGGGGGGGCAGGGAGGGAGAGAGAGGGAATGAGGGAGGGAGGGAGGAAGAGGGGGAGCGAGGTGAAGAGGGAGGATGAGAGAAATAGGAGGGAAGAGGTAAAGAGAGGGGGCAGGGGAGGAGAGAGGGAAGGAGGAAGGGAAAGGGAGGGAGGGAGGGGGGGATGGACAGGGGGAGAGAACGAGGGGAGGGAGATGGGAGAGGGAGGGTGGGAGGGAGAGAGATGGGGAGAGAGAGCGAGGGGGAGAGGGAGGGGGAGAAGGAGGGAGGGGAGAAAGGGAGGAAGGGAGAGGGAGAGAGGGAGGGAGGGAGGGGAGAGAGGGAGGGGGAGAGAAAGGGAGGGAGAGAGGCGGAGGGAGGGGGAGAGAGAGTGTGGGGAGGGAGGGAGGGGAGAGAAACATAAGAGTGAGGGGGCAGGGAGGGAGAGAGGGAATGAGGGAGGGAGGAAGAGGGAGAGAGGTGAAGAGGGAGAGAGGATGAGAGAAATGGGAGGAAGAGATAAAGAGAGAGGGGGGCAGGGAGGGAGAGAGGGGGAAGGGAGGAAGGGGAGAGAGGGAGGGAGGGGGATGGACAGGGGGGGGAGAGAGAACGAAGCGGGGAGAGGGGAGATGGGAGAGGAGGGTGGGAGGGGAGAGATGGGAGAGAGAGCGAGGAGAGAGGAGAAGAGGGAGGGAGAAAGGGAGGGAAAGGAGGGAGAGAGGGAGGAGAGAGAGGAGAGGGGAGAGAAGGGTAGGGAGAAAACAGAAGGTAAACAGAAAACCTTATTTTAAACCCGGGCAAAGCCGGGTACTTGCAACTAGTATATATATATATGGGTGTCCTAGACACATTTAAACTGAGGTTTGAGGGCCTTTGGTAATGGTATCCAGGGCCGGTTTTACAGAAAGGCCGTCTAGGTACTGGCCTAGGGCCCCAGTGAAATAAGGACCCCGAAATGTTGAATAGTATACACACAAAATAATAAAAAAAACACTTAGCATAATTTTTTTTTATTTTTCTCAATGGGGCCTCAAGATTTTGTTGGCCTAGGACCAATGTTCCCTCTAAGTTGCGCGCTTGCGCGCGCGCAATTTTTAGAAAACCTCCGCGCAGAAAAAAATATTCCCCGCGCACAGATTACAATCTGATGAAAATATTACTTCAACTAAGTTGCTTATAATATTATTTTCTGTAACATTGCTCGGCGAATTGAAAAGTAATGGTGCTAAATGATGTTTTCTCTATTCCAGTATTTTTTTTATAAATTCTCAACCGCTTCTTTAACTACGTCTAAATCACTCATGGCATTCCGAAAGGGTCTGAAAACGCACTTTTTCAAAGTTCATGTTCCGAAAGCTTTTGCTCGCAACATAATACACGCTATATAATACATAACACTGGTAAACAGTGATTTCATTACGTCATCATACAAAATGTGTCTTACTTCTGACGTCATCACATAAAAATGTGTGTTACTCCAAACATCACCATACACAAAAATGTGTTCATCTCTGACGTCATCATACAAAATGTGTTTTACTCCAGACGTCATCACATGAAATGTGTGCTACTCCAAACATCATCATACACAAATGTGTTTTACTCCCCAGACTTCATCACACAAAAATGTGTCTTACTCCAGACGTCATCACATAAAAATGTGTGTTACTCTTGACGTCATCACACAAAAATGTGTCTTACTCCAGATAACAAAAGGTGGACGGTGGCTGAGTGGTGTAGATACTCCACTGTCGACCTGAGAGTCCTGGGTTCGATCCTCGGTGAAAACCCTGTGGAATTTTTCCAGGTGAAATGTATTTCAAAGTCGTCCCACAAGTCCACCCAGCTTTAAATGGGTACCTGACTTTAAGTCGGGGAAGTAAGGTGGCTAAGCGTTGTGCTAACCACACAACCCCTTCATATGCCGAGGTTATAGAAACAGATGAATTCTACACTTCATCTGCCCTGATGGCCCGTTAGGGTTAAGGGCACTTACTTTTACTTTTACCAGATAAATAAAGCAACTCAATTCTAGAGACAAGATGAAATTGTCATTTAATTAATAATATTGTTGTCTCGGATAATAAAAATATGTTATTTATTTGGTTTTTCAAATTGCGCTCCAAACCCGAAGAATAAGTTCATCAATAGTGGTTTTGGAGGTGGTAATAAGAGACTGAAAGTGGGGGCTTTTGAAGATTCTATGGGTTGAGTGGCACTCTGTGTCGCCTGACATTCTATTATAGTTATCGAGCCGACACTCTCGACTCTTGGCTCAGCGTTTGATATTAGGCCTAGGCCCAGCGTCGGATATTAGGCTCAGGCCCACTAGAGTACCGCAGCCTACCGCTCCGTAGAGTTCAAAAGTACAAAAATATCGAATATTTTGATGTTTTAATTTGTCGTTTTATACATATACAAACTGGCGCACTCTTTTGTCATTAAACAATTACATGTACAGAGATATTCATATGACCTGAGGATTTTATTTTTTTTTTCACTTTTAGTACATATTAATATGCGTATTTGTAAATAAAAAAGGTAAACAAATAAATAATTTTATAATTAATTTTTTTAGCTTAAAAATTATTTAAAAGTAGTTATGTAATCTATAAACAAAGAGCAATTTTTTTTTTGCATAACTCATGACTTAAAATTATACTTGCTTTTTTGTTAATTTAAAAAAAAATATGTATAATAAACATACATCAGAAATCTGCACCGTAAATGACTGGTGTTATATACTTTACCCCACACAATGTTCGTATTTACTTCCTTATGTGTTATACATGTTAAAAATTGTTCGCTTCATACTCTAAAGATTTGACTTGATTGATTAGAACATTTTATAATAGTGTATCGTCATCAACAGATATGGTCTCAGTTGAATGTTCGGGGGTCTATGGCGAATGTGGAACATTGAACACTGCCATCGTTAACTAAATAGTTCAAGAACGCGTGTCTTATACTGGAAACTATAGGCTATAAATCGTACCAAAATGGGTGAAAAGCGTTCGAAATAAAAGCGAACTGCATTGTAATAATTAGCCAATATGTATTTTTAAGCTGGTTAAACATTCGTGATATTTGTTAAAATATATTTCTTATTGTTTATCACAAGGGAATCCAATTAACATTATATAACAAGAAAGTGTTTGCTTTTAAGTATATAGATCAATAGGATAAAATAGATGTAAAAAGCCGTAAGTTATAAGTAAATAACGATATCTCATTGATTGATATATACACCTGTACATCTGTTGTACACAGAACTAATCAGGATGACACTTGCTGTGATTGACAAGCTGCTGGACCTCCTGTCTCAGCCTATGTTGTTGTACTACACAAAATTGTGGGTTTGGTGGTGCGGATACATAAAACACCATAATAGTTGACGTAAATATTGTTAGGGTCATCACTACAGGGTCTCACTTCTTTCATTGCCCTTTAATTGTTTAATATAAAGATTCACGATAAAAATCAGTTTTTAGATAAAAGTAAGTTCATCCTAGGAATATACTCATTCAGTTCTTTACTGTGTAAATACTCACGTAGTATAGACGTTGTATAGGAGCTTTGGGGGGTGGGGGTTGCAAATAGCCATTTATTTATATTGGTTTAATGAATTAAAGTAACTATATTTTGTGATGCCTTATATTTTAATGAGTTATAAATGATACAGTGCAAGTGCTTAGGGTTTACCTTATTTCTTAAAACTGAATTTGAGCTAAATTTACGTGGACTAGTCACACACACACACACACACACACACACAAGAATTTCCTTAACTAAAACTGTTGGCCAATATTGTTTTGATGTATACATAATATATAACAATGGGCAAAAATGAAATTATATGTGGGTCTCGGTGGTCAATTGTAGAAAAGCAGAAAGATTCCAGTCAATGGTAGTAAAGCAAATATTGAGAGAACCAATACAAATAGTGAGAGGGAAAACTAAATACAAATAGTGAACCTATTCAAATTCTCAGAATGTTTAATTCTCAGAATGTATGTCAGTAATGTTGACTAATTCATGTATAGCTTTGCTATATATGTTCATACAGATATTTTCTTGATCACGTTTGTCCAGTGTAAGAACGTTTATTTCAGTTATTTTTATTAATCGCCATCAACAAGTGATTTATACATTAAAAATTAAAAAGTTTTACCCAAACTCTGTGCCCGGGGGAGAATCATGAAAAATTCTCAGTAAATATTTACCATAATCGAATAAATTGATAGAAATGATTGGAAATAGCTCAAATGTAAGAGCTGTCATTTATTGAAAATCATATATAACTATATGGCCGTCAGCAGCTCTTGTTTCTTCATTCTTTTTTCTGATTCTTAATGATACAATTAGTGAACATATGGTGCATTTGATTGACGCACGCGAGTTAGAAACAACGAAACTCGTGTTAACTTTTTGTGACACATGGGGCTATGGTGGGAAGGGTAAGCCATAACAAAAACATGATCCTTGTAGGGGAGAGGTTATAATTAACAAGTCAGCGACCACTTCCTGGTTATTTTAAGGAAAGGTACCAATAGAACTGATACGTGAATAAAGTGATTTGAATAAAATGTAATACACACATATGCAAATGTTTAACGCAGCCTTAATAAAAATATTAGAACATGTTCTTGAAAGTCGGACAAAGCTCACCAAACAGTCGCGTTTTGGGCTACCACTGGAATATAATGACAGACAATCTTGTTTGACCCAAACATTACATTAATTAATTGAAGTCGATTAAACTTGCATTACTTTCGATTGACCATTTAAAAAAATAATCGAACAGAAGCTCTTAATAAATAGATCCGTTCTTGATCTCTGTTGTCTTGCTTAGTAAAACGCTCATTTGTCTGCTATTTTGAGATATTTAGATCTTTTATACAACAATTATCTCTTCAGTTGTTGAAACGATCCGTTTGTTTTTTGGAAAGGTATGGTGCCACCGTACACAAATGTCAAAAGAACGCTTTAGTAGCACCACTAATACTTAGATAAGCAACCACTACAACTGTTATATATTAGCTACTTTTGCCATCCTATCCGCTATTACCGGGTGTAACCCATCTTCGAGTAACAAGCGTCAAGATCTCAGGATGTTTTCTGGTTGGCCTCTTTTTCTTCTACTTTAGGGATTCATATAGTTTTACAAAAATATAATAATAGTGTGATCTTTAACAATAAATAATACCCGTTATGTCTGTAAAATTTTATTTCACAACAGTGCATGGTTGGCATTACAGAAAATATCAATTATTATTTTCCAACTTTGCTTTTAAGACCAGGATTTTTTTACGCTGTCATTGCCAGCATGATAGGGTGTGGTGTGCCTACCTCACCAGCATTGTTGGCGGCTCTGATGCATGTCTGCAATGCCTACATAGCGGCGGGGGTGAGGTGCCACTGGATGATGGAAAATAAAAGGGTTTTTTTTAAGACCCGCCCAGACTCGTGTGCGGCTCGCTGGTCGGCCGGAATGGCAAGATTCGTTTTTTTCCTGCCGCTCGGGCCGAGAAGAGTGTGTAATGCGCCTATCACCCCCCCACACACACACACACACAATAAAATAGCAGGCTGGTGAAGGTCTGCCGGAGTGGGACAGATCCTCGAGTGGAAGGGTGTTGTGTGCCAATCACATCCGTCACCACCGCCAGCAGTGAATGCTATGGCCTCGCATAGTCCTCAATGACCACAGTACCACCACCTTCGAAAAGGTTTTTTTTCTGACTAGGAGAACTCAATGATTGGATGATTGCAGATCTGAATAGTCAATACAGTACTATCAAATCTCATTTAAGAGCCTTGACTGTTATATAATATTTTAGGGCTAGATATGGGTTCCAGTTTTTATTAAAGCTGGTTGATTTTTTTTTTAATTAGTTAAATTATATTTCAATGAATACATTTTTGGGGTGTGGGTGGATGCCGGAGTTAAAGTTCATTATTTTTTTCCTTCTTTTTTACCTTTATATAAGTTGGTAATTATTGTTTTTAGAGCATTTTTTTTTGTCCCCGTTTTGTCTGTCCGTCATCACCTCTAGATCTAAACAACCATAAGTCCTAGACCCATGATGTATATCATTGGGTCTTGGCCTGCCAAGAAATGACTTTTTTCATTTCGCGATCTTGAATCTCTCAGGGCCGTAAAGGGCCTAAAATTGCTTTTTGGCCATATATAAGCTATATTAATAATGGAGCGCTATATCTCAGCAAACTATAAGTCCCAGACCCATGATGTATATATCATTTTGTAGGTCTGGTTCTGCCATGTGTACATCAAAAGTTAATTTTCTCGATAGACCCCTGAGGGCCGGGCTTCAGGGCCTTGCACGGGCTTATATATTATATATACACCTTATACGTTCAATAACCCGTTCATCGGTGCGAAATACTGCAGCACGTAGTTTCACCAGATTTATTAGAAACTTCATCAAATGAAAATAGT
Organism: Bulinus truncatus; assembly: GCA_021962125.1. NCBI lineage: Eukaryota > Metazoa > Mollusca > Gastropoda > Planorbidae > Bulinus > Bulinus truncatus. Next base: position 499,021 of record JAGDYQ010000001.1, on the reverse strand, counting down.
AAGCTTGTGTTCTGAGTTTAATTGAAAAAAGTATCAGAGCTATGCAACAATTGACGAAGTTTTCGGACGATTAAATGACTATAATTTAGAATGTTTTCTACCTATGAGTCCTATTTCAGTAACCACAAACCGCTTGTAGTTAGATTTAAGAGAAAATAATTTTTTTCAACATAAAGAAACGTCTTTATAATTAATTTTTTTACAGATATATGCATTACACAATTGAATTTATAAACATTTCCAAAATTTCTGGCTATAAATATTTACTGAAAGATATAATACGTACTGATACATAACATGAAACAGTATAACACGTCCTGTGTCCAGAATGAAACAGGTCAATTGCTTGTTTTATTATATTATCGTTCATCAATTGTTAAAAATGAGTATCATTTTTGAGTAAAATTCAACATTACGTTAGCGGTCTAGTATACCTAAAGGTCTTTGGTGATCTCTATGTCACCAAGCCATCTTCGGCGATTCTCGCTTGCGCTATGATCTGTGCTCTTTGGTTTAAACGATTTGTATGACGTAGCCGCGGCCCGCGGCGCTCAGCTGTGATTGTGTGGTATCACTGAATGTGTACATTATTTGGCTGTGGACTTGAGTAACTTAACACTGTTAACAAAACTAATAGTCATTAGTTAGTTATCAACATCTTATTCTTACTTCTTTAGGGTTTTGTCAAATGCCAATTGAATTCATTAAAATTTGTATTTCGAATTCTCAAACTTGTAAAGTACAGAAATACAGAATTATTGTTCTCAAATCTCAATTCAATTCAACTTTGTTATTTGTTTTTTTCTAATTAATTATCCATTTCATTACACATCATAAACTATGAACATTTGAACAACAACAATAAGCATCCATCATCCAATGAGCCAAATATAAGACGAGATGAACTCAGATGATGAGTCTGACTTTCTCCTCAGATTCAAAACAATTAGTGCACTACAATAGTTAAAAATTACACTGCCAAGTGGCAAGTGCCAAAGTAATGAAAGTAATAGACTAATAGTAAAGTTGTTGTTTTCCTTCTTTTGACCTTGCAGCGAGTTAGAACTAACAGCGAGTTTAGTTACATATGGATAATAACTTATTATCAACGGTGCTATATTCTGACTTCAGTGATTTCTGAATAATTTCTCATTTTCTAATTTATTTCAAAGCTCTTTCACTTCCAACTTCCAATCAGCCAATGTCATTTTCTAGCCATTTAGGCCAACTGTTCAGAAGGCATCCAAACCTCAGATTTACCGGTATTCGCAAAGTACCTAAATCCGAATAATAATCCGGACCTGGTACCGATCCGGGCGGATTTCGCATAAGAAAATCCGGATCCGGGTTGAAAAAACGGATCCGGCACACCCCCTACTGTATATGTTATCGTTAGCAGAATCCGTTACTTTAAAGCATACCTAGTTATTTCATGAAATAACTGTATATATCGTTTTAAAGAGTGGGGGATCATACATTTCTGGTAATTTTGCTTTCTAAAATATGTGAACGGCCCCTAAATATGCACATTGCAAACCTCAGCCGCCGCTACTTTTTAATGTTCTCATATTATGCATGTCAGTGCAAATCCAACTAATGTCTTAAATGTTATTGGCGGAATATTATTTGAATTAAAGTTCTACTACGTAGATTAGAAAGAAAAGACCATCTAACTTTAGCCATTAATTTATCTTTTATAAGCATGTATTATAATATTAAATATTAATACCACCCTGAACTGATATAGTTAAATGTTGTCTACCGATGCTTCAAAATGGTCCACCTCGAATAGATAATATTCTCTTAAGTTTTTTTTTTAATAACAGTACATACCACTGACGTCCCTTATGTAACGACCATATCGTTAAAAAATAATTGTTAAAAATGTTTTATTTATTTACATGAATTATTTTCATCATTATTTTAAAGTTATTTGGATTTATTGTATAAAAGAGTATGATGCCATTGTGATCGATATGGATATTAATATCGTTAATTAGCCCGGAAGAACATTCTTGCTTTTTTTAAACTTTCCAGTACCTTGATAAATTGACAATTGTGTCTATGTTAGACTAGTTGCAAGTTAGGAGGTAGACTAAATGTGAATATGCTTTCGTCTCGACATCTCCTTTACTTATCATTACATTATTTTGTATTCAGTTTCTGTAACACTAGAAACAAGACAAGGTTTGCATAAAAGAGATATTTTGCAGCAACATTTTTACACTAAAAATATTACTCATTTGATGTTGGCCTACTATCAGCATCCGCAAAGACCATTATATCAAGTTGTTTTAACTTATTAAAAATTTCACCTGCAACTCTTTAATAGGAAAAGAAAAGTACATATATTGCATACTTTCCACTTTATAACCTTATTTGTGACTTTATCTTAATTAGAAGCAGGAGTTAGGATTTTTTAAAGTGATTTATTTTCACCACAGACCATAAAGTGTTATTAGATTTTTAAAAAAAAGTACATGTTATGTTGATTGTAAAATTAGTAGACATATATCATGATGCATTTTCTCAATGTAGAGTTCTTTTTATAAGATCTACAATAATAAAAATACTGTTCAATCACAAGTTAAATGACAAGTAATAAATTTCAAAACTGTATATCTTGGATGGCCGTTAAAGATAGATGGCTCAAACTTTTATGCTTGCAATATATGTTTTATTTATGTCATATGTTGTTTTATATTTTATAGAACAATGTGAATTTTATTTCACTGCAGTATGTCATGTGTTTGTGGATATTATACTAAATAGTAATTTGTTTTTGAGAAAGATAACATTTTATTGGATAAAGTAACTTTAGTTTAGTAAACTGTGCATAATCATGTTACAGATTTAACATTTATTAATTATGCACTTGTAAAAAAAACAAATGTTTTACCCATTTAATTAATTGTGTTGCAAAAAGCAATATATTTATATCTAATCTACATGTTGAAAGCTTACAATTTTTTACATCAATATTGTCAATCTAATATCTCACTAATCAATAGGAGAAAATTGTATTTAAAAAGACAATATGCAGTTTTCTGACTGACTAATGATAGTTTAATAAACCTATATAGAAAATCTATTAGAATTAGGAAAGTCAAAACGTTTAATGGTTTTTATTAAAGCTAAAAATGTACCATTTAAAATAAAAATGGGGAAAGGAATTGGGACATGCCAAACACATTTTAGTTATAAGATAAATAATAAAGTGGTGAAAGGTTGTTATTACCAACATTACTGTAGGGGATTCGACATTTTGTATTTAAGATCCAGTTTCTATATTTATCTCATATTTTATAAGAGCAAAAAATAGACAACTTTATGGCATTTTGTTCCATTCTGCTTTGTGTGATTTATGGTTTTGACAAGAAAATGTGATGGCTCTTTAAAGAGAGAAGGATAAATCATTTATTTTTCTATAAAAATATAAGTAATTTAATTTTAACTTATATCTGTTTTTTATCTCTTTAATTCATCAGCCCTTTGCACAGCCTACAGCCTAATGTAGCTCAACTTCATGCGCACTTAGTTTGTTTTTTTTTTCATAGCACCATGGCAAATTGTGAATAAATATATCTTTACTAACCATTTTTATTTGCAATAGTGAGCAAACATACCAAAGCCTCCTCACCACCATGTTGTTCAGTGGTGGAGAGAATGCTTTAAATCTGGTCAGGTGTTGGACAGATTACCTGCAACATCTATTAGGCTTTCCAGGATGTGCTTCATGACTGGTACCTGTTGTTATTCACAACAAATTAAAAAACAAAAATTAATTATTTACAATAGGTTTCAACAATTCTTATAATGTCAAAATGTTTTCTTTTAATTTAATTTTTGTAAAACAGTATTTAATACCGGATTTTATAGCCTGTAATCATCAGGCAGTTGACAGTTCGATTCTTTATACTAGTTTTTTTTAAATAAAAGTTTTTGAAAAAAATAATACATCTTTAGTTTGCTTTCAACATATTGACAGGGTTGTTTTGAGCTCATGACTCATTGATTAGTCCATGAGTAACCAAGAGTGATAAGCGGAATTAGCTGTCCTTGCCAAAAAACAAGCTGCAGATTTTTGTAGCTGCCATATTGTGTTCAGTTAAAGAAATCAATTTCTCATTGTAGATGCCATATCTCCACTTTCTCCTTCTTCATCTTAGTTAACTGTTTCAGTGCTGCTTTTTATCTTTGAATGCAACTGTCTTTAAGAGAGCATTTTTTTTTCATTTTTCACTTGAACTTTTCTTGCTGATAAAGAAATGACCCTCATGGTGCAGTATTTACTTCTCTTCTTTAGTGAATCCTTTCTTTCTTCAACTTCATTATTTTCTCTTCCTTTCTCTTCAACTTGTGATTTAATTTTTTCTTTATCTGAAGTTTATCACTCAAGACTTTCACGTTTATCTTTCTTGTTTTTGTTTCACCTGTTCTAAGCACAGATTGAAACATTGAAATATCATAATTTTTATCTTGCCAATACCGCTTAATGCTGGAATACTAAATTCCCCAGTGGGACGGATGGCCGAGTGATGTAGATACTGACTGTCAACCTGAGAGTCCTGGGTTCGATCCTCGGTGGAGGCCCATGAATTTTTCCAGGTGAAATTTGTTGCAAAGTCGTCCCACAAGTCCACCCAGCTTTAAATGGGTACCGACGGTTGGGGAAGTAAAGGCGGCTGGGCGTTGTGCTAACCACACAATCCCTTCAGATGCCGAGGTTATAGAAACAGGTGAATTCTACACTTCATCTGCCCCTATGGCCCGTAAGGGCTAAGAAGGGAACCCTTTACTTATTTTTTACTAAATCTCTTACTCCAGCAAATGGGGTAGTGCACCAAAGTTGTTTGACACTTTCTTTTTATATTCACCGCAAGGCCATGAAGATGAACTAAATTAGCAGTAAGGTTTTTTTTTTATAATGACTGCTACAACTAGGACACATACATTTTATCAGTTTTTTTTTGATACTTCAACTTTTTTCTTTAGGGAAAATAATAAGTGTCCATTTTTCAGGGGAATGTTTAAACTACCATACAGGAAAAAAGTTATCCTGCATTGTGTTAAAAACGTAAGAAATTTCTAGAATGATTACTCTATCCAAAATATACATTTGAAAAAAAGGCTAACAAAAATAACACATTGATATCTAAGGTAGAAATGGTTTAAAATAAAATGATTTACTTCAGCTTTTTAAATAGATTATTCCACTGAGAAAATTTTTAAATAATGCAGGCATATATTTATACAGCTTAAATATATCCTAAATAAGCATTTAAATATCGGGAAGTGGCCAAAATGGCTTGTCATTAAGTTTTGTGCCGCTTTAAAAGAACCAGTTTTTTTTATTATGATATTGCCTTCTTACCTTGGTTTATGAGCTTAATTTGTCCTAGAGAGATGCCTGTAATCCAAAGCACTAATATGCCAAAGAAAATTTCTACATTGTAGACCATGGAAAATCAGACAATTAGCTATTAAAAAATGCGTACAGAATTTTTAAAGCTATTTTTGTTAAAACTGAATATAAAGATATGAAGTCTAATAATTATTTAGGACGTCTTTTGCTGTTAGTAATGTAATCCCTGCTATGTGTTTTGTTTGCTTACTTTTTCAATTTTGTGTTAACATGAAACCTATGGTGTAGCTCCTAATTTTTTTACAATATTTAGAACCAAATGCGTTTCTCATTCACCTCAAACAAAATCATTAATTAACATGATCAAAATTGCTAAAAAAATATGTATCAGCATGAAATGTATACAGATTAAAGCACAAATATATTTCAATTATGAAAACTAATTTATAGTAACTTCAAAGTAAATTAGACCGATGGCTGCTTTTTTGTACTGTTTTACTGATTCAAACAGATTACAAACAGATTAACTTGGCCAAGTCGCGACGATATCTGCTGGATAACATTCACTAATGTACAATCTTCCACCACCAATGTTGGTCTGGCAGCTCACCAAGACAGTATTGCTATGGTGATGTGCATTTTGCCAATTGCAAGAAACAGTTTGATAGTAGGACTGTGTGTACATAGATAAGATACCATCAGTTAACTGCATCGAAGCATAATGAGCATACGCTGATATCCGCCTTGCATGGTTGCTTGTATGGTTGATAAAAACAAACAATCTGTAATTTGATTTTGTAACTAAACCTAACTGTATTTTTTCATAAAATTCTGATAGACATTTCTCATTGCTATGCTGATTTACCATAATACACGTTAATGAGGCCCGTAGCGTGCGTGGTCAAATATTGATGAATACTGTCTGAAGTGCAATGTTTGGAATGTTTTAGGGCATTTTGTGTGTAAGCTACACTTGAGATAAATACATCATTCAACTCAGGATAAAACAATGAGTAAATACTGAAAATTACAGCCTGATACCTTTTTTAGTTTTTTAAATATTCGCCACGCAATATTCAATAATAGTGTATAATCATGCAATTTCATGCAATTCTTTTTCACTCCAAGCGAAATTTTCACCATAGCTAGTACTTGCCAAGGTTAACAAGTGCGCATGAAAAGTGTGAATTACTGTCCGCATGGTCAGTCTAGGGGTCGCAATAAGTGCAAAATGGACGACCATGATGCTTAAAGGGGGCCCACCATGAGTACACTATTATTGATTAACAGGAATTCTCTATCAAAAAAATAAACACATATATGGTACTTACTAATTGTATAACAAACATCATTGCATGTCTTGGCTATACCGAGTCAAATATTGATGAAAACTGTCTGAAGTGCGATGTTTGGAAAATTTTAGGGCATTCTGTGTGCAAGCTATACTTGAGATAATAAATCATTCAACTCAGGACCAAACAATGAGTAAATACTGAAAATTTCAGCCTGATATCTCTTTAGTTTTTGAAATATTCACGTTCAAATATCGCGAAAATGTAAATGTCACGCGCACTAGCGATTACCCTTAAAATTAAAAAATCATATCTCAGAAAGTTTTTGGCCAAATGAGTTGATATAAATATGGCGATGATAAAAATGACGTCTTGATATAGATGAAATGATGCCAGGACTTATGATGATGTATAATAATGACTAACAGATAATCATAGATATCTATGGATACAATGAATGGAAACTATGAATTAAGATGATTGATTTATATTTATTACTTTTCTACACTTGATCCTGATAAATACATATCTCTAAAATATCAAGTTTTTTATTGTAAGAAATAATATGCCGTTCACAGAGAAATAAAGCAGAATATAGATATTATAAGTGAATTAAATTTTAAACTGACATTTTACCGAGATGGTAATGTAGAAAAGAAATATGGACAATGAAATCGTAACATTGAAACTAAAACACAAGTGACATGTCCTTGGTAAAAGACTTTTGTCACGGCATAAGAAATGTGTCATGTACCACAGTAATTAAACATTTGATCAGACTATACATGTGTCCTACATAACGTTTATAGTAGATATGTCAGGTGTAACCACTCTGAAAGTTCAGAATTACTCTAATGATGAATAGAATGTGATAGAAGCTGCGCACAATATCTGTGTTTCCTTATAAAAGATATTTTGAATGTTAGGCTTAGGACTGTACCTTTTTGACCTGGTGAAGTGAATAAGTCATTTATGTACTGGCTTATTACTTTTATTTATGTTGACTATTATAACCATAATCCATGTCTACTTTTTGAATACTTTTTTTGAGGTTACAGCTTAACCAGTAATATTCACAGTTCGTTTTCAGATGAGGCTACAGCGTAACCAATAATATTCACATTTCGTTTTCATTTGAGGTTACAGCGTAACCAAAGAATAATTCAGCATTCGTATTCTGCTATTTTTACCACTGTTGATTGTTGTTTTATCATTGTGGTTAGATTATGACAAGTCTATAGTCATAGCATACAAACACACAGAGTGTCTGATTTCATTTGAATACTGTGTACCGTGACAATGACTAGACACACACCATGGACTAAGTTGATTTTTTTGTTAAATTAATGGACATGATTGATGGACATTTTGTTAAAATAAATTGATTTTTTGTCAGTTAAATAGATGTGACAATTGTACTATTGGATAGACTTAGGATGCTTTTTGTATATGATGAATACAACAATTTAAGAAGTATGTATCTGAATAGCTCTTTAGTGGAATTACTTTAAGATCGCTTCAGATTAGACAGTTTTCTGTATCTTTATCCATATAGTATGACATACAAGGAGAGATAGACCGTCTACAAGATAATGTAATAATTACTGTAGCAATAAAAGACATATGCCATGACACGTGATTTGATATTCTATAGATTTGAGAAATGACAAAGATACAAGTAAAACAGCGTAGTGATGAACACAAACACCATGATGAAGAAGGCCATGAGAAATAATATTAACATATTAAATGAACATATTTCATACATTTCCAATTATGTATTACTGTAATATTCACAAATCTTTGAGTTTTTAAGAGGAAAAGACATTTTAAAGACATCTAGGCTATTAAGTATGACATTGGCTGTCAAATATTATAGATAAGTTGCTCATGAACAATTGTAGAACATTTCAATTGGACAAGTAGTGTAGGTATGCACTTTGGATGGTAATTACCATATAGGCTGTTGGGGTATGAAATAGATATACCAAGGTACATCATGCAATTTAATTTATTTTGAAAAATATTTGTGTTTCCTTTACATGTCAATATGGGTACAAGACTGCATTATCGCAAAATTAGATTGTACACTTTGGTGTATCTACTAAATAACATGGTATCTATAGTAAGCAGATAATACTGAATGAAAGCCGTATGGTATGTATATATTAATATTGTAGAATGGTAACATATCCATGGTAAGGAAACATTATGTTATAAATGGTAAGGAGAAATCGTTTAATTATTGTATCCATAGTACGAAGAAATTATTTTAAAAATAAAAAATATGTTATCTATTGTATGTAGAAGATATTGCATCCATAGAAATAGATTTTACATTTTCCATATTCAGGAGAAAATGTTTCTTAAATCCATGGAAATAGATGACCTTATATCACTGATAAGAAGGATATATTGTTGTATTTATTACAACCTGAAAAATATAGATGTATCCATGGTTAGTATATATATATATGTTAATTCTTCCGTTTTTAGTAGAAAAATTTACTTCATCCCAACGGCGTACCGTGGGTATCGGGCCGCCCAGGGCGGAAGACGATTTTCCCGCCCTCTCATTTAGGTATTTCAATTTAATCTATACATTTTGCCGCTCCCCTAAAAGTAATAAAAAGTGCCGCCCGGTGTGGACCGTATTCCACCTCCCCCCCCAGGTACGCCACTGCTTCATCCAGAAGAATTAAAAAATGTGGGGTGGGGATAATAAGTAGTTGAGGAACTCATGCTTGCTTAGTGGACTTTAACCAAGGCAGTTGTGATATGATCCTCGTACATGTCAACTGAGGCAGTTGCATATGATCCTCGTACATGTCAACTGAGGCAGTTGTGACATGATCCTCGTACATGTCAACCGAGGCAGTTGTGATATGACCCTCGTACATGTCTACTGAGGAAGTTGTGACATGACCTCGTAGGCCTACATGTTTACTGAGACAGCTGTGATATGACCCTCGTACATGTCAACTGAGAAAGTTTATGACCCTCGTACATGTCAACTAAGGCAGTTGTGATATGACCTCGTACATGTCAACTGAGGCAGTTGTGACATGACCCTCGTAGGCCTACATATTTACTGAGACAGTTGTGATATAACCTTCGTACATGTCAATCCGAGAAAGTTTATGACCCTCGTACATGTCAACTGAGGCAGTTGTGATATGACCCTCGTACATGTCAACTGAGGCAGTTGTGATATGACCCTCGTACATGTCTACTGAGGCAGTTGTGATAAGGACCCTCGTTTATGTCAACTGAGGTTATGATATGACCTCACATGTCAACGAGACAGTTGTGATATGACCTCATATTATGTCAACTGAGAAAGTTTATGACCCTCGTACATGTCAACTGAGACAGTTGTGATATGACCCTCGTACATGTCAACTGAGGCAGTTTATGTCCCTCGTACATGTCAACTGAGGAAGTTGTGATATGACCCTCGTAGGCCTACATGTTTACTGAGACAGTTGTTATATGACCCTCGTACATGTCAACCGAGGCAGTTGTGACATGACCCTCGTACATTTCTACTGAGGCAGTTGTGATATGACCATTGTACATGTCGACCGAGGCAGTTGTGACATGACCCTTCGTACATGTCAACTGAGGCAGTTGTGATATGCCCCCTGTACATGTCTACTGAGGCAGATGTGATATGACCCTCGTACATGTCAATGGAGGCAATATGACCCTCGTACATGTCAACTGAGTAAAGGTTGTGATAAGACCCTCGTACATGTCTACTGAGGCAGTATATGACCCTCGTACATGTCTACTGAGGCAGTTGTGATATGACCCTCGTACATGTCTACTGAGGCAGTTGTGATATGACCTCGTACATGTCTACTGAGGCAGTTGTGATATGACCCTGGTTGAGGAACTCATGCTTTCTTAGTGGACTTAAACTGAGGCAGTTGTGATATGACAATCGTACATGTCAACTGAGGCAGTTGTGATATGACCTCGTAGGCCTACATGTCTACTGAGGCAGTTGTGATATGACCTTCGCATGATGTCAACTGAGGCAGTTGTGATATGCCCCTGTACATGTCTACTGAGGTGTTTATGACCCTCGTGCATGTCAACTGAGGTTGTGATATGCTCCTCGTACATGACAACTGAGGCAGTTGTGATATGACCCCTCGTACATGTCAACTGATGCAGTTGTGATATGCCTCACATGTCTACTAAGGCAGTTGTGATATGACCTCGTACATGTCTACTGAGGCAGTTGTGATATGACCCTGGTTGAGGAACTCATGCTTGCCAGTGGATTTAGACTGAGGCAGTTGTGATGTGAGCTCGTAATGTCAACTGATGCAGTTTAAGACCCTCGTACATGTCAACTGAGGCAGTTTATGACCTCGTATATGTCAACCCAGGCAGTTGTGATATGACCCTCGTACATGTCTACTGAGGCAGTTGTGATATGACCCTGTACATGTCTACTGAGGTATTGTAAAATGACCTCGTACATGTCAACTGAGGCAGTTGTGATATGACCCTGCACACGTCTACTGAGGCAGTTGTAATATGACCTATTGAGGAACTCATGCTTGCTTAGTGGACTGAAACTGAGGCAGTTGTGATATAACACTAGTACATGTCAACTGAGGCAGTTGTGATATGACCCTCGTAGGCCTGCATGTATACTGAGGCAGTTGTGATATGTCCCCGTACATGTCTACTGAGGCAGTTGTGATATGACCTCGTACATGTCTACTCAGGCAGATGTGATATGACTTTCGTACATGTCAACTGAGGCAGTTGTGATATGACCCTCGTATATGTCTACTGAGGCAGTTGTGACATGACTTCGTTCATGTCGAGGCAAAGAAAGACATTACCCACGTAATGTCAACGGAGGCAGTTGTGATATGACCCTCGTACATGTCAACTGAGTGCAGTCTATGACCCTCGTACATGTCAACTGAGGCAGTTGTGGATATGACCTCAAAGATGGCCTACTGAGTGTAGCTGGGATATGACCGCATACGTCAACTGAGATGTTTAAGACCCTCGTACATGTCTACTAAGGCAGTTGGGACATGACCTCGTACATGTCTTACTGAGGCAGTTGTGATATGACCCTGGTTGAGGAACTCATGCTTGCTTAGGATTTAGACTGAGGCAGTTGGGATGTGGACCCTCGTAATGTCAACTGAGGCAGTTTAAGACCCTCGTACATGTCAACTGAGGCAGTTTATGACCCTCGTATATGTCAACCCAGGCAGTTGTGATATGACCCTCGTACATGTCACTGAGTGCAGCTGTGAAATGACCTCGTACATGTCAACTGAGGCAGTTGTGATATGACCCTCGTACATGTCTACTGAGGCAGTTGTGATATGACCCTGGTTGAGGAACTCATGCTTGCTTAGTGGACTGAAACTGAGGCAGTTGTGATATAACACTAATACATGTCAACTGAGGCAGCTGTGATATGACCCTCGTAGGCCTGCATGTATACTGAGGCAGTTGTGATATGCCCCTCGTACATGTCTACTATGCAGTTGTGATGTGACCCTCTGTACATGTCTACTCAGGCAGATGTGACATAACTCTTGCACATGTCAACTGAGGCAGTTGTGCTATGACCCTGCATATGTCAACTGAGGCAGTTTTGATATGCCCCTTTCGTACATGTCAACTGAGGCAGTTGGTGACCCTCGTTCATGTCAACGAGCAGTTGTGATTAAGGAACTTCTGCGTGTATGTTAACTGCGGCAGTTTATGACCCTCGTACATGCCTGAACCTGAGTCAGCTGATATGACCCTCGCATGTTAACTGAGGCAGTTTAAGTAACTCTGTACATGTCAACTGTAGAAGCAGATATGACCGTCGTAGGCCTACATGTCTACTGAGACAGTTGTGATATGACCCTCGTACATGTCAACTGAGACAGTTGTGATATGACCCTCTTCGTACACAGTCAACGAGGAAGCAGATATAACTGGCATGTCAACTGAGGCAGTTGTGAGATCCTTCGTGCATGTCAACTAAGGCAGTTGTGATAATGAATCTGAACATGGTCAACTGAGGCAGTTTCTTATGACCTTCGTAAGGCGCCAACTAAGGCAAGCTGGGATAATGACCTTCGTACACACAACTGAGGTAGTTGTGATATGCCCTCGCACAGGCCCACTGAGTGAAGCAGGATATGACCTCGTAGGCCCACATGTCTACTGAGGCAGTTGTGATATGACCCTCGTACATGTCAACTGAGGCAGTTGTGATATGACCCTCGTACATGTCAAATTAAGGAGTTGTGATAGACCTGTACATACCAACTAAGGCAGTTGTGATATGACCCTCGTACATGTCAACTAAGGCAGTTGTGATATGACCCGAACATGTCAACTGAGGCAGTTTATGACCTTCGTACATGTCAACTAAGGCAGCAGGATAAGAACTTCAACACGCCCAACTGAGAGTTGTGATATGCCCTCGTACACACTACTGAGGCAGATGTGAAATGACCCTCGTACATACCAACTGAGGCAGTTGTGATATGACCTCGTACATGTCAACTGAGGCAGTTGTGATATGACCTCGTACATGTCAACTGAGGCAGTTGTGATATGACCCTCGTACATGTCAACTGAGGCAGTTTATGACCCTCTAAACATGTCAACTGAGTGCAGTTGTGACAGACTTCGCATGTCTACTGGAGGCAGCTTCTTGAATGACCCTCGTAAATGGTCAACTGAGGCAGAAGCAGGATATGAATCTCTGTGAAGGTGGCTCCATTGAGGCAGTTGTGATATGACCCTCGTACATGTCTACTGAGGCGGTTTATGACCCTCATACATGTCAACTGGAGGAAGGTATATGACCCTCGTACATGTCAACTAAGGCAGCTTTGATATGACCCTCCTACATGTCAACTAAGGCAGTTGTGATATGACCCTTTTACATGTCTACTGAGGGCTGTTGTGACATGACCTCGTTCATGTCTACTGAGGCAGTTGTGGTAATACCCACGTAATGTCAGCGGAGGCAGTTGTGATATGAATCTTCGTACATGTCTACTGAGGCAGTTGTGATATGACCCTCGTACATGTCAACTGAGGCAGTTTATGACCTCGTACATGTCAACTGAGGGCAGTTGTGATATGACCCTCGTACATGTCTACTGAGGCAGTTTATAACCCTCTTACATGTCAACTAAAGCAGTTGTGATATGACCCTCGTACATGTTCACTGGGAGGCAGATGTGATATGACCTCGTACATGTCAACTGAGGCAGTTGTGATAAGGACCTCGTACATGTCTTCTGAGGCAGTTGGGGATATGACCCTCGTACATGTCTACTGAGGCAGTTGTGATATGACCTCGTACATGTCCACTGAGGGTTTATGACCCTCATACATGTCAACTGAGGCAGTTGTTATATGACCCTCGTGATGTCAACTGAGGCAGTTGTGATATGACCCTCGTACATGTCAACTGAGGCAGTTGTGATACATGACTTTCAATGTCAACTGAGGCAGTTGTGATATGACCCACGTAATGTCAACGGAGGAAGTTGTGATATGACCCTCGTGCATGTCAACTGAGGCGGTTTTGACCCTCGTACATGTCAACTGAGGCGCTCATGACCCTCGCATGTCAATTGAGGCAGTTGTGATATGACCCTCGTACATGATTACTGGAGGGGCAGTTTATGACCCTCGTATATGTCGACTGAGGCAGTTTATGTCCCTCGTACATGTCAACTGAGGCAGTTTTGATATGACCTACGTAATGTCAACTGAGGCAGTTGTGATATGACCTCGTACATGTCAACTGAGGCAGTTGTGATATGCCCCTCGTACATGACAATTCACGCAGTTGTGATATGCACCTCGTACATGTCTACTGAGGCAGATGTGATATGACCCTCGTTATGTCAACTGAGCTTATGACCTCGTTCATGTCAACTGAGGCAGTTGTAATATGACCCTCGTACATGTCTACTGAGGCAGTTGTGATATGAACCTCGTACATGTTAACTGAGGCAGTTTATGACCCTCGTACATGTCAACTGAGTCAGTTGTGATATGACCCTCGTACATGTTAACTGAGGCAGTTTATGACCCTCGTACATGTCAACTGAGGTAGTTGTGATAAGACCTCGTAGGCCTAAATGTCTACTGAGACAGTTGTGATAAGGACCCTCGTACATGTCAACTGAGGCAGTTTATGACCCTCGTACATGTCAACTGGAGGTAGTTGTGATATAACCTCGTACATGTCAACTGAGGCAGTTTATGACTTTCGTACATGTCAACTTAGGCAGTTGTGATATGACCCTCGTACATACTCATACTGGCAGTTGTGATATGCCCTCGTACATGTCTACCATGAGGCAGATGTGAAATGACCCTCGTACATGTCAACTGAGGCAGTTGTGATATGACCCTCGTACATGTCAACCGAGGCAGTTGTGATATGACCTGGTACATGTCAACTGAGGCAGTTGTGATATGACCCTCGTACATGTCAACTGAGGCAGTTTATGACCCTTCGTACATGTCAACTGAGGCAGTTGTGATATGACTCTCGTACATGTCTACTGAGGCAGTTTTGAAATGACCTCGTAAATGTCAACTGAGGCAGTTGTGATAAGGACCTCGTACATGTCTACTGAGGCAGTTGTGATATGACCTCGCGTACATGTCTACTGAGGCGGTTTATGACCCTCATACATGTCAATTGGAGGCAGTTGTGATATGACCCCTGTACATGTCAACTAAGGCAGCTTTGATATGACCCTTCCCACATGTCAACTGAGGCAGTTGTGATATGACCCTTTACATGTCTACTGAGGCTGTTGTGACATGACCTCTCGTTCATGTCTACTGAGGCAGTTGGGGTAATACCCACGTAATGTCAGCGGAGGCAGTTGTGATATGACCCTCGTACATGTCTACTGAGGCAGTTATTACACCTCGTACATGTCAACTGAGGGCAGTTTAGTGACCTCGTACATGTCAACTGAGGCAGTTGTGATATGACCCTCGTACATGTCTACTGAGGCAGTTTATAACCCCTCTTACATGTCAACTAAAGCAGTTGTGATATGACCCTCGTACATGTCTACTGAGGCAGATGTGATATGACCCTCGTACATGTCAACTGAGGCAGTTGTGATATGACCTCGTACATGTCTTTCTGAGGCAGTTGTGATATGACCCTCGTACATGTCTACTGAGGCAGTTGTGATATGACCCTCGTACATGTCCACTGAGGCGGTTTATGACCTCATACATGTCAACTGAGGCAGTTGTTATATGACCTCGTACATGTCAACTGAGGCAGTTGTGATATGACCTCGTACAATAACTGAGGCAGTTGTGACATATGACCTCATAATGTCAACTGAGGCAGTTGTGATATGACCCACGTAATGTCAACGGAGGAAGTTGTGATATTTGCACCCTCGTGCATGTCAACTGAGGCGGTTTATGACCCTCGTACATGTCAACTGAGGCGGTTTATGACCCTCGTACATGTCAATTGGAGGAAGCAGATATGACTCTCGTACATGATTACTGAGGCAGTTTATGACCTCGTATATACCAGACTGGAGGCAGTTTATGTCCCTCGTACATGTCAACTGAGGCAGTTTTGATATGACCATGTACGTCAACTGAGGCAGTTGTGATATGCACCTCGTACATGTCAACTGAGGCAGTTGTGATATGCCCCTACACATGACAACCACGCAGTTGTGATATGCACCCTGTACATGTCTACTGAGGCAGATGTGATATGACCTCGTTATGTCAACTGAGGCAGTTTATGACCTCGTTCATGTCAACTGAGGCAGTTTATGACCCTCAATCATGTCAACTGAGGCAGTTGTAATTAAGGACCCTCGTACATGTCTACTGAGGCAGTTGTGATATGAACTCGTACATGTTAACTGAGGCAGTTTATGACCCTCGTACATGTCAACTGAGTCAGTTGTGATATGACCCTCGTACATGTTACTGAGGCAGTTTATGGACCCTTGTACATGTCAACTGAGGTAGTTGTGATATGACCCTCGTAGGCCTAAATGTCTACTGAGACAGTTGTGATATGACCCTCGTACATGTCAACTGAGGCAGTTTATGACCCTCGTACATGTCAACTGAGGCAGTTGTGATAGCAACTCGTACATGTCAACTGAGGCAGTTTATGACCCTCGTACATGTCAACTTAGGCAGTTGTGATATGACCCTCGTACATGTCTACTGAGGCAATTTATAACCCTCTTACATGTCAAATCGAAGCAGTTGTGATATGACCTCGTACATGTCAACTGAGGCAGTTGTGATATGACCGTACATGTCTACTAAGGCAGTTGTGACATGACCTGTAGGCCTACATATTTACTGAGACAGTTGTGATATGACCCTCGTACATGTCTACTGAGGCAGTTGTGATATGACCCTGTACATGTCTACTAAGGCAGTTGTTATATGACCATGTATATGTCAACTGAGGTACTTTTGATATGACCCTCATACATGTCTACTGAGGCAGTTGTGATATGACCCTCGTACATTTCAACTGAGGCAGATGTGATATAACCCTTGTACATGTCAACTGAGGCAGTTGTGATATGACCTCGTACACACTACTGAGGCAGATGTGATATGACCCTCGTTCATGTCAACTGAGGCAGTTTATGACCCTCGTACATGTCTACTAAGGCAATTTTGATATGACCCTCGTACATGTCTACTGAGGCAGTTGTGATATGACCCTGGTTGAGGAACTCATGTTTGCTTAGTGGATTTAGACTGAGGCAGTTGTGATGTGACCCTCGTACATGTTAACTTAGTCAGTTTATGACCCCCGTACATGTCAACTGAGGAAGTTGTGATATGACCCTCGTAGGCCTACATGTCTACTGAGACAGTTGTGATATGAATTCTCGTACATGTCAACTGAGGCAGTTCATGACCCTCGTACATGTCAACTAAGGCAGTTGTGATATGACCCACGTACATGTCAACTAAGGCAGTTGTGATATGACCCTCGTAAATGCAACTGAGGCAGTTGTGATATGACCCTCGAACATGTCAACTGAGGCAGTTGTGATATGACCCTCGTACATGTCAACTGAGGCAGTTTATGACCCTCGTACATGTCAACTGAGGCAGCGATATTACCCTCGTACATGTCTACTAAGGCAGTTTTGAAATGACCCTCGTACATGTCAACTGAGGCAGCTGTGATATGACCCTCGTAATTGTCTACTGAGGCAGTTGTGATATGACCCTGTTGAGGAACTCATGCTTGCTTAGTGGACTGAAACTAAGGCAGTTGCGATATAACACTAGTACATGTCAACTGAGTCAGTTGTGATATGACCCTCGTAGGCCTGCATGTATACTGAGGCAGTTGTTATATGCCCCTCGTACATGTCTACTGAGGCAGTTGTGATATGACCCTCGTACATGTCTACTGAGGCAGATGTGATATGACCCTCGTACATGTCATCTGAGGCAGTTGTGATATGACCCTCTCGTACATGTCTACTGAGGCAGTTGTGATATGACCTCGTACATGTCAACTGAGGCAGGTTTATGACCTCATACAAGTCAACTGAGGCAGTTGTGATATGACCCTCGTACATGTCAACTAAAGCAGCTTTGATATGACCCTCCTACATGTATACTGAGGCTGTTGTGACATGACCCTCGTTTATGTCTACTGAGGCAGTTGTGATATTACCCACACGTAATGTCAACGGAGGCAGTTGTGATATGACCCTCGTACATGTCAACTGAGGCAGTTTATGACCTCGTACATGTCAACTGAGGCAGTTGTGATATGACCCTTTTTACGTCTAATGAGGTTGGTTGCACATGACCCTGTTCATGTCTACTGAGGCAGTTGTGATATGACCCTCGTACATGTCTACTGAGGCAGTTTAGCAGACCCTCGTACATGTCAACTAAGGCAGTTGTGATATGACCCTCGTACATGTCAACTGAGGTAGTTGTGATATGACCCTCGTACATGTTAACGTAGGCAGTTTATGACCCTCGTACATGTCAACTAAGGCAGTTGTGATATGCCCCTCGTACATGTCTACTGAGGCAGTTGTGAAATGACCCTCGTACATGTCAAATCTGAGGCAGTTGTGATATGACCCTTGTACATGTCAACAAAGCAGTTGTGATATGACCCTCGAACAAGTCTACTGAGGCAGTTTATGACCCTCGTACAGCACAACTAAGGCAGTTGTGATATGACCCTCGTACATGTCAACTGAGGTAGCTGTGATATGACCTCGTACATGTTAACTTAGGCAGTTTATGACCTCGTACATGTCAACTAAGGCAGTTGTGATATGCCCCTCGTACATGTCTACTTGAGGTGGCTGTGAAATGACCTCGTACATGTCAACTGAGGCAGTTGTGATATGACCCTTGTACATGTCAACTGAGGCAGTTGTGATATGACCCTCGTACATGTCTTGAGGCAGTTGTGATATGACCCTGTACATGTCAACTTGAGGCAGTTTATGACCCTCGTACATGTCAACTGGAGGCAGTTGTGATATGACCCTCGTACATGTCTACTGAGGCAGTTGTGATATGACCCCTGCACATGTCTACTGGAGGCAGTTGTGATATGACCCTCGTACATGTCAACTGAGGCAGTTGGGGATATGACACCTGTACATGTCTTCTGAGGCGGTTTATGACCCTCATACATGCCAACTGAGGCAGTTGTGATATGACCCTGTAGATGTCAACTAAGGCAGCTTTGATATGACCCTTCTACATGTCAACGGGAGGCAGTTGTGAAATGACCTTTGTACATGTCAACTGAGGCAGTTGTGATATGCCCCTCGTACATGTCTACTGAGGCAGTTGTGATATGACCCTGTACATGTCAACAGAGGCAGTTGTGATATGACCCTCGCAATACGTTCGGAGGCAGTTTTGATATGACCTCGTACATGTCTACTGAGGCAGTTATGATACGACCCTCGTACATGTCTACTGAGGCGGTTTATGACCTGCATAAATGCCAACTTAGGCAGTTGTGGATATGACCCTCGTAAATGTCAACTAAGGCAGCTTTGATATGACCCTTCTACATGTCAACTGAGGCAGTTGTGATATGACACTTTTACATGTCTACTGAGGCAGTTGTGACATGACCTCTCGTTCATGTCTACTGAGGCAGCGATATGACCCTCGTACATGTCTACTGAGGCAGTTGTGATATGACCCTCGTACATGTCTACTGAGGCAGTTGTGATATGACCCCCGTACATGTCAACTGAGGCGGTTTATGACCTCGTACATGTCAACTGAGGCAGTTGTGATATGACCTCCGTACATGTCAACTGGAGGCAGTTGTAATATGGCCCTCGCACATGTCAACTCAGGCAGTTGTGATATGCCCCTGTACATGTCAACTGAGGCAGATGGATAGACCCTCGTAATGTCAACTGAGGTGTGTTTGATGACCCCTCGTTCATGTCAATCCGAGGCAGTTGTGGATATGACCCTCGTACATGTCTACTGAGGCAGTTGTGATATGACCCTCGTACATGTCAACTTAGGCAGTTTATGACCTCGTACATGTCAACTGAGGCAGTTGTGATATGACCTCGTACATGGCCTCTGAGGCGGTTTATGACCCTCATACATGCCAACTGGAGGCAGTTGTGATATGACCCTCGTACATGTCAACTAAGGCAGCTTTGATATGACCTTCTACAGTTAGCCAACTGGGAGGCAGTTGTGAAATGACTCTTTTACATGTCAACTGAGGCAGTTGTGATATGCCCTGCATAATGTCTACTTGAGGCAGTTGTGATAATGACCCTCGTACATGTCAACAGAGGCAGTTGTGATATGACCCTCGCACATGTCAACTTAGGCAGTTTGGTGACCCTCGTACATGTCAACTGAGGCAGTTGTGCATATGACCCTGTACATTCTGAGGCGGTTTATGACCCGCATACACCAACCGATGTTGGGATAAGGACCCTCGTAAATGTCAACCATAAAGCTGATATGACCTCTTCTACATGTCAACTGAGGCAGTTGTGATATGACCCTTTTACATGTCTACTGAGGCAGTTGTGGACATGGTTCCCTCGTTCATGTCTACCAGGGAAGTTGTGATATGACCTCGCACATGTCTACTGAGGGCAGTTGTGATATGACCCTCGTACATGTCAACTTGAGGCGGTTTATGACCCTCGTACATGTCAACTGAGGTGCTGTGGATATGCACCTCGTGATGCTAACTGAGGCAGTTGTGATAGACCCTCGCACATGTCAACTCATGCAGTTGTGATATGCCCCCGTACATGTCAACTGAGGCAGATGTGATATGACCCCTCGGGTATTGTCAACTGAGGCGGTTTATGACCTCGTACATGTCAACTGGAGGCACAGATATGACCTCGTACATGTCAACTGAGGCAGTTTATGACCCTCGTACATGTCAACTGAGGCAGTTGTGATATGACCCTCGTACATGTCTACTGGAGGCAGCTGGCAACCCCTCTTACATGTCAACTGAAGCAGCTGTGATATGACCTCGTACATGTCAACTAAGGCAGTTGTGATATGACCTCGTACATGTCTACTGAGGCAGTTGTGATATGACCCTCGTACATGTCAACTGAGGTGGTTTATGACCCTCGTACATGTCAACTGAGGCAGTTGTGATATGACTCCTCGTAATGTCAACTGAGGCAGCTGTAATATGACCTCGCACATGTCAACTCAGGCAGTTGTGATATGCCCTCGTACATGTCAACTGAGGCAGATGTGATATGACCCTCGTAATGTCAACTGAGGCAGTTTATGACCCTCGTTCATACAACTGAGGCAGTTGTGATATGACCCTCGTACATGTCTACTGAGGCAGTTGTGATATGACCCTCGTACATGTCAACTAGGCAGTTTATGACCTTGTACATGTCAACTGAGGCAGTTGTGATATGACCCTCGTACATGTCTTCTGAGGCGCTCTATGACCCTCATACATGCCAACTGAGGCAGTTGTGATATGACCCTCGTACATGTCAACTAAGGCAGCTTTGATATGACCTTTCTACATGTCAACTGAGGCAGTTGTGAAATGACTCTTGTACATGTCAACTGGAGGAAGTTGTGATATGCCCCTCGTACATGTCTACTGAGGCAGTTGTGATATGACCCTCGTACATGTCAACAGGGAGGGGTGGTTGTGATATGACCTCTCGCACATGTCTACTGAGGCAGTTTTGATATGACCTCGTACATGTATACTGAGGCAGTTATGATATGACCCTGCACATGTCTACTGAGGCGGTTTATGACCTGCATACACCAAACTGAGGCATGTGATATGACCCTGTAAATGTCAACTAAGGCAGCTTTGATATGACCTCTTTTCTACATGTCAACTGAGGCAGTTGTGATATGACCCTTTACATGTCTACTGAGGTTGCACATGACCCCGGTCTGGCGTCTACTGAGGCAGTTGTGATATGACCCTCGTACATGTCTACTGAGGCAGTTGTGATATGACCCTCGTACATGTCAACTGAGGCGGTTTATGACCTCGTACATGTCAACTGAGGCAGTTGTGATATGACCTCGTACAGTCAACTGAGGCAGTTGTGATATGACCCTCGCAATATGCTTAACTCAGGCAGTTGTGATATGCCCCTCGTACATGTCAACTGAGGCAGATGTGATACACCTCGTATTGTCAACTGAGGCGGTTTATGACCCTCGTACATGTCAACTGAAAGAGTTGTGGATATGACCCTCGTACATGTCAATCCGAGGCAGTTTATGACCTCGTACATGTCAACTGAGGGTTGTGATATGACCCTCGTACATGTCTACTGAGGCAGTTAATAACCCTCTTACATGTCAACTGAAGCAGCTGTATAAGACTCTCGTACATGTCAACTAAGGCATGATATGACCGTACATGTCTACTGAGGCAGTTATGAAATGACCTCGTACATGTCAACTGAGGCAGTTGTGATATGACTCCGTACATGTCAACTGAGGCAGTTGTGATGAGACCTCGTACATGTCAACTGAGGCAGTTGTGATATGATCCTCGTATGATGTCAACTGAGGCAGTTGTGATGAGACCTTCGTACATGTCACAACTGGGAGGCAGTTGTGCTATGACCCTCTCGTACATGTCAACTGAGGCAGTTTATGACCCTCGTACATGTCAACTGAGGCAGTTGTGATATGACCGTAATTGTCTACTGAGGTATGTGATATGACCCTTGCTTGAGGGAACTCATGCTTGCTTAGTGGACTGAAACTAAGGCAGTTGCGATATAACACTAGTACATAACAACTGAGGCAGTTGTGATATGACCTCGTAGGCCTGCATGGTATTTTATGCAGTTGTGATAAGCCCTCTGTACATGTCTACTGAGGCAGTTTTGATACGACCCTCGTGCATGTCTACTGAGGAAGGTGATATGACCCTCGTACATGTCAACTGAGGCGGTTTATGACCTCGTACATGTCAACTGAGGCCAGTAGATATGACCCTCGTACATGTCTACTGAGGCAGTTAATAACCCTCAGTATGGCCAACTGAACAGCTGATAGCACTCGTACATGTCAACTAAGGCAGTTGTGATATGACCTCGTACATGTCAACTGAGAAGGTGATATGCACCGTACATGCCTACTGAGGCAGTTATGAAATGACCTCGTACATGTCAACTGAGGCAGTTGTGATATGACCTCGTACATGGCCAACCGAGCCAGTTGTGATATGCACTCTCGTACATGTCAACTGAGGCAGCTAGTGATATGACCCTGTGCCATGTCAACTGAGGCAGTTGTGATATGACCCTCGTACATGTCAACTGAGGCAGTTTATGACCCTCGTACATGTCAACTGAGGCAGTTGTGATATGACCTCGTAAATGTCTGCTGAGGCAGTTGTGATATGACCTGGTTGAGGAACCTATGCTTGCTTAGTGGACTGAAACCAAGGCAGTTGCGATATAACACTAGTACATGTCAACTGAGGCAGTTGTGATATGACCTCGTAGTCTGCATGTATACTGAGGAAGGTGGATATGCCCCTGGTACATGTCTACTTCGAGGCAGTTGTGATATGACTCGTACATGTCAACTGAGGCAGTTTATGACCCTCGTACAAGCGTCAACTGAGGCAGTTGGGGATGAGACCCCGTACATGTCTACTGAGGCAGTTAATAACCCTTACATGTCAACTGAAGCAGCTGTGATATGACCCTCGTACATGTCAACTAAGGCAGTTGTGATATGACCGCATGTCTACTCGAGGCAGTTGGTGGATGCGACCTCGTGTTATGTCAACTGAGGTATTGAGACCCTCGTACATGTCAACTGAGGCAGTTGTGATATGACCTCGTAATGTCAACTGGAGGCAGCGGTAATATGACCGCACATGTCAACTCAGGCAGTTGTGATATGCCCCTGTATATGTCAACTGAGGCAGATGATATGACCTCTGTAATGTCAACTGAGTGGGTAAAGCTGCAGACCCTCGTTCATGTCAACTGAGGCAGCTTGTGATATGACCCTGTGAAACACTGAGGTAGTTGTGATATGACCCTCGTACATGTCAACTTAGGCAGTTTATGACCCTCGTACACGTCAACTGAGGCAGTTGTGGATATGACCCTCGTACATGTCTTCTGAGGCGGTTTATGACCTCATACATGCCGTAACTGAGGCAGTTGTGATATGACCGTACATGTCAACCCGTGCAGCTTTGATATGGACTTCTTCTACATGTCAATCCGAGGCAGTTGTGAAATGACTCTTGTACATGTCAACTGGAGGCAGTTGTGATATGCCCTCGTACATGTCTACTGTCGGAGGCAGTTGTGATATGACCCTCGTACATGTCTACTGAGGCAGTTGTGATATGACCCCTCGTACATGTCAACAGAGGCAGTTGTGATATGACCCTCGCACATGTCTACTGAGGTGCTTTGATATGACCCTCGTACATGTATACTGAGGCAGTTATGATATGACCCTCGTACATGTCTACTGAGGCGGTTTATGACCCGCATACACCAAACTGAGGCAGTTGTGATATGACCCTCGTAAATGTCAACTAAGGCAGCTTTGATATGACTCTACATGTCAACTGAGGCAGTTGTGATATGACCCTTTACATGTCTACTGAGGCAGTTGTGACATGACCTCGTTCATGTCTACTGAGGCAGTTGTGATATGACCTCGTACATGTCTACTGAGGTGAAGAACGATATGACCCTCGTACATGTCAACTGAGGCGGTTTATGACCCTCGTACATGTCAACTGGAAGCAGTTGTGATATGACCTCGTACATGTCAACTGAGGCAGTTGTGATATGACCCTCGCACATGTCAACTCAGGCAGTTGTGATATGCCCCTCGTACATGTCAACTGAGGCAGATGTGATATGACCCTCGTATTGTCAACTGAGTATGGTCTTATGACCTCGTGCATGTCTACTGAGGCAGTTATGATATGACCTCGTACATGTCAACTGAGGCGGTTTATGACCTTCTGCCACAACTGGAGGCAGTTCAAGATATACTTCGGACATGTCTACTGAGGCAGTTAATAACCCTTACATGTCAACTGAAGCAGCTGTGATATGACCCTCGTACATGTCAACTAAGGAATGTGATATGACCCCCGTACATGTCAACTGAGGTAGTTGTGATATGCCCCTCGTACATGTCTACTGAGGCAGTTATGAAATGACCTCGTACATGTCAACTGAGGCAGTTGTGATATGACCCTCGTACATGTCAACTGAGCCAGTTGTGATATGACCCTCGTACATGTCAACTGAGGCAGTTGTGATATGACCCTCGTACATGTCAACTGAGGCAGTTGTGATATGACCTTCGTACATGCTCTCAACTGAGGCAGTTTATGACCTCGTACATGTCAACTGAGGCAGTTGTGATATGACCCTCGTAATTGTCTACTGAGGCAGTTGTGATATGACCCTGGTTGAGGAACTCATGCTTGCTTAGTGGACTGAAACTAAGGCAGTTGCGATATAACACTAGTACATGTCAACTGAGGCAGTTGTGATATGACCCTC
Organism: Bulinus truncatus; assembly: GCA_021962125.1. Taxonomy (NCBI): domain Eukaryota; kingdom Metazoa; phylum Mollusca; class Gastropoda; family Planorbidae; genus Bulinus; species Bulinus truncatus. Next base: position 473,261 of record JAGDYQ010000001.1, on the reverse strand, counting down.
GTAGGCCCGCATGTATACTGGAGGCAGTTGCATATGCCCCTGGTACATGTCTACTGAGGCAGTTGTGATATGACCTCGTACATGTCTACTAAGGCAGATGTGATATGACCCTCGTACATGTCAACTGAGGCAGTTGAGATATTACCCTCGTACATGTCTACTGAGGCAGATGTGATATGACCCTCGTACATGTCAACTGAGGCAGTTGTGATATGACCCTCGTACATGTTCCATTGAGGCAGTTGTGATATGACCCTCGTACATGTCTACTGAGGTGGTTTATGACCCTCATACATGTCAAACGAGAAGGTGATATGACCTCGTACATGTCAACTAAGGCAGCTTTGATATGACCCTCCTACATGTCAACTGAGGCAGTTGTAATATGACCCCTTTACATGTCTACTGAGGCTGTTGTGACATGACCCTGTTCATGTCTACTGAGGCAGCTGTGATATTACCCACGTAATGTCAACTGAGGCAGTTGTGAGACACCCTCGTACATGTCTACTGAGGCAGTTGTGATATGACCTCGTACATGTCAACTGAGGCAGTTGTGATATGACCCTCGTACATGTCAACTAAGGCAGTTTATGACCTCGTACATGTCAACTGATGCAGTTGTGATATGCCCCTCGTACATGTCTACTGAGGCAGTTGTGAAATGACCCTCGTACATGTTAACTTAGGCAGTTGTGGATATGACCCTCGTACATGTCTACTGCAGGCAGTTGTGATATGACCCTTGTTGAGGAACTCATTGCTTAGTGGACTTAAACTGAGGCAGTTGTGATATGACACTAGTACATGTCAACTGAGGCCAGGATATGACCAGGCCTACATGTCTACTGAGACAGTTGTGATAGACCTCGTACATGTCAACTGAAGCAGTTTATAACCCTCTCTGAATACCAACTGAAGCAGTTGTGATATGACCCTCGTACATGTCAACTGAGGCAGTTGTGATATGACCCTCGTACATGTCTACTGAGGCAGTTGTTATATGACCTCGTACATGTCAACTGAGGCAGTTGTGATATGACCTCGTACATGTCTAATGAGGCAGCTTGTGATATGACCCTCATAATGTCAACTGAGGCAGTTGTGATATGACCCACGTGCATGTCAACTGAGGCGGTTTATGACCCTCGTACATGTCGTAACTGAGGCGGTTTTATGACCCTCGTTACGTCAACTGAGGCAGAAGATATGACCTCGTACATGATTACTGAGGCAGTTTATGACCCTCGTATATGTCGACTGAGGCAGTTTATGTCCCTCGTAATGGCACAACTGGAGGCAGTTTTGATATGACCCACGTAATGTCAACTGAAGCAGTTGTGATATGACCTCGTACATGTCAACTGAGGCAGTTGTGATATGCCCTCGTACACATGACAACTCACGCAGTTGTGATAAGGCCCTCGTACATACCACAGGAGGCAGATGTGATATGACCCTCGTTATGTCAACTGAGGCAGTTTATGACCCTCGTTCATGTCAATTGAGGCAGTTGTGATATGACCCTCGTGTTACGTCTACTGAGGCAGTTGTGATATGAACCTCGTACATGTTAACTGAGGCAGTTTATGACCCTCGTACATGTCAACTGAGTCAGTTGTGATATGACCTCGTACATGTTAACTGAGGCAGTTTATGACCCTCGTACATGTCAACTCGAGGTAGTTGTGATATGACCTCGTAGGCCTATATGTCTACTGAGACAGTTGTGATATGACCCTCGTACATGTCAACTGAGGCAGTTTATGACCCTCGTACATGTCAACTGAGGTTGTTGTGATATGACCCCTCGTACATGTCAACCGAGGCAGTTTATGACCTCGTACATGTCAACTGAGGCAGTTGTGATATGACCTCGTACATGTCTACTAAGGCAGTTGTTATATGACCCACGTACATGTCAACTGAGGCACTTGTGATATGACCATACATGTCTACTGAGGCAGTTGTGATATGACCTCGTACATGTCAACTGAGGCAGATGTGATATAACCCTTGTACATGTCAACTGAGGCAGTTGTGATATGACCCTCGTACATGTCAACTGAGGCAGTTGTGATTTGCCCTCGTACATGTCAAACTGGAGGCAGTTGTGATATGACCTCGCTACGTCTACTGAGGCAAAGCCACCCTCGTATATGTCGACTGAGGCAGTTTATGTCCCTCGTACATGTCTACTAAGGCAGTTTTGATATGACCCTTGTACATGTCTACTGAGGCAGTTGTGATATGACCCTGGTTGAGGAACCTATGCTTGCTTAGTGGATTTAGACTGAGGCAGTTGTGATGTGACCCTCGTACATGCTAACTGAGGCAGTTTATGACCCTCGTACATGTCAACTGAGGTAGTTGTGATATGACCTCGTAGGCCTACATGTCTACTGGGACAGTTTTGATAGCACCCTCGTACATGTCAACTGAGGCAGTTTAAGACCCTTCGTTCATGTCAATCTGAGGCAGTTGTGATATGACCCCTCGTACATGTCAACTAAGGGAGTTGTGATATGACCTCGTACATGTCAACTAAGGCAGTTGTGATATGACCTCGAAATACGTCAACTGAGGCAGTTTATGACCCTCGTACATGTCAACTAAGGCAGTTGTGATATGACCCTCGTACATGTCAACTGAGGCAGTTGTGATATGACCCTCGTACATGTCAACTGAGGCAGTTGTGATATGACCTCGTACATGTCAACTGAGGCAGTTGTGATATGACCCTCCCATGTCATCTGGAGGCTTATGACCTCGTACATGTCAACTGAGGCAGTTGTGATATGACCCTCGTACATGTCTAAGGCAGTTTTGAAATGACCCTCGTACATGTCAACTGAGGCAGTTGTGATATGACCCTCGTAATTGTCTCACTGAGGCAGTTGTGATATGACCCTGGTTGAGGAACTCATGCTTGCTTAGTGGACTGAAACTAAGGCAGTTGCGATATAACACTAGTACATGTCAACTGAGGCAGTTGTGATATGACCCTCGTACATGTCAACTGAGGCAGTTTATGACCCTCGTACATGTCAACTGAGGCAGTTGTGATATGACCCCGTACATGTCTACTCGAGGCAGTTAATAACCCTCTTACATGTCAACTGAAGCAGCTGTGATATGACCTCGTACATGTCAACTAAGGCAGTTGTGATATGACCCTCGTACATGTCTACTGAGGCAGTTGTGATATGACCCTCGTACATGTCAACTGAGGTGGTTTATGACCCTGTACATGTCAACTGAGGCAGTTGTGATATGACCCTCGTAATGTCAACTGAGGCAGTTGTAATATGACCCTCGCACATGTCAACTCAGGCAGTTGTGATATGCCCCCGTACACATGTCAACTGAGGCAGATGTGGATATGACCCTCGTAATGTCAACTGAGGCAGTTTATGACCTCTCGTTCCGTCAACTGAGGCAGTTGTGATATGGCCTCTGCATGTCTACTGAGGCAGTTGTGATATGACCTCGTACATGTCAACTTAGCAGTTTATGACCTCGTACATGTCAACTGAGGCAGTTGTGATATGACCCTCGTACATGTCTTCTGAGGCGGTTTATGACCTCTATACATGCCAACTGAGGCAGTTGTGATATGACCCTCGTACATGTCCAAGGCAGCTTTGATATGACCCTTCTACATGTCAACTGAGGCAGTTGTGAAATGACTCTTGTACATGTCAACTGAGGCAGTTGTGATATGCCCTCGTACATGTCTACTGAGGCAGTTGTGATATGACCCTCGTACATGTCAACAGAGGCAGTTGTGATATGACCCTCGCACATGTCTACTGAGGCAGTTTTGATATGACCTTCGTACATGTATACTGAGGCGGTTATGATACATGACTCGTACATGTCTACTGAGGCGGTTTATGACCGCATACACCAAACTGAGGCAGTTGTGATATGACCCTCGTAAATGTCAACTAAGGCAGCTTTGATATGACCCTTCTACATGTCAACTGAGGCAGTTGTGATATGACCCTTTTACATGTCTACTGAGGGGCAGTTGTGACATGACCCTCGTCTGTCTACTGAGGCAGTTGTGATATGACCCTCGTACATGTCTACTGAGGAACAGGATATGACCTCGTACATGTCAACTGAGGCGGTTTATGACCTCATGTCAACTGAGGAAGCAGATATATCTCGTACATGTCAACTGAGGCAGTTGTGATATGACCCTCGCACATGTCAACTCAGGCAGTTGTGATAAGGCCCTCGTACATGTCAACTGAGGCAGATGTGATATGACCCTCGTATTGTCAACTGAGGCGGTTTATGACCTCGTACATGTCAACTGAGGCAGTTGTGATATGACCTCGTACATGTCAACTGAGGCAGTTTATGACCCTCGTACATGTCAACTGAGGAAGGTGATATGACCCTCGTACATGTCTACTGAGGCAGTTAATAACCCTCTCATGTCAACTGAAGCAGCTGTGATATGACCCTCGTACATGTCAACTAAGGCAGTTGGGTGACAGGACCTCGTACATGTCAACTCAGGTAGTTGTGGATATGCCCCTCGTACATGTCTACTGAGGCAGTTATGAAATGACCCGGGTAAAGGCGTCAACTGAGGCAGTTGTGATATGACCCTCGTACATGTCAACTGAGGCATGTATTACATCTTCGTACATGTCAACTGAGGCAGTTGTGATATGACCTCGTACATGTCAACTGAGGCAGTTGTGCTATGACCCTCGTACATGTCAACTGAGGCAGTTTATGACCTCGTACATGTCAACTGAGGCAGTTGTGATATGACCCTCGTAATTGTCTACTGAGGCAGTTGTGATATGACCCTGGTTGAGGAACTCATGCTTGCTTAGTGGACTGAAACTAAGGCAGTTGCGATATAACACTAGTACATGTCAACTGAGGCAGAGTTGTGATATGACCCCGTAGGCCTGCATGTATACTGAGGCAGTTGTGATATGCCTCGTACATGTCTACTGAGGCAGTTTTGATATGACCCTCGTGCATGTCTACTGAGGCAGTTATGATATGACCCTCGTACATGTCAACTGAGGCGGTTTATGACCCTCGTACATGTCAACTGAGGCAGCTAGGATATGACCTCGTACATGTCTACTGAGGCAGTTAATAACCTCTTACATGTCAACTGAAGCAGCTGTGATATGACCCTCGTACATGTCAACTAAGGTGCAGCTGTGATATGACCCTCGTACATGTCAACTGATGGAGCAGATATGTCCTTCCATGGCTCACTGAGGTGCAGTCGCATAAAACATCCTCAGCATGTCAACGAGGCAGCTAAAGAGAGACCTCACATGTCGAACTGGTCTCAGCTGGACATGACCCTCGTACATGTGCCAACTGAGGCAGCTTGTGATATGACCCTGTGCCATGTCAACTGAGGCAGTTGTGATATGACCCTCGTACATGTCAACTGAGGCAGCTTGGCACCTCGTACATGTCAAACATATTGTTACAACTCTTTAAAAATTCTTGTTTATGGAATTAAAACAACACACAGGCTGGCGTGGGTTCCAAGAGTATTTACTAACACCTATCAACTTAAATAAACAACAACAACTGCAACATGGCCAATTTCTTCCGGCTTCCACGTCACTTCTCTCCACCACGTCATCACGTTCAGTATCTCGATGCACGGTGCGCACCGGGGGGGGGGGGAAGTCGTAACAATATACAAGAAAGAATAACAGTAGTAGGCCTATACTGACACTACAGGCGTACACTATAACTACACAAAAACAGAAGTAAAGCCATTATTACGTTTTAATGACCCCCGGCAAAAGCACATTTGGGTGCCATACACGAAAACGCTGACAAGGTCGCTGCTTAAAATCTTAAGGCCCCTATTCGAAAGTCTACACATTCAGTCGCGTAGTGAGGGTGGCATCATGCCCCGGGCGCTACTCCCAAAGGGGCGCCAAATGGTTCGCAAGACGTAATATTATATAGTTTTCGAATGGGGGGGGACGCTTAAAAGGTATTGTGCCTCAGGCGCGAGTTAAGCTCACTACGCCACTGTACACGCTTGCATTCGTGTAGCCTACGGTGTAGGCCACCCAATAGCAGACCACGGCCCGCTAGCTATATCCGGCACGGCGGAATTTCTCATCCGGCCGCCACTCCTTTCAGAGTGAAGCACACTTGAATGGCATGTTAAGGCGTTTAGATTTAAGTTAATTAATTTCAGTTCATGACCACACTCTGTCCAACTGCTCTTGGTGTCTCGCAACTCAGAACGTTTGCACACCCCAGGTGTAGGCGATATTATTAGAATAAATTATAAACTATTCGACTCGTTATTATCTAGCCTGCGGCTTAGTTAAGTTTTGATCCGTAATAAAATGGGTCATTATTTAGGGTGCTATTTGCTATTATTGGTATGTGGAAGGCAACGTCTATTAATTTACTATATTAGAGAGCTCTTGCATTTCCGGCTTCGGCAATATTGAGGGAGAGAGAGAGAGAGAGAGAGAGTCGGTATATATACAGGCCCGTAGCCAGAGGGGGGGGGGCTAGGAAGGGCTGAGCCCCCCACTCCCGTGCATGACCTGAGCCCCCCCCCCCCGTGCATGATTTGAGCTTTTTGACAAAATTTTAATAATAACGGCTATAAAACATCAATCATTTTGTTCAATAAATCAATAATAATAAAAACTTAAGTTTATATTTTGGCAATCATTCAGGCTATTTTATTTACATACATAGCTTTGCTAATTTTTGGGCATAAAAGACTGAATCTTATTGAAGTTCACTTCTGGGTATTTTGGGCAGCATTGGCATTGAGGGCTTTAACAGCCGTGTGTGAGAACAGTTTCTCAACCATCACACGAATGATCACCCCATATCGCAGATCAATGTTACAAAAGCGTCTAAGCAATATTTTCCTGCTTGCATTTGAAAAATATTTAACAGACAATCTGAATGCTGAAGCATTTTTAGGTAAATTCAGTGCTAAACCACGACGTTTGCAAATTTGAAACGTATTATAATATAAGTTCGCAACCAGTGCCGACGAGTGTGGCGGGGGGGGGGCAATGCCCAGGGGCCCGGCGAGTTTTAGGGACCCGAACTGAGTTGGCCAATCAACTTTTTAAAATATTAATATCAGCACGAGGGCCCGTGTCACCCCTGCCCAGGGGCCCGAAATTTCTGTTGATGGGCCTGTTCGCAACTTTATAATAGTTTTATATATTGATATCTTCTGAGGACAACTAGCAACTTAAATAAGTTAATAAAATAACATTGACTTCTGACTTCATTTTTATACATATGTATAATAAAATAATAAAGTACAAACTCCGTGATTTATGAGTGATGTTATTTAATTTGCAAATTTACTTTTTAGCAGAATTAATTTTATTTTAAATTGAATAATTGCGACTGTTGTTGTTGATAGATCTGTTCTTTTTTTCAATATTTTATAAGAAATATCACACAAATAGCTAAGCTATATTCGTGCATCTTTGTCGTTCTTCCCGGGTTCTACGTTAAACAAACAGTATAATAAAATAAATCAGGTATCTATTATGTAACAATTGTGTAGCATAACAAATGGTCAATTATTTATAACTGGAATCAGAAATTGCCCAGCCTCAATAAATATTTATCATTACAACTCTTTGCTATTTAAATTATTTTTAACAAAACTGCAACATGCCATGCATTATTGAAACGTAGTTAAAATTATATATTTCTAATTAATAGCTAAACAATCGGTACTAAAATGCACCATTCCAGATATGGAACTGCAAAAAATCTCTTGGGGAGGGGAGATCCCCTCCCCAAACCCCTCCTCTCCGTTCGCAAGCTTTAGGTAATACATCATTAAATTATCGAAATATTTTTTGTTCTAAGACCAATTTTCAACAATGAAAACAGTTTTGTCCCCCCCCCCGAGGGTCAATGTTTTGCCCCCCCCCCCCGTTACAGTTGTCTAGATCCGCCCCTGTGCCCCAGGATCATTGATTCGGCACCCCCTCCCCGAAAAAAAATTCTTCGCCCCCCCCAGAAAATTTCTTCGGCCCCCCCCCAATCCAATATTCCTGGCTACGGGCCTGTATATATAACTACAGCGCGTAAGTAAGAAATTTAGAAAGAAAGTAAGATAGTAAGAAGCCGAATTGAACTTGCGCGCCGGTGCTGTATCGTGCCACATCAACTTGCCTCTGTCCTGCATAGTGGCAGAGAAAAAAAAATAATAATTTGATCATCATTGCAATGCTTCGTTTTGATTTTAATATTGAGAGAATTAATTACTATTTAAACAAATAATCCTACGTTATTAGCGTTGACGGGTAAAATGTAATTTGTGAATTATGAAATGTACATTGTATATGTGGTATAAATTAGCACCCAAATCTTAACTAACCGTGTTTGGTTTGGTTTGGTTGGTTGCTTGGTTTGATTTGCTTGGTTAGCGTTGACGGGTAAAACGTGATTTGTGATGTATGAAATGTAGGTCATTTCTGCACATTAGGCAGGTGGCGTAAATTAGCACCCATATCTTTACCTAATGGTGTGTAAGAAATTTTTCAAGTGTCACGTTTGAACTCCCACATGTAGGCATACCTTATCTGATTGTCACCTGTGAAAAGTGATGATTCCTTCATCTCGTCCACAAATTATACGTTAGGCGGGTAACTGACTGGGTGTGCTTGAATTACGGTGAATACTTTTTTTTAAACATTTTTTTTTACGATTTATGTTTTTGTTTGAGATCATGTTTACCTCTGCCGCACCCCCTCCCTTTTTTTGGTTTCATTTGTACATATCCAACCTATTATAAAATTAAGCATAGTTCTCCGATATATTTATTTCTTTTTTTTTTATTAAGATGAAATATAATACTTTCGAAAGTGACAATCTTGATAATACTTACATAAACTGAAACTCTGAACATGGAACTCCAATATAATCTGGTTGTGGGATATTTTTTGTTATCAATTTCTTAACCACTCTGGGTCTAGAAAAAAAGGGAAACAATCATATAATATTTTTTTTCTGTTTCTTCATACGTAGACGTTACACACATACAATACACACACAAACCACGCGCACACACACAGACTCTCACTCACACGCAGAGAACACGGCAGGTATAATGTATGGCATCATAGACACGGGCTGGATCTATGGTCAGCTCCAGCTTCTGAGGTGGGGGGGGGTGCCGGTACTGATTGCTCACAAAAGACACGCGTAGATGTTAAATACTCGCAGATTGTCCGGCATTCACACACACACACACATCAACCTGGCCACTGAAACTAAATTATACCCAATATGACCCACAACTAAATTATACCAATAGGACCCCACAACTAAATTATACCCAATAGGACCCCACAACTAAATTATACCCATTAGGACCCCACAACTAAATTATACCCAATAGGACCCACAATTAAATTATACCCAATAGGACCCCACAACTAAATTATACCCAATAGGACCCCACAACTAAATTATACCCAATAGGACCCCACAACTAAATTATACCCAATAGGACCCCACAACTAAATTATACCCAATAGGACCCCACAACTAAATTATACCAAATAGGACCCCACAATTAAATTATACCCAATATGACCCCACAACTAAACTATACCCAATAGGACCCACACAACTAAATTATACCCAATAGGACCCCACAATTAAATTATACCAAATAGGACCCCACCACTAAATTATACCCAATAGGACCCCACAACTAAATTATACCCAATAGGACCCCACAACTAAATTATACCCAATAGGACCCCACAATTAAATTATACCCAATAGGACCCCACAACTAAATTATACCCAATAGGACCCCACAACTAAATTATACCAAATAGGACCCCACCACTAAATTATACCCAATAGAACCCCACAATTAAATTATACCCAATAGGACCCCACAACTAAATTATACCCACTAGGACCCCACAGCTAAATCATACCAAATAGGACCCCACAACTAAATTATACCCACTAGGACCCCACAGCTAAATTATACCAAATAGGACCCCACCACTAAATTATACCCAATAGGACCCCACAATTAAATTATACCCAATAGGATCCCACAATTAAATTATACCCAATAGGACCCCACAATCAAGTTATACCCAATATGACCCCACAACTAAATTATACCCAATATGACCCCACAACTAAATTATACCCAATAGGACCCCACAATTAAATTATACCCAATAGGACCCCACAATTAAATTATACCCAATAGGACCCCACAACTAAATTATACCCACTAGGACCCCACAGCTAAATCATACCAAATAGGACCCCACAACTAAATTATACCCACTAGGACCCCACAGCTAAATTATACCAAATAGGACCCCACCACTAAATTATACCCAATAGGACCCCACAATTAAATTATACCCAATAGGATCCCACAATTAAATTATACCCAATAGGACCCCACAATCAAGTTATACCCAATATGACCCCACAACTAAATTATACCCAATATGACCCCACAACTAAATTATACCCAATAAGACCCCACAATTAAATTATACCCAATAGGACCCCACAATTAAATTATACCCAATAGGACCCCACAACTAAACTATACCCAATAGGACCCCACAACTAAATTATACCCAACAGGACCCTAAACTAAATTATACCCAATAGGATCCACGCAACTAAATTATACCCAATAGGGCCACACAACTAAATTATACCCTATAGAACCCCACAACTAAATTATACCCAATATGACCCCACAATTAAATTATACCTAATATGACCCCACAATTAAATTATACCCAATTGGACCCCACAACTAAATTATACCCAATAGGATCCACGCAACTAAATTATACCCAATAGGACCCCACAACTAAATTATACCCAATAGGATCCACGCAACTAAATTATACCCAATAGGACCACACAACTAAATTATACCCAATAGGACCCCACATCTAAACTATACCCAATATGACCCCACAACTAAATTATACCAAATAGGACCCCACAATTAAATTATACCCAATTGGACCACACAACTAAATTATACCCAATAGGATCCACATAACTAAATTATACCCAATAGGATCCACGCAACTAAATTATACACAATAGGACCCAAGCAACTGCCTGTCATATGCAATTATGCAGTTGTGAGTCAGACTTATATGACGCAGTTCACTGGTTGTAGTCGCAGCCAGTTGAAATTTGGGGGTCCTCTAACAAATTGTTCGATTGGGACCCCACAAGCCCCGACTGTCCCTGCACCACTACGATGGTCATAGAGGCACCAGAGATCAAACCAGGTACCCTCATGTCGACAGTCAAGCGCTTTACCACACGACCATCCGTCCTCAAAAAATCGCCCACCAAAATGAGACAATGTTTAGGTTTTGTAATGCCCTTCTTTCATCCCCACCACAGCCGGGAGTGTAATGACCATGGGGGCACCACGGGAGACATGAAAGGAAGTTGAGCCAAGACCTGAAAAAATTCCTTGGTCCTCGCCGGTACCTTCAGGTAGACAGTCGAGCGATTTACTGCATGACCATCAGTCCCGAAAACTTATGTCGCCTTCCATTTTTGGGGGATGGGGGGACATACGTTCGTCTAAGACTACATCAGTTCCTGTGGTTACCTCAAAATTTTGTCACGTGATGTATTAACACATATACTTGAATCCCAAGGCAATGTTTTCTTTACGTCGATATGTCGAACAAGCTTCAGGTGTTTCTTTTCTATTAAAATAAATGTTTGATTGTATCCCAAACACACAATCATTGAATCAATTTTAAACATTTAAAAGTTCATGAATTATTCAGAAAAAAAAAATAATAGTTAAAAAAAAACGACTTCATACATTTGTAAACACACTCACACACAATTTTAGGCCTACACTGTTATATAATAAAAAAAACATGTTCATTGCGGCTGTCTTGTCACTTAGTGACACTTCTCTTGGTATATTCAAAACCAATGTCCGATCTAATTTTCCGGATGTTTTCTAATATTCCGTGTCACAAAAGACGAGTATGTGGTCGTCACGCACAGTCTGCAATTAGGGGCGAAAATCTCAGCAAATTCCTGTTAATTAGACCGGTCATTTTAAAGGGTAGTAAGTTAGACAGGTCATTTTAAAGAGTAGTAAATTAGGCCGGTCATTTTTAAAGTGTAGTAAATTAGACCGGCCATTTTAAAGTGTAGTAAAATCGCCTGGTCATTTTAAAGTGTAGTAAATTAGATCGGTCATTTTTAAAGTGTAGTAAATTAGACAGGTCATTTTAAAGTGTAGTAAATTAGACCGGTCATTTTTAAAGTGTAGTAAATTCGTCAGGTCATTTTCAAGTGTAGTAAATTAGACCGGTCATTTTAAAGTGTAGTAAATTCGTCCGGTCATTTTCAAGTGTAGTATTACTCTAGGACGACTTCCCGAAAGAACCGCCTTCAGGGTTCCATGTATGAGTTCTACAAAGATGATCTTGAAAATAAACATGGCCGAATCTTGTCAGCTTTCACTTATCCGCTGGAGCCAGAAGTAATTCGGGGGAGGGGGGGGGGAGGGCACGAGACTGTTTTAATACAAAGAATTTGGTTCTGCGATGCATGTATGAAATTTCAACACTTTTCTACAGGGACTTGGTTTCAAAAGTCTGTAGCATCTTTCTGCATCATCAGTTGATTAAAAAATGTGTTTATTTTTTTTTTTTTTTTGCTAAAGCTGATCATTCTTTTGCAGATCTTGTCAAGACCGTCATAGCTTCCATAGCTGTTGAAATTCAAATGCATTTCTCAGTTGTGTAACTTCCGCTCCTAAATCCTCCCCCCCCCCAAGCCTTTTCTATGCGTGGCTGGTTCTATTTTTCTCTCCCTGTGGGCATACTGAATTTTTGAAGGTTTCAATGGGGCTCGGCAAAAAAAAAGGTGAAGATTGGTGAAATATTTGTGGCTTAAAATGCTGGGGTGATTCCAAATATATATAGCAACGGTTTTGTTTTAAGGCCCTGAATTTCACACTTGAACTAGGCCCCGCCCATACAACCGTAATGTAAAGGCCGCTTCGGAACACGGCCTCCTTGATCTAATAAGAAGGCCGTGCTCAGAGCCGACATCAATTAGCTCGCGACCCACTGAACTATGAGAAACACTGAGACAGGTTCTAAATCTTTATTAAAATATTTTATTTGAAATATTGTCTAAATGGATTCAGCTGTAACTACATTAATTGTGTAGTGTCCTTTGGAAAACACTAAACTAGGTTTATAATTTGAATTTAAAAAAAAAAAATTTCTGGCTTCCCTGTTAGAAAAAATGTTGTGTTTCATAAACAAAACAGGAAAATACCAATCAACTTCCCGGTTTGAAAAATGTGAAAAATACCATTGAGACTATATTTAGCACAAAAACTCAAACCTACCGTTAGAGGTGCATATGATAATATATATATATATATATGTATGTATATATATATATATATGTATATATATATATATATATATATACATAGAGAGAGAGAGAGAGAAGGAGATAGATAGATAGATAGACAGACAGACAGACAGACAGACAGACGGACGGTCGGGCGGGCTGACAGACAGACAGACAGACAGACAGACAGACAGACAGACAGACAGACAAACAGACAGACAGACGGACGGACGGGCGGGCGGGTGGGCGGGCTGACAGACAGACAGACAGACAGACAGACAGACAGACAGACAGACAGATAGATAGATAGATAGATAGATAGATAGATAGATAGATAGATAGATAGATAGATAGATAGATAGATAGATAGATAGATAGATAGATAGATAGATAGATAGATAGATAGATAGATAGATAGATAGATAGATAGATAGATAGATAGATAGATAGATAGATAGATAGATAGATAGATAGATAGATAGATAGATAGATAGATAGATGCATCCTTGTACATAACTTACTTTTATTCTGTGATTTGTTTATCAGCTTGTACGTTGTTTTTGTACTGTACATAGTAGAGCTGAAACAATGAATACAAAAAAGTAGAGCTGCTGTTCGATTTAAAAAATTGATCGAAATTAATGCATGATTTAAGATTTTAATCGCAAATTAACGCTTATTTTAATCGACACAATATAATACATTTGTTTGTATTCAAACTAGTATGTAGTAATATCGTTGCATAATATTGGCATAACAAACAAGTCAGTTTAAATTACGAAAGAGGTATAATTAATTCAGAAAGATTTATTAAACATTTGCACATATGTCTATTGATATGGTTATTGAGACCGGTTTATTGACATGTATTAATCACGTCCAGGCACGCCGAGGGGGGCAGGGGGGTCATTGCCAGGGGGCCCGCATCTGTAAGGAGGCCCGGGCCGCCCCTACTATGTCAATTTTTTCACGACTTATGTTCCCGCCCTGAGGCCCGTGTCGGCTCTCGGCGTCACTGATCACGTCAAGTGATGCAAATTGTTTTCTTTTTAAATTAACATCAATGCCAGACATGTTTTTTCCCGTTCTATTGATTCCGAACTAATGACGTATGTCAACCGCTGTTCCCCCCCCCTTTCCCTGTCATATTTTGTAACACTTCGCCTCGCGTGTGTCTTGTTCACCCTACCCTCCACTACCGCACCTACCCCCACCACTTCCCCCCCTCTCCCCCCACAAAGATGACGTTACTTTATTTCTTCCCAACCACCTTACCCCCTCTGTCCCAAACGATTGCACGTGCCGAACTATATAGCACGCGTCTACAGAATGATGTTCACTAATGGTATTCAAAGTCGTAAATTAGAATTAAGAAATGACAATCCTATTGTTTCAAGGTCATATTGCTGTGATTTATGTAAACGTGACAGTTTCAGTGTTCGGGTGTTTTTTTCTTGATTTTTTAAAAAATGTAGTTTGATCTGGTCATAGAATTGGGTTATTTACTGATTTTTTTCTGCAACTCTGAAATGCTAACATTTGGGTAAAATGTAATGCATGTAGGTGTTTGTTTTAAAAATTTAATCGCATATTTTTAACGCATTAATTACTCTTTAATTGCAGCAAATCAACAGCCCTGTATAAAATTTAACTCAGTGTCACAATTATTCTGAAATATACAACCACTGTCTACTGTACAGATGTGTGCATAGCCTAGTCTAGACCATGTCTAGGTACTGTCTAGACACTAATTATAGGTGTCATGTATATGGAAATATTAGTGCAGTTGCTGCAGACGTGACAAGCAAGATGCTGTTTTATCCAAATGCGATACAAAATTATGTGCAAAAAAATGATTCACAATTTCTAGCATCTCGTTATTTTGATCTAATTATAACCGGGTTCATTATACACTTGTTTTTTTTACCTTCAACAATACACTGTTGTACCTCCACCAATACACTACTGTATAAATTGTAAACGAGTAAATGAAACTTTTCTCTTTTTACATCGACCTGAAAGGAAGCAGGATTACTTGTCTTCATTTCATCTTACTAGTGGGGCTTTTGTCGACATACCTGGGGGTTAGGGTGTGAGCGAAATGCGACAGATTGGGGTGGTAGATCTACTTAATAACTCAATGCACCATAATTTTAAAATGTTGAGAGAAATTCTGTTATTTTTGAACTTTCCTCATTTTGGTAAAATTAACGCATTTAGGTGTTGCGTTAAAAATTTTAATCGCAAAATTATTTTGACGCGTTAATCGCAAATTAACGCAGTTTAATCATCAGCCCTACAAAAAAGCATACCTGTATAGTGATTAATACAAGCAATGTGTTATAAACAAGACAGACATGAGTGTTTTTGTCATTATTGTAAATGTGTACATTTTGTCGTGTTTTTTCTTTCTTCTTCTTTTTTTCTCAAAATACGCTCGATGAACTTTATTTCAACTTAAAAGACAAATAGGCCACCTACATACAAAATAATATAGTTGTTTCTTCCAGCTAATGTCATAAGACGTAAACTTTGTTCTTAAGATGTATAGTATGCCTGTTATTGACATAAGACGTAGGCTCACTCACACAGGCCTATACCGTTTAACGTCATAAGACATAAACCAATTAATGTCACGTGTCTTATACCAACTATTGTCAAGACGTATAACGATTAATGTCATAAGACGTGCAGACTAAGGGACCATTCACATATAATATAAAGCAAAACATATTTTTTAAATCTGCCATACCCCTACCCCATCATTATAACAATGTATATATATATATATATATATATATATATATGTGTGTGTGTGTGTGTGATGTATCAATGACCATAACTCAGGACCACTGAAAATCCCCACCTACATTGTTTTCTAGTCTTTTTTTTTTTTTGGATACTAGTATACTATAGTCAGTACCGTAGCCAGGATTTTTTTTAAAGGCAAATTTTTGTCATTTGTTAATGAGTTACTATCAGCAATAACATTTTTATTTATTTATAGCCCCCCCCCCCATCCTTGGCTACGGCCTTGCTAGTAGTTAACATAAAGTGAAGGGAATATTCTTCGTTAAAGGACTTAAAAATTAAAGTTAGCATAACAGCAGATGTACGAAAATCCCGTCAGCGAATGATCAAAGTGTTCTGCCGTAATCCAGCTACCTTAGGAGAGAAACCCTAGTACTATCCACCTGTGGACTAGGTATGTTTAGGACATGATATCTTTACAAAACATGTGGCCCAACCATATCTATGGGCCCAACTATGTCAGCTTTCACTTTCCCCTTGTAACGAAGACTGTCATAGCTGACATTGCTGTTGCAATTCAAATTCATATCTCAGTTGTGCACGTTCCGTTCTTAACGAATAATGTAGACGCCCCCCCCCCCCCGAAGAAAACCCCAAGTAGACCCTTTGTAGTCCCCAAGTATCTTAAAATCTCCCCAGCCTTTGTCAATGCATGGCCTTGTCTATTTTACTGTCGCTGTGGTGTTGGCCATTACTTTCACCTTCACCGTGCTTACTTCCATGCCATAGTCACTGGCAGTTGTTTGAAAGTCTGGTGGTGAGCTCTTAAAGCTCAATATCTTAATAAATTGAAAAGTAGCTTTCATTTATTATGACCTAAATTATCGTCTGTAAAGGATCATGAGGATCAGTAAATACATTAATATCGAAAAAAAAATGCTACCAAGGGAGTGGGGGGGGGGGGGGGGAGGCTTCTGTGTGGCACCATTCTAACAGACGCACCTGTGAATGATCTGGATTTACAAAGCTTCTTAATGATTATAGGAATGTATCTCCCTTTATTGCTAAGACTGCATTGAAAACGTTCGGCGATGTCTCTGTTACCTTAGTGCAGAATTTATTCCTCTGTTTCTCTTTTCTTAACGTGTCTCATTTATGAGAACAACAGCCTTGCTTCTTGTTTAAGGCACTATGGAGAAATCTTGAAGATCAGAAAGAAGAAAGGTGCATCTGCAGCACAAATGATCCTTCAGCACTTTATAATGTAACATTAAAGGATTTGTGACCTCGTCATCGCTGCTCTTCTTTAATTATATTCTGCTTCCACAAATTCTTCCTCATGACTGATGCTTCCACCTGGCAATAAACTCCATCCTTTCAGAAGACAACATCAGAGGTCTCTTCCTTGAAAGTTGTCCATGACTGTGCCGAGCGGGTAATTGCACTGGCATCACTACGCCCCACTCAACGCTCACCAAATTAGAGGACGAAAAGCAGTAATTGCTCCACATTGTTGAAAAATATCGCAAATATTTCCAGATGAAAAAACAACAGTGCAGAAGTGATTGCAACTTGAAGACCTTCAGGACTCAGAAAGCGCCGATTAAAAAGTTTTAAAGTGTATTTTCTTAATGGCGTACGTAGAACTACTCTGCAAAACAATCAGGTTAATGTGTCATGTAACTAGTATTGTTTTACTTTTAATTCTTCTGTGTAATATAATTGTTTTTTGTATCTAAAAACAACATTTTAAACCTTGCAAAATTCCCATTTAATGCATCTGCCGAATACCATAAAACACGAGATAACAAGTGCACTGAGGTATTGATAGGAGCGCAAATGGTGTGAAATTTTGTATATGCATGTTTTAAATCACAGTGAACCAGAAAAACTAAAATGCTCATGATAAAAAATGAACTTTATTTTTTTCCATTATAAAGTGAGCCACCCTAATATATATATATATATATATATATATATATATATATATATATATATATATATATATATATATATATATATATATATATATATAATTAAGATTTCCCGTGCCAAGTTTAAATCATAATAATATTTTACCTAACGTCTTTTTCAAGCTGGCACCACCGGCAGTAAACAATATTCTTGTAAGTAGCTCAAGTCTTATGAAATACAACAAAACACTTCATTATGACGTCACGTTTGCCGGCAAGTATACTTGTCTATTTAGCTGTGTTAATAAGGTTTAGTGGTCCATAGGTCTGCGGATAAGGGAAATTAAAATAATATGAATCGTGAGATGAGTTTAGTAGATCAGTGTATCAAAACTTTTGACTTCTGCGTAATCTCATTTTTTATAGTAATACTGCTGAGTACCCCTAATCGAAAACAACATATTGTCCTATACTGTTTTACGGTCATTTTTCCCTCAATTCATTGTTTTCGTTTCGGCCGTTCCTCTTTTTCACATTGTTCTCAGCCTTGTGCAGTACGTACTTCGTTATACTCTTCGTGTACCCCTTGAGTTACGGTAACTACCTCTGTGAAACAGTATAGCAGATGAAAAAAGATTACAAGTTTAAAAAAGTGTGATGGTAGACCTAGTGTATATTTAACAAGATATTGGAGAGAATTGTACTGGCAGTAAGGGAGTAAATTTAAACTCATGTTGTTGTGTGTCAGGGTTAGATGCTAATGAAAATAAAAGCCAAATTTTATTTTCTGTTGCAGTTTTTCAAACATTTCTTTGTTATTTCTGTTCATATCGTATTCTGTTCATGGCAATAAAGGCCACGTGCTCCTTTCTATTGCAGTATTTCGCATATCTCTTTGTTATCCATTCTGCACCACTTCATACACGGTTACAATACACGGCTACAACGCACACCGCACGATTTAAAACTACCTGACGGGAAGGAGAGTTACTTTATTAATTAAGGATAGGCCTAATAATAACAGTTTGACTCAACATGATACTCATCGTTTCATTATCTAATAAAAACACAGGTCACAATATATATATATATATATAAATATAACCGCACTAATAATACTAAGCGGTATGAAACAATTCTCTATTTCTTTTTCTCATCAACCGTCCGTGCGTCGCAATATTTACTGACCTCCGTTAAATAATAAATATATGTGGTGCTATATAATAAATAAAACAATAGTATTTGATAAAGTAACTGGCGTCACGAAACAATTCAAAATGGCGCTTGCATCGGAATCGATATCTATAGTACAAAAAATCCTTTCTGCTCTGTCGGCGATCCCGTGTCTGTCATGAAATCCCGTCTGTCATCCCAGATGGCGGCAAAACACCAAAGATGGCAGAAACATTTACTGTTTTCTTCTTAACATGCATGATCCGGACCCGGTTCCCAACTGGCCGGCCGAGTAAGATGTCTCCCTACGTAGCTGCCAGTACGACATTGGACCAGCCATATGTATAGTGCCGAGGGGTGCACCAAGCGCCCTACACTAACATACGGCGGGTAAGATTGTGAAAGCCAAATGGCAATCACATTGTAATACTGATTTCGACCGCATCTATCATTACCACGGGTAAATGACGTAATATGCGTGGGGGATTTACCTATAAACAGGGGAATAAATACCGGTTGTAGGATGAGAAGCACAGGAGACTCAGGAGATCGTAAGGAGAACAACAAGAGACACGAGAGACCTATGGAGATACTAGGTGTGACACGTGGACTAGGTTGCCAGTAACAGTGCAGTGAAGTAATAATTGATATAGAGTCGTTTATTAAGTTATAGGATTATATTAAACGCAGTGCGTAAGCGATTGACACCACCTCATCAAACATGCTTGACCTTACAAGCCTTTAATATTACCAACAAGTAAATAACACAGTAACTAAGCAATGCGTGGTAGCAAGGGATGGAACAATACCAAATAAGGCACAACACAATACGTAAACAAAGCGTAATCATAAGGGATAGGACACTTATGACTGTTTATAGAAAAATCAAAGAAAAGATGTAAATATTATTTGTATTTAAAATATTTTGATTTAAATACAATAAGCCAGCTATATATTTAAGTATTTTTTAAACTTTTAATATACTTAGTGACTTAATGCATTATTGAAATCATATTTTACCATACTTTTTTTATACACAAAGATATACCAGCTGTAAAAAAGTTCCAGCTGCTTAAAGAATCTTCAATAACAAATAATGGTTCGTGGGTGGAGATGTTGTGTGAAGCAGAGGGAAATCCAGCACCTGTATTATCCATTATTAGAAAGAATGCGTTATTGTACATCAAAATATAAGTGGTTGCCAGATGACATTTGGTAAACTAATGCTATGTGCTGATGGTGGCATCTACAAATGTCAGGCAGATAATGGAATCTACACCACAGAATCAAATTTAACCCGAACGAAAAAATGTGTATGTCAATGTAATGTGTGAGTTATTTTTTTGCATGCAAATATTGATAGTATAAAACTACATTACGTTTATGTCTAATCGTCGGTAATATAACATTCATGTTTAATAAATAAATAATAACATCTCAGTGATGAGGCATTTACGTTGTTAAACAGATGTTTATTGATTCCATTTTATGTCTACACACACTTTCAAAAGTTCGGATAAATGGATATTCCCATATATATCACCGGTGGTGCCTCCATAGCCATTGCACCATCGTTAGGGTGGATATGAAAAATGGGCGCGACATGCAAAATTGTCCTAATAGGTTTATAGGATGTAAGATTTTTATCTCATTCTTACATGGAATTCACACTATAGTTTATAGGAATATGTTTCTTTATTTTATTTCACTTTGGGAAATTTAAAAATAATATCTCCCATTTTAGTTTTAGAATTGTCAGTATCTCTCAATTTTTGCTTTTTGCTTTACTTATTAAACTGAAAATAATATTATAAGTTTTTTTTAGCAATGCAATATGTGTATTATTCTTTAATATTAGAAGGTAACAAAATCGTAACTCAATTTACTAGATTATAACATTGAATGAAAAAAGGACTAACAATATTTTTTTCTAATAAAAATAAACATGAGCTATTTTTTAGTTCGAATGTATATAATAATTTTGAAATATAATTAAATTGAATTGATTTTCATTTGCCACTTTTTTATTTTTACATTTTAGATGTGGTGACTGTATTATACATTAATAAGTTAGTCAGATATGGGATGTCATAGTTATCAAGTGTGGTGGTGACGCTTGGTAGCTAGACATGTTCACAAATGGCTACACTATCACTTCTTGTGGGCTTCTTTAATCACCTACCTATTTCTTCATGGTGCTTCTATGGCCATATCGGCTAATGAGGAGTTGAATATTGAGAACTATTAATTTATAGCATCTCATAAGTGCTTTATAGGATCAAAGAGATAAACTTCACATTAAAATTGCAGTTATCAAATATCTAGTGAATTGTTATAATACTTTCACCGGAAGTACAGCAAGAATATTTATGGAATATTAGCTGAGACGGACTCTATTGGGTTAGTCGTTGGTATTACTTTAAGGGTTTGACAGGACCAATTGAGTTAAGTCAGTATGTTACACAATCAGAGAGTTTCGTCAGTTTCGTTATGATAATAAAGATAAAAAGTATATGAGGCACACTAATCAGGACTATAAATTAAATGACAGTATGAATTTCCTGAAAGAATATATTTTTTGTTTTGTTGAATATTTGCGTACATATGTTTGCTGAAATGTATAATGTTTTTTTCAGGTCCATTGCAGGTAATGAACTCGGATGAATTAGAACATAATTTTACAGTCGCATTAGGCTCACAGTTTGTCACCAGCTTTGATATTTATGGTTATCCTGAGCCTAATAACTTTATTATTTACAAATACAATTCAATATTGAAAAATTATACTGCAAGAGATTTTCTCAAAACTTCAACCAATCTGTATGAATGTGTAGTCTATAAAATGACAGTAAAATATACTCCTAAAGAGTCACCCTATGGAAGTATAGAAATTTCAATTCACGATTTTACTAATACAGAATTTACTAGCTATTTGCTAGTAGTTATCCAGAGTGAACTTGAGAACTTTACTTACAATTTTCATATCACACAAGGTAAGTTTTTTTTTTTCTTTTTAAATTGTTGCGTGTACTCTGAACACAGGTGTGTATGTTTGGAGCTTGGCCAACCAGGTCAACCTGAGGTCACGGGGTCAAGACTCTAGTTATTTCGAGAGTCTAAATATTATGTTTATAGAAAACAGGATTGTCTAGTAAGGAATTAGTTGTATGTAGAATGCTCGAGTACATGAGTGCATATTATTTATATAAGAGGCTGTTTGTAAGATACGAGGATCTTTAGTCAGTTAGCGAGTCGCTCAGTTAAAGAGTTCAGTTGAGAGAGACAGTCGTCAGGGAGTCAGTATCAGAGTATATGAGTTCAGTTAGTCAGTTGAGCTTATTGATAAGTGTTTATTCATTGAATTAAGGAGATTATTAGCCATTGTGATAATTCAGTTCATATTGATTTATTCTACTGTTTATATTTTTGTATTATATTGTTAATAAACTGTTCTGAACCATGGAACTTGAACAATGGAACACTTATTACAATCAGTTACATGTGAGTTCATATATAACATCAGTTACAAAGTGACAGCAACGCCGTTCAACTGTTACATAAATCATATTGTCTTATCCATTATGATCACGCTTTGTTTAATTATTGTGTTGCTCCTCTTATATATTTAAAAGTAAATATTCTTAAATATGTTTCAAAAGAGTCAAGCATACCATATATTTTCATATCTGGTGAACTATACTTAAATATATACGTTCATGTTTTAGAAAATTCTATTGATAAATATTTCTAGACAGAAGTAGCATTTAACAAAGTTAAAAAAAATGTTATATTGTAGGCAATGTGAGCACAAGAGAAAGTCTTTTTTATTGGATGTCAAATATCACATGAGATAGATGTAAAACAAACCATATTAAAATATGCACTGACATTTCCTTAAAAGAGTTTAAAAGCAATTAGCTAAAGCTGTTATAAGAATAGTAGGCTTCCACAAGAAAAGAAATTCCTATAGCAATTTCCCAAATGGCTGTTGGTCAACTATAAAATCCATACGTAACATAATATTCTTTTGAACAATAACTGCAATAAACGCACAACCATATAGTTACTATGTGAAAATCAGTTGAGTAAATAAATGTAGTGATTAGCTAAGTCTGGTAAAGTTGTGTGGATGTAAAGAAAACATTTTTTTTTATAAATTTTCTCATTTAAGAATAGTTTGTCTACCCAACATGTCAAAATAACAATAAAAAGGTTGAGAAAACAATATGTCAGAAGATATACACATATGTAAACCATTTAACAACTTTATTTATATATTGTTCTGGATTTTTATCAGATGGATCAACAGTACTTGACAGAAATCAAGAAACAAATATTATAAGTGCTGCTGTTGGTGGAACTGTTGCTGTCGTTGTTATCGTACTTTACTTTAGCTCTTATTCTTATTATTAGAAAATGGTTTGTATTTCTAATTTTTGACTGTATATGTTAAAATCTAGACTTTTACAGTTTAATAAAAAGAAATGATTTAATAATATTCGTTAAAGATTGTTTAATTGTTTAGGTTAAAAACGCATCCTTTACATTTAGTCTAATTATTTTCAACATTTCAAAGACAGAAAAAACAAAATAAAGGTTTGCCTCAGCATTTTTGTATTTTCAGAGTGTATTTGCAGGAAGAAGAAGATAAATACAAAGAGGTATTTATTTGTGTAAAATTTGTTTAACTAAATATGTATTAAAATAGACATATATACTTTCAGTTAAAAAAATTTCATTTTAATTACTAAAAAAACGAACATTTGTTTCTTTATTACCCGCAAATAAAATCTTAAATGCTACAGTTTTTTTTTTTGGCAAAATACAAAAAGACCTATACATGAGCCAAAATAATTATTCCTTTTTTCATTCATTAATCTATATTATAATAAATTATACTGATGCGAAATTATCGCTTTTAAAATTGATTATATTATCGTATGAAGATTAAGCCCTTTCAAGCTTGGACATATTCCACTAACGCTGTGGTTTTTTTTTAAAAATATCCTGCTAATAAAGTAGCTATTTTGTAGACCGTTTCTTAGGTACCGTTTTTACTTAATAAGCTATATTAATAATTATGTCATTTTCATGGTCCCATTCTTAACCTTTTTAGTAGGGATTCGAGAATAAAGGCCCTATGAGCCCCAAGAGTATCAGTGTTTCTTAGGGTACCGTTTTTTACTATATAAGCTATATTAAAAATATGTCATTTTCATGGCCCCATTCTACACATTATATATAAAGATACAAGAAAAAAGGCCTAAGGGGCCCTAGAGTATTTATCCCTACCATAAATTTGGTTAGATTAATTTTGGTCATTACCTTCTGTGGGCTAAGTACGAGTGTTTTTTAGGTACGGTTTTTAGAATTTTTTTCAGATATAGCATTACACAATTAAATTTATAAACATTTCCAACATTTACAAATATTTACTGAAAGCTAACATACTTACTGATACATAACACAAAATACGCAACATGTCCTGTGTCCAAAATGGAACATTTAAGATGTTGGTTTATTTTCTTACTAATAAAGCCGAATTGAACATGCGTCTGGTGCTGTATCGTGCCACACCAACATGCCTTTGTACTGCAAAATCGCATAATAAAGTATTTACTTTTTACTTTTCAGTGAATTTTTATAAAAGCTATTTTTAATGCTTCGTTTTGATTTTAACATTAGAGAATTAAGAGTAAAACGTAAATTAGCACCCATATCTTTACCTCATGGTATTTAGTTTGGTTTGGTTGGTTGGTTTGCTTTTGGCTGATTTGGTTGAGTTGGTGTTTTTGATTGGTTGGTTTGGTTGGTTTGACTGTTTGGTTTGGTTGGTTGGTTTGGTTGGTTAGCGTTAACGTAAACGTAATTTTTGACGTATGAAATGTATGTCATTTCTGCACATTAGGAAGGTAGCATAAATCAGCACCTAATTAGCCTTATTAATCGTATTTAAAAATTCAGTAGTTAAATCCGCTGATTAGGAAGGGTTTAACATTAATCTATTTCCGGCAACCCCGGGGTTAATATCTAGTATATGTGTAATTTAATTGTAAGAATTTCATTTTCTTTTAAATTTTAGTCTACTTCCATTTAATGTGGTACATGGGCCTTTTAAGGTTTCTGCTAGTTGTTTTTCTCTATTTTATTTTTTGGGTTACACTAGCCATTTTTTGGCACATGCATAAACATACCTTATTAATGCGCACGGAACACATTTTTGGATACATTTTAATCATGAATGTCATTTTCAAAGTGCATATTTAGTAGATTTTTAAGAGATTATTGAATGCATATTTATATTTAAAAAGAAAATGTATGTACCAAATTATAGTACATAATATTTATTTCCAGGGAAATTAATAACTATTCTGAGATATCAGGTAAATAAAAATTTTAAAACTCTCTTTAAATATTTTATGAATTACACTTGTAAAAAATATAACATCTTTTATGATACAAATTCAATTTTAAATTTCTACAAAGTGTGTGCAAATATAAAATAAAAACTGAAATACAATGTTGTTTAGTATTACTATATATAAATGAATATTTATATACATAATTGGCTAACATAGACGGTGGTTCGACCGACCAACATACCTTCACACCAAAAGTGTGAAAAGTATGTTCATGGCGATAAAAGCCACATGTCTGCACGTTACACATGCACGTCACTGCACGAGTTGAAAGCGTACATCGCTAAAAAAAGTCTGAGTTCTACGTCAACCTTTGGTTGAGTTAATAAAAATAGCGCGCGTCATCGACCGTCTCTATAAAAATAGTCTGGAGAATTCCAATTTATAGAAACTAAAAAGAGACAACTTACTAAAATGAGAGTACGTTTGGTGCGCATTTTGTTCATCAATGAATCTTTCGAAATAAAATGAAATGTTGAGGAATTCTAAGCACAACAAGGATTTTTTATTAATGAATTAAGATTTTTAAAATGATATGAGTAGTGATGTAAATTATGTAACGTTGGAATGCGCAAATTATGTAAAGTTGGATGTTAGATTCCAGAGTTTAATAGTCGAGGGTTGTTTCTGTTAAGCTTCTGTACCCATAATGCGGATTATTTTCTTGAGATGAATTATATAAAAAGTTATTTTTTTGTATATAGACTGATTGTCCACGCTCTCAAATATATAGTACCGAGTTGGTTGGGATAGGGAGGGAATAAAACTAAAATGGTTGCGGAAAGGGGGGGAGAGTCAAGCAAACGATTCGAGATGCAACACCGCTATTTTTCTCTTTTTTTTCAAATACGTCATGTTAAATATGATACAGGTTTACATTATTAAAAAAGAACTGTTGAAATGGGGGTGTAGGTTGGGAAAGGAGCGTTTAACGGGGGGGAGGAGAGGTGTCACGTGGTATTGTTAACAGGTTGAACTAAATGCCCCTTTTTGTAATTTTGTATTACTGAGACCCACTGCGATTCGGGCATGTCTTGAGTGGAAGGGTGGGCGGCGGGGAGGGATGGAGTGAAGGATGGGTGTGGGGCAAGTGAAAGAGAATTGATACATTATTAAAAAAATAAATATTGAGAAAGAGTCCTTTAAAATATTATGAATGAATTAAGATTAGTCAATGATATGGTGTTGTGAGCGTATCACCATTTTCAACTCCAACTGCGTGCTCTAATAGCCGGTCCGGGTACCGGGCCTGTTCAGCTAGTATAATATATATATATATATATATATATATATATATATAAATATATATATATATACTTATAAGACGCATTTGTTGTCTGTCTGTTCTCTCTTATAACTCAAGATCCGGAAAACCAAATAACGTGAAATTTGTTACACATACACATAATTACATGGGAAAGGTTTCGTTTCATCTCGATTGGTAGTTTAATTGTAATTAATTATTTTAGTATTTTACTATATTAAAGTAATCTCGACGGCGCCATAGATAAAATTCCTCTGTGACGTCATTTCCCTATGATACATTTTTAAAAGAGGGGTAACTCCCGGAAAAATAATTGTAAACATGATGAAATCAATAGTCATATCTATTTACCTATCGTTTTATGTATTCAGAAGATTAAATTAAAGGTGCACTTTATCAAACCGAAATACGTTAATTAAACTGTTTCTGTGACATTATTAACATTATTAATACATCCTCAATGGGTAGTTTTAATGTAATTAATTATTTTAGTATTTTACTATATTAAAGTATTCGTATGGGATCGCCTTCATCTATAAATAAAAATCCTCTGTGACGTCATTTCCCTGATGATGAACTTGCGCGCGGGTGCTTTAAATGTTATTGCATTCAAATTGTATCAATGCACAGGGAATTCCTGTATTCGCGTACCAAGTGAATGTGTAATTGAACGGATTGGAGAAGAAAGGGGTTAGGACGGGAAAAAAAATATTGTTGTTGTTTTTTTTTTTTCATGCTGCAAGTACCTGGCTTTGCCTGGATTAAAATAAGGTTTTCTGTTTATTTAAGAAGCGTAATTTGACGTTTAATTGTACAGAGAGAGTGAAGGGGAGAGATAAAGAGAGAGTGGGGCAAAGAGGGAGATGGAAAGGGGGAGGGCAGGGAGGGGGAGAGAAGGAGGGAGGGAAAGGGAAAGTGGTGGTGGGGAGGGAGATAAAGGGGAGGGAGGGAGAGGGATGGTTGAAGAGAGAGGGAGAGAGAAAGGGAGGGAAGGAAAGAGAAAGGAAGGGAGGGAGAGCGGGAGTAGGGAGGGAGATAGAGGGGAGGGGGAGGGAGAGAGAGGGAGGGGGAGAGAGATAAAAGTAAGAGGGAGGGAGAGAGAGATAAAGAGAGAGAGGGGCAGGAAGGGAGAGGGGGAGGAGGAAGGAGGAAGTTGGAGAGAGGGGGTAGGGAGGGGAGAGAGAGGGGGAGGGAGGAAGGGAGAAAAGTGGAGAGAGGGGGACGGGGGTGAGAGGGAGGAAGGAGATGGGAGAGTTAGGGAGGGAAGGAGAGGGAGGGAAAGAGAAAGGGAGAGAGGGGATAGGGGAGGGAAAGAGAGGGGGAGGGAGAGAGAGAAGAAGGGAGAGAGGGGGTAGGAGAAAACAAAAGGCAAACAGAAAAACCTTATTTAAACCCGGGCAAAGCCGGGTACTTGCAACTAGTATATATATATACATATAAATGCGCATGATAAATATTGTGTATTTAAAATGGTGTTACATTAAAGTAATTAAACTATTTTTATTATGTATATTTTTTGGAAGCAATGGGGATTCAGATACAAAATTGAAAATAATATACTCAGTAATTTTAAGATATATTTTTAGTATTCACAATCTCAAGAATCACACCACTATGAAACACCAAACATCAGCTCGTATGTGATGAATGACACTACATCAAATTATATTAACATTGCAGGTAAGTCTGAATTAAAGATACATTAAAAACAAGAAAGCTTAGTGAGATAATGTGTTTATGTCTTTGGTGTTTATTAAGGAAAGTTCGTTGTATTTATCTAAGAAAACTTTATGAAACAATAAATAGCAAAAATTTTATTCTCAGATAATTCAAAACATAAACATGTTCTCTATATCGCAGAATGGAAATGAAAAATATGATATATGATTATTGTGTAGCTAGAGATGTTATCCATTCTGTTTAACCATCAAATTATTTAAATCGTAACATGAGAAACATCATATATCATATTTTTCATTTCCATTCTGCGTAAATCGAAAGCGGAAAACAAGAATTCAAAATGGCGTCTTGCCAGCGTATCGATTCGAGAGATGTTTTTTAAAAATCTACAGTTTTGAATTGATTCTGCGGTTTTTAAACGTGAAAGCCAAAATGTAAAATAATTCCATTTAAATATTTTTTGGTTTGTTTTTGTGTATTTCTACAACATATTACATCTTTAAATTGTAATAAAATCATGAAATTATCGGATCTGACCGAAACCAAAAATAACCTAGCCTATCGATCAAACCTAAGGGAGGCTATTCAAAAAGCAAAATAAACCAAACAATATGCCGGCCTCTTCATCAGTCGAGAACATATGCATCTTGCTTAAAACAGTTAATAAAAAGTAGGGCCGTAAAATGATATAACTATATGACCACTTTAATAAAATAATGAGGTAAGTTCATGTTTTTAAGGTGTCTTTCTTATTATCAGAATGATTTTAGCTGCGTTTTGCATAACGCTGTTGTGTTAACAATAACATCCTCGACATCATAGTAGTAATAATTATTATTCACGAACAGTGAATGACAAGTAAATATAACAAAGACAACGCAGCCTTGCAAATCTTTAGATGATTAATGTCATGTTTATGGCTTTTTTGTAAATTATGTAAAATTTAGTATTATCTCTATACTATAGTCAGTTTTATTTAAAATAAAAAAAATCTTTATATATTATTCTGTGCATAACTAAGGGAAATCTACTCCTAATATACTCAACAAAAAGATATCATCTGCAATTATATTTTTCATATTAATTACAAAGAATTTTTCGACAGTCTGTCTGTTCTACTCAGTTTATTGGTGGTTGGTAATAATTATTGCTCTTTGACAGTCTTTCTGTGCTGTTAAGCCTATTAGTTTTATGTAAGAGTTATTGGGGTTTTTTCATTGCAAACAAATAAAGTAGTCTATTTCATTGCAAACAAATAAATTAGTCTATTTCTCTTTGCATCAAAGATTTCTATCCATCAAAGATTTCTATTTTCTATAAAATTGTGTAAAAGCATAAAATTGTAATATGTCAGATTTACTTAAAAATAATTGTAAGATAGTCAGGAAATCCAGAGCTGATGAATCATCTGAGGCAAAAAAAAAGGCGCCTGGAATCTAATAAATTGCGAAAGCAACAGAGAATATTTCATGAATCTGCAAATTCTTTTTCATTTGACTTTGTTCTCATGTTCTTAGATAATTTCAATTTTTTCAATTTGGACCACAGATGGCTTTGGTTAATACAGGTCCCTACTATATAATCCCTTGATGCTCTTAGAATAACTGGTAGAAGCTGTCGGAAATCTCCTCCCATCAAAATAACTTTCCCTTCGAATAATGCATCACTTTCCATTAAATCTTTCAGTAATCTATCCACAGCAATAAAACAATGAGTTTTGATTCTGTCAAAGTCTATGGAGAAAAAAAATTCTAAAAATCCTGTGTATAAAGAGGTCTTGATGCAATAAAAAATCTTAAGTACATAATTTTAAAAATGTAACATAGTATAAATTGTACAAAAACTTATTTTAACTGTAATTAACCACCACCAGTTATTTTATCTAAAATGTCCATTTTAGGTCGACTACCTTTTATTTTATTTAACAGTCCTTTTTAGGGTCATTACATTTTATTGTATTTAACGGTCCTTATTAGGGCCACTACCATTTATTGTGTCTAAACGGTCCTTTTTAGGGCCACTACCATATTTTGAATCTTCAAAGTCCTTTTCAGGGCTAATGAAAATTTTACAATTAGCTTGAGTTCGCTTGCTAGCATGAGTTTTAATAAAAAAGTTCCTTTCAGGACCACCTAAAAGTAAAGTTTATTTATTTAAGGTACATTTATAAGTAAAATATAAACATTGTTGAGGTTAATTCATAGTTATTAGTATTTTAAAAAGTTCTGCAAATGTTTTGCGGGTACAGCTAGTTTTTAAAATAATATAGTTAAATGAGCCGTTATTTTGCAAATGTGTTTTTTTGACGAGTCCTCTAAGTATTATTCACATTTTTAACAGAATATGATGTCCCAATGACCTATAAAATTATATGTATACTTGGGGGAGCTGCAAAGCTGCAACCAAGAGCCGAACGCAGAAGATAGATGGAATTCGCTTCGGAACACTATCTACAGAGCTGCTGTTCTGACATATGGTACAAGGAAGCACAAGAATACCGACTGGTTTGAGGCAAACGTTGTCGAACTAGAGCCCGTCATTGACGCCAAGAGAAAAGCACTGATAATCTACAAACATGACCCAAGTCAGCACAATCTTCTGGAGCTGAAGGCTGCTCGGAGTAAGGCCCAGCAGACTGCTTGTCACTGCGCAAATGACTACTGGCTTCAACTGGCATATAGTATCCAGCAAGCATCGGACACTGGCAACATAAAAAGAATGTATGAAAGCATCAAGCAAGCAACTGGCAAATCATCAAATCATCTAAATCAGGGGAGTTCATCATTGACAAAGGCAAGCAAATGGGTAGGTGGGTGGAACACTATCTAGAGTTTTACTCCAATGAAAACTCTGTCACTAGGAGAGCACTGGACACCATAGAAGACTTGACCATCCTGAAGGAGCTGGATGCTGAACCTACTACCAAGGACGAACTCAGTAAAGCCATTGATGCCCTGAACAGTGGTAAATCGCAGGGTGAGGATGGCATCCCGCCTGAGATCATCAAATGTGGAAAACCTGCCTTATTAGAGCCACTCCACGAGTTCCTCTGCCTATGTTGGAAGGAAGGCAGAGTTCCGCAAAGACATGCGCAACGCCAAGATAGTCACTCTGTACAAGAATAAGGGAGACCGCAGCGACTGTAACAACTACAGGGGTATTTCATTGCTGAGCATTGTAGGCAAAGCCTTTGCACGCATGGTCCTCAACCGTCTTCAGGTTCTCACAAACCATGTGTACTCCGAATCACAATGCGGCTTCCGACAAGAAAGATTCACTGTCGACATGATATTCTCAGTGCGTCAGCTCCAGGAGAAGTGCAGAGAACAGCAGATGCCGCTTTACATCGCCTTCATTGAACTAACCAAAGCATTTGACCTTGAAAGGGAGTCGTCTGCTACGATGGGGACACTTCAAAACCCTTCACAATCAAAAGCGGAGTCAAGCAGGGCTGTGTTCTAGCGCCTACACTATTAGGCATATTTTTCTCAATGATGCTGAATTTTGCATTTAAGGACTCTGCAGAAGGCGTCTACCTACACACCAGAAGTGACAGGAAGCTGCTGAACATGGCCCGCCTAAGAGCAAAACCAAGTTCTGCACTATTCTTGTCAGAGACAAGCTGTTCGCTGATGATGCAGCCCTGACGGCACACACAGAGGAACACCTACAGCTGCTGATGGATGGCTTCGCTCAAGCATGCAGAGAATTCGGATTGACCATCAGCATCAAGAAAACCAACATCATGGGTCAAGACATCACAGCACCACCCTCAATCACCATCGACAACAAAATTCTGGAGGTCACCGGCAAGTTCACATACCTGGGCTCCACCATACCAGCAGTTTGTCCCTGGATGACGAGATTGACAAGAGGCTTGCCAAAGCAGCCAGCATCATGGCCAGACTAAGCAAACGTGTATGGTCCAACAACCAATTGACACTGAACACCAAGTTCAAAGTATACCAGGCATGTGTTCTCAGCACTTTACTGTATGGCAGTGAAGTCTAGACTACCTATACCAAACAGGAAAATCGTCTTGAGAGCTTCCACCTCCGCTGTCTCCGAAGCATCCTTGGCATCAGATGGCAAGACAAAATCACCAACACTGCCGTGCTCAAACAAGCCAGCTCACTGAGCATACATCTCCTTCTGTGCCAAAGACATCTATGCTGAGTGGGTCATGTGCATCGAATGCAAGATGGTCGCATACCAAAGGACATCCTATATGGTGAGCTGGCCACGGGGCATCGCCCTGTTGGTCGCCCACAACTGCGCTTCAAAGATGTTTGTAAACGCGACCTCAAATTGACGGAGTGGGTGGCGACAGGCTGTTCACAAAGGCATTCTAAATGGAGAACAAGTATGCAATGAACAGCTGCAAATCAAAAGACAAAGAAGGAAGATTTCACAGCAGAAACAGGCCCTCAATCCTACATCCAGCTTCAACTGTGGTCACTGCGGAAGTCTGTCAATCCAGGATCGGTCTGCTGAGCCATTCCAGATTCTGCCCTCTAAAATACGATTGTTGAATTTTCTAGAGCGCTACCATCATCTTCCGAGATGGACGGATGCCTACTACTTACTTGTGATTCTGCTTTAGTTCTAAGAAGAAGTAAAATGCCTAATGGATTTTAAATGCTGTTATAACTGATAAGGCACTGTTTAATTTTGGTTGAAAAGTGGTTGAAAAGTAACATATAATGAAAATTTATTGATAACCAAAACAGCGGTGTGATATTACACGCTAAATTGACTTAGGTTAAAATATCCTTTTTGAAATACTGCCTTCTTAATTAAACTATCCTATCCATTGACACAAAAAAAGTGATTCATATATTCTGAAAATATTTTAAATTTTATTTTGAAAGTGACGATGTGGATGCTTTAAAAAAAATAAAGATAAGTTTTAAACCAGTAGTTAAGGTTGTCCTGAGACACCTTTGCTCCCTATCAGAATAACGCTAGCAAAAATGCTCATTAGTATATAATATTTTATGTTATACATATTATTATGATGTTAAGTTTATTTTATCCAAGAAAACTATTATTAGACCCAATTAATCTTCATATGTTAATGTTCTTATGTCAAAATGAAAGCAATTAGTAATTGTCTTGTTTTATATCTGCTGAATGTGCTATTTTGAGTAGCGAGTTACTTTCTGATTCATGGAAACTTCCACGCAGAAAGTTATGTGAGGTAATTATAATTTTCAAACTGGTGGATTCTTAACTTAAACTTTTATAACTTACAAGTAATACATTATAATTCCCATAGCCCAGACATCCACAGGGTAAGAGTAGGTTGAATTCATTTCTGGAGCTGTAAAATATAGGGTTTCATTACAGTAATGAAATCGATAGACATTATTATAAGAATTTAAAGTGGCATACTGAAACCATGAAATAATGTGTGTTTTCTCACATTAATACTATATTTGCTCTACAATATTTTTTCTGATGATTTCATTTTGATGCTATGTTTTCATTTCACAACTTGTCTTATCTGGTACCATAGTAAAAAAAATTACTTTCTAGCAATGTTTGGCTATATCATTGCCTCCAGGGACATTAATAGATAATCTTGAGCCCCTGACAACCTTGGGATCCCCCTATTTAAATTTTTAAATCAGTCCGCAGAAAAAAGGTAACTAAATGGCCCTGCTTCGTCACAACTAAATAAATAGCTTAAAAAAGTATATTAATTGGAAAGCGATGGGATCCTTAAGGGTTCCAGACAAGTGTACTGTGACCCATTCCTACCCAATCCTCACTAAATGAAGATGAAGTAAATTATCATAAATAAAGCAAAAACTTAAAATAACATGACTGTTAAAAGTTTTATAGAAGGTTCAGTTTATAGCTGTAATATAAGAATATATTACTTACCCATATAGGAAGGTGTACCACAATATTGCTCTTGCATATTTTCAAAGGAATTGTAAGTCTGCTGTGTAGACAGACCAAAATCAGACACCTAATGTGAAAAAAAATTCTATCTGTGAATAACACTCAAGCCTAGGTAATTATAAATTTATCAGCACAAATAATTTACATAAAATATGAATAATCACAACAGAAACAGTATTAATTTAAAATAATTATTGCAACATATCTTGTTTAAATGTTTATTTAAATCTTAGAATTAGGACAAAGTTTAAGGAAAAATAAAAGATCAGAAACAAGTGTTTAAGGTCAATTTCTAAAAAAAGAAAAAAGCCAAAACTGGTTTTTGAAGATTTAAAAAAAAAAAAAAAAGAAAAATGAAAAACTGAGTATTTATGGTTTTTTGCAAAACTTTTCAATTATGATTACTAATGTATATTTGTTTGTTGTCCAAAATGCTCCGTAAAAGTGAAGTTTTAATTTTGATCAGACTGACTTATTCAGGTTGGGTTTTGAAACCATCTTACAGTAAGTTCATATTTTTGATCTAGACTTAAGAACACTTTTCTCTCAGTCTGTGTGCTGTTTAAATTTCTGCCAAATTTATCCTACTTCTAAACCAATAAATTCCTATTCTATACTCACTGCAAGCTAAGAATGACTGTTCATTGGAATTTATGTTTCATATTTTATAATTCAGCAATGTCTATCTCCATTGCAGAATGTGATCCCAAATGTCAATGAATTACTTAACAGGTGAGTAGATGATACAAATGATAAACTACCCATGTTTTTTAAGCAATGGAATGCAAATTTAAATTCCGGTTTGTTATTAACTAAACTTTCCTGAATCCATGAGAAAATTACTTGGATGGTTTGTAATGAAATTCTATATTTTCACATTTACCATGGTCCATGAATAGGGATGGGATGACTTGCAATAAATCTGTTGTTTTTTTTTTTTTACATGTGAACCAGCTAACTGAGCCTGATAAAGCCTGCCCTGATGCAGTTATTTGCTACTGGTATCAAGTGGCAAGAAAGATATTTAAATAATCAAACTTTCTAACACTGACATTGAGATTATTAATTTGATATGGTCTTAGTCGAGGTATGCATAAGTCGCACAGCGTTGCCATATTCCTCAGTACATTGAGGTTGTTGTTTTGTGGGAGGGGGGGGGGGGCAGATTTTTTCTTTGTAAGTCATGGATAGTCTAGACTACTCTAAGTTTTAACAAGCATATTTTTTAACTTGAAAAAAAAAAGGGTTCTCAAATGCTTCAAGATTCTCACAATTTTCCATTGCTGGTTTTTTTCAAAACAGACAAAGCTTATGGACTTACAGACAGATATATTTACACCATGTGTATTGTACTGTACTCAAAAAGAGGTACAGTATATTAAAAAGTTTTCACAGCAAGCTTAATCAGCCTTAGCACATGGTAAATTGATAGATTTTCTGAAATCTTATTGTTAAAAGAGGGAAAACAAATAAGTATGTCAAGATGAGCCCATAGTGTCTAGATCAGTCCATGAGTGTTCTTTTGAGAATAGGTTTTTAATAAAATAATACACATTTCTCATGCTATACTGAAAAATTAAAATCAAAAACTAATTTTAAGAATGATAAATGGTCAAGTGTTAAAAGGACCTGAAAATAAGTCATGAAACAAATAAGCATAGTGCTTCCATGAATTATGCACCTTCAGCAATGGTGAGGAAAAAGAAAATGCTCCACAAAACACTCTCACCAAAGGCAAGTAGTTTTATTATAACATCAAACAATAATGTTCTATCCTTATAAGGATATCATAAGGAATCAATCTATAAGTAATTAAATTCTTTCATTCAAATCAAACCATTAATAAAAATTTACCAGAGAATATTTAATTTGCATGCTTAAGTAAGGAACATATAAAAAAAAATTCAAGGTAATTTTTGGTAGAAATCTGAGCCCTACTGACAACATTCAGTGTGACTTATACCAATACATAATTGGAGGATAAAATAAAAACCAAAAGAAGTCAGCAATTTATTGGAAATATTTATGTCAATATAAAGAAGCATGTGACGTTTTAAATATATAGACTGATATATCTCTATCAGAGATTGTGTACATTTTTCCAACGACTCAGAAGAACTATTCATTAAAACAAAAAATACACAAAATGTCTATTTGCACACAAGCACTGACTAGATTAATACCATAAATAAAGCTAATTTATTCATCATATTAGTCTTATAATTATTTTATATAAATTTTTTATGCTTTTAGATTTAGACACTATAGAAAATGTGTTTTTGGTAGTGTCCAGAGCGATCATAGAGATTTACACTTTACACTGACTGCTATTAAAGGTAACAATTTATTAATTTGGTGAAACGTTTCATTTTAACAGAATTTATCTCTACAGAAATGAGATCATGTAAAAATGTCCCCAAAATGAACAAACTGTAATTATTTCAAATTATTTTAAAATTGGTACAGCTCTATTACAAAAATATGTTTTAATTTAGTATAATATTTTCAAAGAAGTAGTGAAATATTAAGCAAATCTTAGGGTTCAGTATCAGCAAAGAATTAAATGCCAAAAAAAAAACAACTCCTGTTCATTTAATCAGAGCTTCATTTTTGTGAAATTAAACATTTCTTCTGGGACACCATTTATTCATCAATGTTATACATTACCTTAATTTTAATATCTTTTTTGTCAGTAAACTCTTCTGCTATCAAGATATTTTCAAGCTTTAAATCTCTGTGCAGAATACCTGAAATAATGGTTTAGACAGATGCAGACAGAACTAAAATTAAGTAATAATAGTATTTTTTTTGCTAGATGATAATAATTACTCTCTAACCTTGCTGATGCAAATATTTGATGGCTTCAGCTAAATTTGCCATGACATTTTTAGTTTCTTCTTCATTGAAATGTCCATCACTTTTAAGAACTTTTGCCAAGTCACCACCTTTACATAGCTCCATAATCAAATACATTTTCTGAAAGCAGATAAAATTTATAAAATAAAAGTATAGACATATTTTTTGCAGAGCCATTGTCCATCAGTCTTTAAAAAATAAAACAATTATTGTAATGTTCTAAAAAGTAATAAAATAATTCCTTAGATCATATAAATATTATGATTATTAAAAAAAGCATGGCTTCTGACATAAATTGTTATTTTTTGTATATGTCCCTGAAAGAATGAGATGCTTATCTCTTAGATCCAATAAATCACAAAAGCAGAGATTGCAATAACCATGGAGGCACCATGGGAGACATAGGTAGGTGACTGAAATCACTGGATATCAAACTCTTAACCCAAAGCAAGCAGAT
Source organism: Bulinus truncatus (assembly GCA_021962125.1). NCBI lineage: Eukaryota > Metazoa > Mollusca > Gastropoda > Planorbidae > Bulinus > Bulinus truncatus. The sequence continues at coordinate 435,401 of JAGDYQ010000001.1, read as the reverse complement.
CAGGTTGCAGCAATCCATCTTGCTAACAACCCAGCCACCAGACGTTATAAGTAGAGCTGCTGTTCGATTAAAAAAATTGATCGAAATTAACGCATGATTAAAAATTTTAATCGCAAATTAACGCACATTTTAATCGACACAATATAATACAATTGTTTGTATTCAAACTAATATGTCATAATATCAAAGCATAACATTGGCATAATTAACAAGTCATTTTAATTTGCGAAAGAGATATAATGAATTATAACATATTTATTAAGCATTAGCATATATGTCTATTGAATTAGCTAGTGAGACCAGTTTATGGACATGTATCAATCACGTCAATGATGCGAATTATTTTCTTTTTATTTAACAACAATGCATAACCTTTTTTTTTTAGTACCGCAGTTTCCGGACTAATGACGTATGTCAACCCCTCTTCCCTCCCTCCCTGTCATATTTTGCTTCACATCGCCCACACGTACGTCTGTTTACCCTACCCTCCACTTCCCATCCAAAAAAAAATACACACGTCATTTATATCTCAAATGTAACTTTTCTTTCATAAAATAATACCATAGCCAGAAAGTTGTCGCTCACTTATTATTAACACGTTTTTTTTCTTTATTCCAACCCCCCCCCCACTCTTTCCCCACCAAGTCACACTTTTAACACGCTCTCTCTCCACTTCATCATCATCATTGCCCGTCACTCCTATCGGGGTATGGGCCACCAACTAAAGATCTCCAGCGACTTCTATCCTGAGCCATTCTCTCTAGCTGCTTCCAGCTGAACCCCATCCTGGTGATGTCCGCTTCAAATTCTCGCCTCCAGGTGTTTCTAGGCCGACCTCTCTTTTTCCTTGAGGATTCCAACTCAATGCTTGCCTAGTGATGTTGCTTGCCGGCTTTCGAAATGTGTGGCCTATCCATCCCCACATTCTCTTCCTGATCTCCTCTTCTATTGAAGCTTGGCCGGTTCGTTCTAAGAGGCTGGCATTAGTGATGGTGTCAGGCCATCGTATTTGGAGAACTTTCCTAAGACAGCTGTTGATAAAGGCCTGGACTCTCTTAGTGGTGGACTTCGTAATCCTCCAGGTCTCAGCTCCATATAATAGGACTGACTTTACATTGGTATTGAACAGGCGAATTTTGGTGTTCAGAGACAGCTCATCGGAGTTCCAGATGTTCTTGAGCTGGATAAAGGCAGCTCTTGCTTTTCCGATCCTTGCTTTGACATCTGCATCTGTTCCACCTTGTTGATCTATGATGCTACCCAGAGTAAAGGACTCTCCTTCCTCGAGTTTACTTCCGTTTAGGGTGACTGCATTTGTGCTGGTGGAGTTAATTTTCAGGATCTTGGTTTTAGATGTGTGTATGCTAAGGCCGACCTCCTTTGCAGTGGCATTCACAAGATTTTTTTCTCTTGCATCTGTTGATAGCTATGTGTAAGGAGAGCAAGGTCATCTGCAAAGTCCAGGTCGTCCAGCTGTTTTAGCAAAGTCCATTGGATCCCATTTCTTCTTTCCCTGGTGGATTTCTACATAATCCAGTCTATAGCCAGTAGGAAAAGGAATGGGGAAAGCAAGCATCCTTGTCTGACTCCTGTTCGTACCTGGAAGCTGTCTGCTAGCTGCCCTCCATGGATAACTCTGCAGGACATACCCTCATATGATTTCTCGATCAGTTTAACTATTTTTAAGGGGACACCATAATGTCGAAGAAGTTTTCAGAGGATTTCTCGATCTACACTGTCGAACGCTTTCTCAAAGTCAATAAAGTTGATGTATAGCGGCGAGTTCCACTCCAGGGACTGCTCAACTATGATGCGGAGCGTTGCAATCTGGTCTGTGCATGACCTGTTTTGACGGAAACCTGCCTGTTCGTCTCTCAGCTGTGGGTCAACTATGTCTTTTATCCTCTCCAAAAGGACTCGGTTGAAGACTTTTCCTGGCACTGATAGCAATGTGATGCCCCTGTAGTTGTTGCAGTCGCTAAGGTCACCTTTTTTGGGAAGCTTGATGAGATATCCTTCCTTCCAGTTTGTTGGTACGTCTTCTTCCTCCCATATCCTTTCAAAGAGTGGGTACAACATCTCCACTGTCGTATTGAGGTCTGCCTTTAGTGCCTCTGCTGGGATGTCATCTGGTCCAGCTGCTTTCCCATTTTTTATCAGGGTGATGGCTTTTCTGATCTCCTCTTTGGTTGGCTTGTCACAGTTGATTGGCAGATCTGCTATGGCTGGTTCAATGACAGGGGGGTTCAGTGGTGCTGGTCTGTTCAGGAGTTCCTCAAAGTGCTCAGCCCATCTATTCAACTGCTGATCTAATTCATTAATAGCTTTCCCTTGCTTGTCTTTGACAGGTCTTTCTGGTTTGTTGGTCTTCCCTGAAAGTCTCTTTGTTATGTCATATAACATTTTCATGTTTCCACTGTAAGCTGCCTGTTCTGCTTCAGCTGCCAATCCATCCACATAGTCTTTTTTGTCCTTCCTAATACTTCTCTTCACTTTGTTGTGTGCTTCTGTGTATTCTTCTTGAGCTTTGCCTTTAGCTGATCTAGTTTTACGCTTTTTGATGGTGTTTCATTGGCCCCAGTACCTCTAGGCATGCTGATCTTAATGACTCTTTCACTTTCTGCCACTCATTTGATACACTGTACTCCTCTTCCACCAGTTCATGGAGCACTTCATATTTGTTCTTCAGCACCAAGTTGAACTGTTCTTTTATCTTAGGATCTTTCAGAAGGTTAATGTTGTACTTTACTCTTCTGTCTGCCGTGCTTGTCTCATATCTCTTCAGCTTCAGTTTCAATTTCGCTACAACCAGATGGTGATCAGACGCTACATCCGCCCCTCTTCTCACTTTTACATCTTGTAGGGATCTTCTAAATTTCCTGTTAATGCAAAAATGGTCTATCTGATTCTCTGTCACTTTATCCGGGGATATCCATGTATTCTTGTGGATTCTTTTATGGGGAAATATGCTCCCTCCAATGACCATGTTATTGAGTGCACACAGGTCTGCAAATCTCTCCCCATTCTCGTTCATCGTTCCCAGAGCATGTGTGCCCATGACTTGTTCATAACCTGTGTTTTCGGACCCAATCTTTGCATTGAAATCTCCCATGAGGATGGTTACATCTTTTCCAGGGAAGGTCTCAAGTATCTTCTGTATTCTGCTGTAGAACTGGTCTTTGTCGCCTTCATCACTGTCGTTTGTTGGTGCATAACACTGGACTATATTAGTTTTGATCTTCTTCTTGGTACGGAAGGAGGCAGTAATGATCCTCGGACCGTGTGCTTCCCATCCAATCAGTGCCCCCTGTGCTTTCTTGGACAGCATGAGGCCAACTCCCTGTGTGTGTGGTGCATCATTCTCTTCGTGTCCGGAGTACAGCAGCATCTCCCCTGATAACAGTCGTCTCTGTCCAGCTTGTGTCCACCTTGTCTCGCTAATGCCTAAAATGGTCAGTTTGTTTCTCTCCATCTCTGCTGCTATCTGAGCCATCTTTCCTGACTCATACATGGTCCTGACATTCCATGTGCCGATAGTGGTTTTCCTGGTTGTCAGAAGGGTAGTCGGCTTTGTGGCTTCCTTTCGGCTTTCACCACAACTAAGCTTCATGAGTCTTCGTGATGAAGAACCTTCTTCTCCCAGGACTGAAATATCTGTTTTTTCTTTAGTTCGTGTTTCTGTAGCAAGGGGTTTTTTAACAGGGTGGGGTTGCTAGCCGCACGCCCAACCCTCCTCCTTTTTCAGCCGGGCTTGGGACCGTCCTTGGCGGAGTTTCTCCACTTAAAGATGTACCAAAAACAAGTTGACACCGGTTCCATTGTTTCAAACTAGGAGCACACGTCATAAAAGACAATCCTCTTGTTTTAACCCATTAACACCCATGAGCTCCAAATGGGGATCATGTACTTTAAACCGTCTAGTGGCGCCACTTACGATCTAGTTAGGAAACAACGATGTCCAGATGACTAATCAGGGTTGTGTTTGTGCCGCGGATGCTAAATTTAGTTTGTGCACGTGACTGGCTTCCCGCGCGAGAGCATTCTTCCGGTCGGGGCCCGTGTTTTCGTCGCGTGAAGGAAACGCCGGTTTTCGCAGCACAACAAGTGGTTATCCAAGAGGTTTCTTTTCATTCTTGGTGAATCGTCGTGATCATTGGTAAGTGTTTCGTGCTGTAATCGCACTTTTCAATGGATTATATAGTTTTGATGGGTACAATAGACCCAAATATCTCGATCCCCATTTGGGGCTCATATCTGATACCGACTTGAATTTCACTAAATATTTTGTGTTTGCATTTTACAGGAAATGGCGCGACACAGGGTTCTTTCTTTGAAAGAAATTGATGATATTATAAATGATGATGCCTTTCTAAGTTCTGATGAAGATGATGATGACAATGGCCCGATAGATGTCGTGGAACTTCCCCCAGAACGAGTTGATGAAGTGTCAGACAACGAAGATATTGATGACAATATTCTTGATGACGATGAACCTGCAGATGTTCCTGGTCCTGTTGAAATTCATCGCGCAGAAAGGCGCGATGATCATGTTATAGTGGCCATCGCGTCGCCATCAACAAGCACCGCTACAAACGATACAGCCCCACCTTTGAATCCAAAATGGAAGAAGAGACAACCAATTTATTCTAAGACCTAACGAAACTGTGATGTTCTGGAAAAAAGAAGGTGTGATATAATCAACTTACTCAAGGGGAAAAGCCCTGTGCAGTGTTTTGAGAAGCTATTTGATGACGCAATTATCACGGATATTGTCCGGCAAACTGTAACATACGCTACACAGAAAAACGTCCACCAGTTTTTCCTTTCAAGTGATTGTGTTAGAAAGTTTTTTGGCATTCTTCTCTTCACTGGGTACCACTGCCTTCCTCAAGAACAATTGTACTGGTGTGAAGATGAAGATATTGATGTTCAAAGTGTGAGAAAATGTATGAGTCGAAACAGGTATCTGGAAATCAAACGCTACCTCCATATTAGTGACAACTCTGACCTGGAAGGAATCCCAGCAAATGAAAGGGACAAGCTCTTCAAGATTCGCCCATTGATTGACAAACTAAATGAAAACTTTCAGCAATTTGGTGTCTTCTCTGAAAGTTTGAGCATTGATGAACAAATGGTCCGATATTTCGGACACCATTACCTCAAGCAGTTTATGCGTGGTAAGCCTGTAATATTCGGATTCAAACAATGGGCGATTTGCTGTTCACGAACAGACTATTGTTACCAGATGCAGGTGTACGAAGGCAAGGCTACAGGGAGTGATGATGATGCAGCCGTGTCTGGACTTGGGGCATCTGTTGTCTTGAAAATGATTTCAATTTTAGAGACACCATATGCTCATAAACTTTATTTTGACAATTTCTTCACCGGATTTTCCTTGATGAAACATTTGAAAGATATTGATGTCAGGGCAACAGGGACTGTTCGATTCAACAGAATGAACAAGTGCCCTGTTACGCCTGAGAAGGAAATGAAGAAAAAAGAACGAGGTACCTGTGACTACAGATTTGATTCTGAAAATGAAACTTTGGGTGTGATTTGGAATGACAACAGCTGTGTAAAGCTACTAAGCAACCATGAACCCATTGATCCAACATCACAAGTGAAGCGATGGAGCCGGACAAGCAAGAGAGAGATACAAGTCCCCCTACCCAATTTGATCACAGAATACAACAGACACATGGGTGGGGTTGATATGATGGATTGGAACGTACAAAAGTACAGAATCAAAGTCAGGGGGAAAAAATGGTATTTCCCATTGCTTACCAATGCTATTGATGTAGCATTAGTGAATTCCCATGCATTATATTGTCTTGCAAATGATGCGATTCCTCTCTTGGATTTCAGAAGATCTGTTGCCAGGGCATATCTTGCTCTTTCTTCGCCAATATCTGACCCAAAAAGAGCTGGAAGGAAATCTTTCTCCAAACCAGCCAAGAATCGTGTACCTATTAACATCAGAACCTCTGGATCTGGACACTACCTTGAACGCACAGAAATGGGGAAACAAAGAAAATGTGCAGTGTGTAAGACTAACGCAAGAAAACAGTGCTGCAAATGTAATGTTGGCCTACATGTTGAGTGTTTCCCAACATGGCACCAAAACTAGGTAGTACGTGCCATGATCCCCATTTGGGGATGGGCCAAACTTGTAAAATTTTGGGAAAAATACAAGTGCTGAGATTCAAAATAGGTGTTTTCCTTATCAAGCAGATGTCAATCTATACAAAAAAAAGCAAAAATTTTCGGAAAAAAAATTTGGGAGTTAATGGGTTAAGGTCATACAGCTGCTATGATTTTACGTAGTCGTGACGTTTACCCCACCAAACTACGGTCGTCGAGTTGAAGGAAAAATTTCCTCTTTTGAAGTTTTTGTTTTGTGCCGCGATGTTACTCTTTTATTATTTCATTCATTTACTTTCATCAACTATTATTTCAATGTCTTAGTGAACAAAAGAAAAGAAAATTTTATTTTTTTATCGGTCTGTCAGTTATATTAATAAAAAAAAATCTTGTAAAATGAGACTCTTTAATGTTACCGTATGGCAATTTTCAAACGTTCAAAGCTAAAATTTTGAAAGGTCGGCTTTCATTTTTCATCTTCTGTCGTTCTTTCTTTCGTGTGTCAACATTAAAGATTCTTTCTTTCGTTTCATTTTGGTTATAGCAAGGGAACAGGAGGTTCACGTGGCGAAGGCTATATAACAAAACATCTTCATTTTATATTACAATTGGGGCTTTTGTCGACGTACCTAGGGGTGAGGGTGTGTGTAAATTGTGACAGGGTGGGGGTGGTAGATCTACTTAATAAGTGAACGCAACTTGTAGCGTGAAAATCCGTTATTTATCGATTTGGTGAACTTTCAGCATTTTGGTCAAATTAACGCATTTAGGTATTGCGTTAAAAATTTTAATCGCAAATTTTTTTGACGCGTTAATCGCAAATTAACGCAGTTTAATCAGCAGCCCTAGTTATAAGGTTTATTTATTTTACAATTTATCAATGAATGTACTTTAAGTATATTTTGTTTGATGTAACAATGAATTTAAGTCCATAATATTTTGATGTCATTTCATATATTTAAAGATTTATAAACTGGCACCCATACTTGAAAAATTAGTACATACTAGATATATTAAGCCCGGCGTTGCCGGAAATCTATGTGTAATGTGAGACCCCTTCCTATCCAATTTGACTACTAGGGTTTTTGGCAGTTGGTGAATTTAATAAGGCGCTGATTTGTGCCACCTTCCTAATGTGCAGAAATGACCTACATTTTATATGTCACAAATTACGTTTACCCGTCAGCATTTAACCAACCAAACCAAACCAAATAACCACATATTGGATCCATGTATTTCGTCTGTGACTATTTTTAAATCTCATTGGTGGCAATTTGATACTCATGATATGTGCTGTAACGTTGGTAAAGTCTGTCTCACCTTTAAGTCTGTCTCGCAGTAAAGTCTGTCTCACTGTAAAGTCTGTCTCACTGTTTAGTCTACGGTAAAGTCTGTCTCACTGTTAAGTCTGTCTCACTGTTAAGTCTGTCTCACCTATACATAAGCTGCCTGACATGCTTCATGGCCTGGTAAATGGCGAACATCTTCAAATGAGCATTTTTCTGAAGAAAAAAAAAGCAATCGACTATACAACAGCACGTGACAAATGACGTCATTTGGCACTAATCAACTCACTGAGGGACATTATATGAACACAATTATATAAACACAGTTATATGCCTTCATCTCTGATCAAGACAACTGTATCGCTTTGTTGCAGTCTTTGACCTATAGTGAATACAATATTTTGCAAATTTATTTCGTCCGGGACTATGAGATGGAAACACTAAGGTGGGGTGCTAAGGTAGGGTGCTAATGTAGGTGCTAATGTTCATGGAGGTAACTCCCACTCCTATGTTTCAAAGGAGTCTTTCTCTTGGTCTGCCCTTTCCCTTTTCTTATTAGTGGTGTCCTATATATTGCCTTGACGCCTCTATTTTTTCTTACTAACTACTAAAGTTTGGGGCCCTGAAATTGTCATAGTTGGCGGGCATTACGTTTGGATGTGGGGTACCAGACGGTGGTCTGAATTAACCCAACCATACAACGGCCCTGCCCGGTATTCCTGCAAGATACATTCTTAGCCCAGTTCATGTTATCTCTGTGAACTATTTAATTAGTTGATGGTGAAAATGATCCAGTCTTGACTTTTATTGAAGACCAGGTCTGGCACCATGGATCTACAGGGTTTGTCTTTGTTGCTGTGGCAGTGATTCCTTTTGTATCCGGGGAAATCTTTGGTGTTGACAGAATGTAGTAAGTAGACTTGATAGACATTTGCTCACTTTACTTCATAGGCAACAGTTAGTTCAGCCCATCACCCGAAACCTCTTAGGGACCCTCGTCTCTGTCATAGTTTGTCACACCAACGAACTCGTCATTTAGGTCTGTCTTATTTTTATTAACGAACTCTTCGTGTAGGTCTGTTTTACATATTATTTAGTAAAGTTTCGTGGTTGGACTAAACTTTTTCTGTCCAATTTTTAAACTCAGCAGAAGTGTGAATGCTACATTTAATTAAACCCAAGGTTTTGTTGCGAAAGGTTTACACAAAAACTTTTGGGGTGAGAGGAGAGTTTTAATCATTTTAAACCGAGGTTTATAAGAGCGTTAAATAAGAAATACACTCATGAAAATTTTGATTTACACTCGATTTATATAATAACAAGTAAATAGGACCGGTACCCGGACCGGCTATTAGGCACGCAGTTGGAGCTGAAAATGGTGATGCGCTCACAACACCATATCATTGACTAATCTTAATTCATTCATAATATTTTAAAGGACTCTTTCTCAATAGTTCTTTTTTTTTTTTTATAATTTATCAATTCTCTTTCACTTGCCCAACACCTATCCTTACCTCCATCCCTCCCCGCCCCGCCACCCCTCCCACTCAAGACATGCCCGAATCGCAGTGGGTCTCAATGTACAAAATTACAAAAGGGCATTTAGTATAACTGCATGTTCACCCTGTTAACAATACCACGTGACACTTCTCCTACCTCCCCCCCCCCCGTTAAACACTCCTTTTCCCAACCCTACACCGCCATTCCAACAGTTCTTTTTTTTTATATAATTTTATAATTTATCATGTTTAACATGAGGTATTTAAAAAAACGAGAGACGTGAGGTTAAAAAAAATAGCGGTGTTGTATCTTGAATCGTCTGCTTGACTACCCCCCTTTTCTGCAACCATTTGGTTCTTCCCACTATCCCAACCAACTCGGTAATATATATTTGAGCGCGTTAACAATCGGTCTATATACAAAAGATAGCTTTATATAATTCATCCCAAAGAAAATAATCCTCATTATAGGTACAGAAGCTTAACAAAAACAACCCCCGACTATTAAACATAATTTGCGCACACTACACCATATCATTTAAAAATCTTAATTCATTAATAAGAAATGCTTGTTGTGTTTAGAATTCATTTTATTCAAGAAAGTAAGTCGTCTCTTTTCAATTTCTATAAATTTGGAATTCCCCAGGCTACTTTTATACTGACGGTCGACGCGCGCTGTTTTTTTAACTCCGCGACGGTGTGACGTAGAACCCTTCTTGTGCTGTTTTTTTTAAGGGATGTATCTTTCATCTCGTGCGGTACCAGGTATTTGTAACGTGCAGACGTGTGGCTTTATTGCGATGAACATCCTTTGCATCGCACAGTGTGGTCTGTCAAACGGTCCACCGTCTATGTTAGCCGATTATGTATATAGATATTTTGTTTAATAAATTTTTTTCTTGCTGTTAACACAATTTGTGTCTTTAAATTGAGTAGGAATTTTGAAACCTGTAGTAAAATAGAAACTTTTTTTGCTAAATATCTTGAAATTGAGTCAATGTCATAGAGTAAGATTTTCTACGTTTGTATATCCTGAAAAAAATGTATTAAACTTTTATAAAAAATGCACAAAAAATGTTTTAAAAACAAAAGAACAATTTATTATGTCGTACAAAATATTTATTTAAAATATAAGCGTGTGTTCCCACCTAGAAATGATAGATTTTAAAAAAAATTGTGCTACTTATCAACTAATGTAAAGACAAGTTTAGTTGAATCTCTATACTTATAAGACGCATTTGTTGTCTGTCTGTCTGTCTGTCTGTTCCCTTATAACTCAAGATCCAGACAACCAAATAACGTGAAATTTGTTACACATACACATAATTACATGGGAAGGTTATAGGACGGGTTTCGTTTCATCTCGATGGGTAGTTTAATTGTAATTAATTATTTTTTATTTTAGTATTTTACTATATTAAAGTAATCTCGACGGCGCCATAAATAATTCCTGTGACGTCATTTCCCGATGATATATTTTTTAAATTTTCCTACTAATAAAGTCGAATAGAATTTGCGCGCTGGTGCTGTATCGTGCCTTTGTGCTGCAAAGAATTGTTGTTGTTAGAGCATTTTCGAAAAAAAAATTCTATATTGTCCCCGTTTTGTCTGTCTGTCTGTCTGTCCGTCATCACCCTAGTCTCAACAACCATAAGTCCCTAGACCCATGGTACATATATCATTTTGTAGGTCTTGGCCTGCCAGAAATAACTTTTCCATTTCGCGATGATCTGACCTCTGAGGGCCGTAAAAGGGGGCTTATAAAGTACCGTTTTTTACTATATAAGCTATATTAATAAAGAAGGCGCCCTATATCTCAGCAACCATAAGTCCTAGACCCATGATGTATATATCATTTTGTAGGTCTTGGCCTGCCATGTGTAATCAAAAGTTCATTTCGCGATAGGACCTCTGAGGGCCGGGCTTCAGGGCTCCTAAGGGGCTTATATATTATATATATGGCCCCATTCTGCATCTTGTACGTTCAATAACCCATTCATTTGGTGCGAAATACTGCAGCACGTAGTTTCCACCAAGATTTATTAAGAAACTCATCAAATGAAATAGTAAGCTTGTGTTCTGAGTTTAATTGAAAGTATCAGAGCTATGTAACAATTGACGGAGTTTTCGGACGATTAAATGACTACAATTTCGAATGTTTTCAATTACAGGTCCTATTTCAGTAACCACAAACCACTTGTAGTTAGATTTAAGAAAATAATTTTTTTCAAATATGAAGAGACGTCTTTATATTATTTTTACAGATATATGCATTACAAAATTGAATTTATAAACATTTCCAAAATTTACAAATATTTACTGAAAGCTAACAAACGTACTGATACATAACATGAAAATGCGCTAACACGTCCTGTGTCAGGAAATGGAACAGGCTTAATTACTTATTTTTTCATGCTCCCTGATTGTACAGTTTGAGAAAGGTAAAGAATGAAGAAAGGATTTTAGAAGAAGTGTGAAATATAATAATAAGTATATATATATATATATATATATATATATATATATATATAGAGAGAGAGAGAGAGGGAGGAAGGAGAGAGAGAGAGGGGGCAGGGAGAGAGGAAAGGATGGTAGGAGGAGGGGATGGGGAGGAGAGGGGATGGACAGGGGAGAGAGAAGGGGGGGAGAAGAAGGGAGATGAGAGAGGGAGGGGAGAAGAGAGGGGAGATGGGAAAGGGAGAGAAGAAAGGGAGAGAAGGAAAGAGAAAGGAAGGGAGGGAGAGAGGGTAGGGAGGGAGGGAGAGGGGGTGGGAAGAGATAAGAGAGGGGGGCAGGGAGGAGAGAAAGGTGGAGAGAAGGGGAGGGGAGGGAGAAAGGAGGGAGGGAGAGAGTGGTTAGAGGATGGAGAGAGAGGGGGAGAAAAAGGACAGAGGAGAGAGAAGATGGGAGAAATGGGAGGAAGAGATAAAGAGAGAGAGGGGGGCAGGGAGGGAGAGAGGGAGTGAGGGATGGACAGGGGGAGAGGGAGAGAGGGAGATGGGAGGGAAGGGAGGGAGGAGAGAGAGGAGGGAGGAAAGGGGAAGGAAAGGGGGAGGGGAGAGAGGAGGAAAGAGAGAGAGGGAAAGGGAGGGAGAGAAGAGGGTAGGAGAAAACAGAAGGTAAACAGAAAACCTTATTTTAAACCCGGGCAAAGCCGGGTACTTCCTGCCAACTAGTAAATTATAGTACCCACACTTTTAATGTTACTAATGATAGTTTATATAAATACTTTATCGCTTATAGATTTGAAAAAATTAAACTTTCTATTGTTTTTGCATACTTTGAAATAATTTAATTAATTGTGCAAATTAAAAAAAAAAAACAAAAAGCTTCACAATTTTGCGTTTTTCTGCACCAGTTCACAGCTTTGTAATTGTATTGACCATGGCATAGACATCATCATCTCAATTCGATTTTTCCAATTTTAAGAATTATTACAAAATAATTTGCTTCGCATCTCTACATAATGTTTATTCATATTTTTTGAGTTTTAAAAAAAATCATGTACACAATACTATCATTTAGAATCTACACATGTGCCAAATGTTTTTTTTTATTATTAATTATAGTTAATTGATTAATTATCCATCTGCTATGTTAGTCCCCACAGACTTTTTATAGGAATATTTACATACTTTCTACTCACTATCGGGTACACACAATCGTTCCCTTTCTACTCACTGTTAGGTACACACATACGTTTTGCACTTTCTACTCACTATCAGGTACACACATACGTTTCACTTTCTACTCACTGTTAGGTACACACATACGTTTTACTTTCTACTCACTATCAGGTACACACATACGTTTACTACTCACTATTAGGTACACACATACGTTTACACAGTATGAGCACAGTAACCGATTAACAGATTATTTAATGATTGGATTGTGTTTCCTTCTTTCAGATACCAACATCACTGAGCCATTGTTTACACTAAATAGCTACAGTTTCACACCCTACCCCATCAATGTCCCTGGTCACTAACTGTGTCGCTGTCCGCCACACTCAACAGGCCGGTACCAGTCGGTGGTCAGTCTGAAGGTGTTGCTGCAGAAGGAAATATTGTTTCACATCACAGTACCATGTACTGATAACATTAGTAACTGGTGAGTACATTGTTTCACATCACAGTACCATGTACTGATAACATTAATGTGGTGAGTACATTGTTTCACATCACAGTACCATGTACTGATAACATTGGTAGCTGGTAGAGTACATTGTTCCACATCACAGTACCATGTACTGATAACATTAGTAGCTGGTGAGTACATTGTTTCACATCACAGTACCATGTACTGATAACATTAGTAGCTGGTGAGTACATTGTTTCACATCACAGTACCATGTACTGATAACATTAGTAGCTGGTGAGTACATTGTTTCACATCACAGTACCATGTACTGATAACATTGATAGCTGGTGAGTACATTGTTTCACATCACGGTACATGTACTGATAACATTGGTAGCTGGTGAGTACATTTGTTTTAACATCACAGTACCATGTACTGATAACATTAATTAGCTGGTGAGTATCACTATTGCTTGTTTCAATATCTCCTTTTATCAGTACATTCAGTATTCAACTGATTAAACACAGCATCATAATAATACATGTAACAGTGTTAGAATATTTTTTCCAAACTTAGAAATAATTATGAATATGTTTAAGTAATTAAATTGTGCAACATTGTTAATTGTTAGCACCTTTTGAAGAATGACAACGTATCTCCATTATTATGAACATATCATTGATCAAAAATCCCTTTTTCCATGTTGGCATCGTATGAAATGCATGTGTTACCATCTAAGTGCTGGGCTGATAACTTGTCGTCTGTTCTAACACATCATTTAATCCTTCACTTAACTATATTTTATGTTCTCATCTATACATTTATCTGAATATTTTATGTTCTCATCTATACATTTATCTGAATATTTTATGTTCTCATCTATACATTTATCTGAATATTTTATGTTCTCATCTATACATTTATCTGAATAGCACCTATGACGTGTGCTCCCTGCTGGACACATTCAAAAACACCAGCTGCCCACAACAGCTCATTGATAACAACATCCCCTGTACCTGTGATACGATACAACCTGGAACTTATGCCATCGTAAACCAAACATTTGAGGTGCCAGACATCACAAAGCTGACCAGTTGGTCCTCTTTAGTTCTGGTATGCTACATATTTAGTTTTAAGAAACTGTTTCAACTAGCTACATGTTTAGTTTTAAGAAACTGTTTCAACTAGCTACATGTTTAGTTTTAAGAAACTGTTTCAATAGCTACATGTTTAGTTTTAAAAAACTGTTTCAACTAGCTACATGTTTAGTTTTAAGAAACTTTTTCCAACTTGCTACATGTTTAGTTTTTAAGAAACTGTTTCAACTAGCTACATGTTTAGTTTAATAAATTCAAATTTGTACCCGGTCTCCGCACGGGTTCGACCCACCACCCCACACTTCGTCCGTCCACGATGCCCACCCACCACACATCTACTCTGTCCCCTGTACCATATGTGAAGGGATTAAGCTATTCACTCTTGTAGTTCTCCTATGCAGTATACTTATAGAAGTGTTAGTTTAGAACAAAGGAATTATCTCAATTAAATTTAAAACTTTAGTGAGCTATCCAAATGCTTTCGTGAATTTCTTTTAATCATCTGAAAAGTAGTTTGGCTTAAAATATCAAAAAAAAAATAATAATTTACATTTAAAAAAAATAAAAACACTTCAATCTGAAAGAAAATACACAAATTAAATTGTGAAGCGTGAAGAATTGATTTTACTTTTTTAACAGCTGGGGAAGGGAGAAGAGAGATTTCTTTTTAGATGAATGGTTAAGGGAAGATGGCATCGGTTCAGCAAATGACGAGAAAAGTTAGAAACTAAACCAATAAATCAAATTAATTGTATTTGCGTGAGTGTTAAAATGTTGTTATTTTTTTTATTATAGCGTGCAAATTAGTTGCAGACCAAACAGAAATATTTCAGAGTTAAATGATTGAATCCGAAAAGTGACAAATAAATGATGAATCACAGCAGAAAGTCTTCAGCCACAGATAGGCGGTTTATAATTTATAAAAAGTTTGGAGCCCATTCATCAACTATCAGGTCAATTGAAACTAATTTATGTCAAGCCTTTAGAGGCTCAATGGCTGGAGCACTTTACTTTTGTTTGATTTGTCTCCCCCTCTCGGCGGTTCTGACAATATAAATATGTATATAAATCTGTCCACTCTTACTGGTACACCACTATCTAATAACACCATCCTAGTGGTATCTCCATTATCTAATAACACCAATCTAGTGTGGTATCTCCATTATCTAATAACACCAATCCTAGTGGTATCTCCATTATCTAATAACACCAGTCCTAGTGGTATCTCCATTATCTAATAACACCAATACTAGTGGTATCTCCATTATCTAATAACACCTATACTAGTGGTATCTCCATTATCTAATAACACCTATCCTAATGGTATCTCCATTATCTAACAACAATCCTAGTGGTATCTCCATTATCTAATAACACATATACTAGTGGTATCTCCATTATCTAATAACACATATACTAGTGGTATCTCCATTATCTAATAACACCAGTCCTAGTGGTATCTCCATTATCTAATAACACCAATACTAGTGGTATCTCCATTATCTAATAACACCTATACTAGTGGTATCTCCATTATCTAATAACACCTATCCTAATGGTATCGCCATTATCTAATAACAACAATCCTAGTGGTATCTCCATTATCTAATAACACCAATCCTAGTGGTATCTCCATTATCTAATAACACCTATACTAGTGGTATCTCCATTATCTAATAACACCTATCTAATGGTATCGCCATTATCTAATAACAACAATCCTAGTGGTATCTCCATTATCTAATAACACCAATCCTAGTGGTATCTCCATTATCTAATAAGCGCACATATACTAGTGGTATCTCCATTATCTAATAACGCCAATTCTAGTGGTATCTCCATTATCTAATAACACCAATCCTAGTGGAAATACTCCATTATCTAATAACACATATACTAGTGGTATCTCCATTATCTAACACATATACTGGTGGTATCTCCATTATCTAATAACACCAATACTAGTGGTATCTCCATTATCTAATAACACTAGAAACTTTTACTCACACACACATATACAATTGAATACATTTTCCCGTTATTTCCAGGATTACAGAGTTCATTTGATCTTCTGGACAAGGAAACAGATACAGAGGTCTACTGCCTGAGTGCACAGCTCACACTGAAAGACCCAAATGAATGCAGTGGATTTCTATGTAGTATATTTGGACGTAGAGCTCTTAGAAATCTTGAATCACTTGGTTCTTTATTGTTTCAATGGATATGGTAAAAATAAAGTAAATTATAAACATGAGAGATGATTATCTTGCTTAGGAATTCATTATAATGTTTAGTACATTTGCTGAAATACTTGGGAAATCATTTTAATGTTTGGTACAATTGATGAAATACTTGGGAATTCATTATAATGTTTAGCACAGAATTGCTGAAATACTTGGGAATTCATTATAATATTTAGCACAATTGCTGAAAATATAAATATGCTGACTATTACAGAGAGTTGACAAAGAAATCTTTTAATAGATCACCTTGACAACCAAAAACTTTATTTGATACTAAAGAAATAGAAATAACAATATTTTAAAACTTAAAAAAAAAGATAAACAAGGAAAATATATGAATGTATGTATGTATATATATATATATATATATATATATATATATATATATATATATATATATATATATATATATATAAACTTAAAAAACAAACAAACTTGTAGGCCTATTAATATGAATTATCATACAAACATTTATTTCAATTTTGTTGACTAAAAGAAAGTTTGAGAACCAATTATGGATTAATTATTTCTGGCGCCCACGCTTTTATAAGCTAACTAGTAGAAAAAGCCTGCTGAAGCTGGCTGAACGAAATCGACAGAAGCGATAAAAAAGAAATATACAAAATAATGTGGCCTTTATTGCCATGAACAGAATAAAGATATGAACAGAAATAACAAAGAAATGTATGAAATACTGTAATAGAAAATAACATTTGGCTTTTATTGCCAAGAACACAATACGATATGAAAACTACCTACGAGGAGACACGTGGTTTAACGCAAACACCGCATGATATGAAAACTACCTGCGAGGGAGACACAGGATTACAACGCATACACCGCACGATATGAAAACTACCTGCCAGGTAGACACACGGATTAGACGATTATGTATTTAAGGATAAGGAACAGCCCCAATAAGAAATTGTTATTTCATTTATTTAGTCAATAAAATTCAAACAAATATTTGTATCATCTAAGCCATTTTAATAATTTTAATTACATATATATATATATATATATATATATATATATATATATATATATATATAATTCGAATGTAATTCATTGACACGAACATTTTAAAAATAATGCATTGTCAAAGAGAATACAGAAATCTTCCAAAATTTCAAATCGATTGGGCTTCGAGTAGTTAGTGAAAATTGTTGTCCAATTTCATAAAATCTGTCTACCGCCAGAGAAAGGACTGTGATAAAAAAAACAGTTTGATTGGATAATATTGTTTGCACAATCTTACAATGCGACTATTAGAAACAAACTATGCTTGGGTTAATTGTTTATGTTACGGTCCAATGTTTGCTAGCCGGCCAATGTTTGCCCAGCCGGCCAATGTCTGACATTCAAATCTGTTCATCAAACTAAAGCAGTCGGCCCACCCAGGGTCGAGTTTATTTTCAATTAACTTCTCTTACTTTATAGTTTTCTCAGACTCAAAAAGTTCATATTTGATAATTCTCTGTTTCTTTTTGTCTGTTCACAATGACCTGTCACACCGAGCCAATGATCACATAGGCCGACCAATGTCCTGACAACTCTCATCACACTGGCCTGTCACACCGAGCCAATGAGCACATAGGTGACCAATGTCTGACAATAGCCTCTCATACACTGGCCTGTCACACCGAGCCAATGATCACAAAGGCCGACCAATGTCTGACAATAGCCTCTCATACACTGGCCTGTCACACCGAGCCAATGATCGCATAGGCCGACCAATACGGCAATAGCCTCTCATACACTGGCCTGCCACACAGAGCCAGTGATCACATAGGCTGACTCACAAGCCAATGATCACATAGGCCGACCAATGTCTGACAATACATTGGCCGGCTAGCATAAGCGATGACCGTAACACATACACTAGTCTTTATTAATGGATACTATCAAGTTAAAATGGAAAGCAAACATGTGCAATTATTTGACTGATTACCCCAGTAACAATTGACAAATGTCTCTTTAACCCATTATATCTCAATAATGACTCCTTAATTAAAGCCAAAATAGCAACATTTGACGTTAACACAATAATTCTAACGGTTTTTCTCTTCACGTATCTCACTTTCGACACATAATACAAACTTACTTTTATTTAAAATCAACACACACACACACACAGACACACATATAAACGTGACCTACACATCTGCGGCAGAAGGTCAACCCTTGAACGATAGCATCAGACTTGTGATGTATTTTAAAAAGAAACCTGTCAGTAATGAAGAGAAGTTGACAAGGTATTGACCTTGACAAATATTTCACACCGTGAGGCTTGAGTCAACAAACGGCGCCGTGTTGTTCATTAGCACTTTTAATTGGATACAGAGACTTTGTCATTACATGACTGAACGTACTCACACAATGAACCATGTCTACAGAGGCAGCTCATATCTTTAACAGGTAAGGCCCGGATCACAGTCTTAGAGATCCTAACGAAGATCCGCCACTCGGTGGCAGTTCACGTTTGCTGTTATCGATAACATTTCAATATAATTAGTCCCTTTTTGTTTAATTCTTTCTTCATACTTGTAGGCCTACTATATAACAGTGATTAACCCCATTAGCTGGTGACAATGAGGTGGGCCACGCTCCTATATACTACATTGCACGTAGTGTCACATTAATAACAAGTTTATATGACATCGCGTACCACATTTCTAGCAATATCTTTATAGCAATATCTTTTACTTCTAAAATGTCATTTTATGTTGATGTTTTAAAAGAGAGCTCTAAAATAGCAATGAGTCAGACAAATTAGCGCAGAAATGAAAACGATAAGGAAAACAATCTTAGTCACCATACTAGTCCTTTTATTAAACTATTTTCCATTTCCGGCACTGGATTATCCACAGTGCCTCTACCTTGGTAAAGTGTTGGTAAGGCCACCGCATGCAACTATTGGGCACCGTCTGACAACCCGGCCATCCACCTAGTTTTCCGACCCACGTCCGGCCATCCACCTAATTTTGCCGACCCACAATCCGGCCAGCCTTCTAGTTTTCCGACCACAATCCGGCCATCCACCCAGTTTTCCGACCCACAATCCGGCCATCCACCTAGTTTGCCGACCCACAATCCGGCCATCTACCCTAGTTTCCGACCCACAATCCGGCCATCCACCCAATTTCGACCCATAGGAACGGCTATCAGTAAAACATTGAATTAATTCTGATCAGACAGACATTTTGTCATTATGATGAAAAGGTTGTCATAGAGGACCACAAAAATGTCTACCTACGCCTCATATGTCGGCAACATACATCTAAGGAGAGGCTAGAATTACTTCCTGTAATTATCTTCCACCGAATAGAACTAAACCATTTAAAGTTTTATCTGTAAGAATTAATTTATTGTGTACTGTAATTCTTTTACTATTGCAAACAATATGGCATAGTTTTGTCTGGTTTAGATAATAAAAATTGCATTATAAAAAAAATATTTTATAAAAAAACAACGTTTTTCTTGCGTACTAAAAAAGCAGAAAATAATTTCTGAATAAATTGGTAACATGGTAATAGTAATAGACTTGATAAGAGCTACTGATTTTTCTGTTCTATTCTGAATTTGATTTAGGTTCTTTGGAATATTCTATTTCTGTACTTTTCTAATTCCTGTTTCTGTCGTTCTCTATAGTTCACTTCTCTAAACGGGTATGTTCTATTATCTATTAGATAGGGCCATAGTCAAACGTTCTATCATCCATTTTCTCTAAACGGGTATATTCTATTATCTATCGGTATGGCCACTGTCAAACGTTCTATCATCCATTTCTCTAAACGGGTATATTCTATTATCTATCGGTATGGCCACTGTCAAACGTTCTATCATCCATTTCTCTAAACGGGTATATTCTATTATCTATCGGTATGGCCATTGTCAAACGTTCCATCACATCTAAAAGTCGAACACACCAACACTCACGTGTTAAAAACGTTTGTTCACTCATAATTCGAGAAAAAACTTGCAATAACCAAAACTGAGTCGTCATTCTGCCAGCTGTTTCACGTGGTGAGTTGTTGTGACAGGTGCAGTGTGAGACGGATGAATCATGGAATCGCCAGATGTAGCATTTACACCAAGTTAAAAAATATTTAACTGTTTTACTTTATATACAAAGGTCATCTGAATGGGTCGCACTGATCAATGTACTATATCTTACACTCACACTGTCACACACTCACATTCGTATATAGTCACACTGTCACACACCCACACTGTCACACACTCACACGCGTATACAGTCACACTGTCACACACTAAAATTCATATAGTCACACTGTCACACACCCACACTGTCACACACTCAAATTCGTATATAGTCACACTGTACACACCCACACTGTCACACACTCACACGCGTATATAGTCACACTTAAATGCGTATATACCCACACTGTCACACGCACACGCGTATATACCCACACTGTCACACACTCACACGCGTATATAGTCACACTGTCACACACTTACACGCGTATATAGTCACTGTCACACACCCACACTGTCACACACTCACACGCGTATATAGTCACACTGTCACACACCCACTGTCACACACTCACACGCGTATATAGTCACACTGTCACACACCCACACTGTCATACACTCACACGCGTATATACCCACACTGTCACACACCCACCTGTCACACTCACACTCGTATAGACCCACACTGTCACACACTGGCACTGTCATATATAATCAAAATATTCCACACACTTACTGTCACATACTAACACTGTCATATACAATAACAACATCACACATCCAAGCTGTCACACAAAATCATAATGTCACACACCCACACTGTCACAGGAATGCATGACGTGTTTGGGGAGTGGAGAAGTGTCAGTCTATTTTTAACAGTTATAGATTCATGCAGCTAAATGGAAACTAATAGGCCAACAGCTTGCATTGAAATGAACATTTTCATTTGTTAAAAAAAAATAAAACGTGAAGAAATGTATATACTTTAAAAAAAAATTGTATGAGATAACTGTTGATGAAAATAATCAAAGCCGTGGTTTGATATTTATGTTACATCATTTCAAAATGATTTCATCACAAATGATCCATTGCCCCATCGACACATTTTGAAATGTTTACGGTAACTGGTTGATTGGGCACGGAGTGTGAGTTGACAGGGCTCGGTGGTACAGTGTTTAGTTGTTTAGACTGAAGCAGAACTCTTTTGTGTCAGCCACATAAACTTTGACCCTTACAGAACTGAAATATAAGGTAATGAAGCTTTATATGCGTTCTAAATTTTAGGTTAATAATATATCTTGTTGTTATTTCCACTTCGGTTTACAGGTGTTGGTCGTTTTCTATATATGCCTACTGCCTACATTTAAGTAAAATGTTCAAACTTTTTTTTTTATTATATTAGAGCCACCCCCTCCACTGATACAGGCCTGGGAGGTGGGGGTACGGAGGCAGATATAAAATTGCAAGCAAAAAAAAAAAATTGTTTGCACCTTTAAATAATTCCTGAAAATTTCGAAAAAAACCCCAGGTGATGGGGGGAATAATAGGAAACACATAAGTAATAACTTATTCTCATTTGTCATTTGTTGAATACATTTATAGCTAGACCTTTGATTTGTATCTGAAGATATCTGTAGCTTAATGACTACATATTTTTGTATTCATTCTCTCAGAGATTTTATGTTGAAGTAATTCATAACACTAAAACTATGAAAATGTATTAGTAGTAATACCTGTATGAAATGTATTAGTAGTAATACCTGTATGGAAAATGTATTAGTAATACCTGTATGAAATGTATTAGTAGTAATACCTGTAAAATTATTTTGAAAGGATCTGTTAGGTTGGTGTTACTATTGTTTATAAAATATCATTTTGTTGTTTCCAAGGCAAATCACGTGTTTTTTACAGCAAACCTATAGTCTCAGCAGCAGGAAATATTTTATGGAATTATGGCTTGGAGACATTGGGGGGGAAAAAGTAGAGAGAGAGAGAGAGAGAGAGAGAGAGAGAGAGAGAGAGAGAGAGAGAGAGAGAGAGAGAGAGAGAGAGAGAGAGAGACAGACAGAGAAATTACAGTTTAAAAAAAAAAAAGCAGCCAGTTTTTTGTTTCCTGTCACTAAAAAGTTCAATAAAATTTTAAAATAATGACTTACTGCACAGTGAAATCAAAATCTTGACAAATGCCGCACAAGCTTGCTGATATTTCTATTCTATCTGTTATTCGATCGAATAAGGTGGAGGCAACCCAAACACTGTAAATGGTGGAGGCAACCCAAACACTGTAAAGGTGGAGGCAACCCAAACACTGTAAAGGGCCTCAAGCCATTCAGATTTTTTTTTTGCTGTGAATTTTGGAGCCAATGGGCCATAAAAGGCTCTGTTGTCATAGATTGTCAGGAGCCCCAGAATTCCTGGATGTGGCACTGATTCTACCATCTGCACTCTTTCAACAGGCATAGAGCAATAGTAAATTCTGTGATGGATGTGAACTGAAAAAATAGAATGAGATGTTTTGCTTTACTTCATCAATATATCTTAGTAATAATAATGAACCTCTTTAGTCATAAATTAATACTATTACATCTAAGTATGAATCCTTTGAAGAATTATAAGATTTTGTAGTAAGAGTTAATTTATCTTGAATAGTGATGCTGTACTAAGGATTGTGTAGCTAGTACAATGCCCAGGCTGCATTCTGCCATTTAAATAATAATTCATACCTTTATAAGATGAATAAATAAAGTGTAGTGCTTTACCTAAACCAATCATATTGCATAAAAAATTACATTAAAATCATACACATTGCTATTTTTGTTTTCAATTACCCTCCACCCCAGCACACACTTTCAGTGAGAATAAGTTATTAATAGCTAACTAATTTGCATTTTAAACCAATGAATTCCAATCACATCAAAGAACCAGTTGTTATTTTTTTTTTAAGTTGAAATCTACTTCCAGTTGTTAAAGGCAACATTGTAAGAGTTGCCTTTCTGTTAGATGCTGAAAGCAAAATATGCTAATATAGTTATACCAAACATGTCACTGAAAGTTTTACATTGTCTGGATCCATTATCACATGTTAAAAAATACAAAGAGCTAGTGCACTAAATGGATGATGTATGTAAGCAATTGGATGTCCTCTTGTATGTTGCAATAATGAATCGTGATGCCACATATATGGACTGTACCGATTTTGATTTACAATCATACAACGAATGCATCCTATAAATCCATGAATAGATACTGGCTCTACTAGCTTGCATTCTACCGTAAGTGCTTTTGACATCTTCGCAACAATCAACAACATATACGCTGTAAAAGGAAAAAGAGACCTTCAAGTCCTAACATGGCACTTGCTTCTAAAGAGGAAGTCATTTAATAAATATGGAAGACCTGATTACAAACATTTTCCTGTATAAATATATTACATGTATACTTCACAACATTGATTTTTGTTTGAATCTTGCATTCCTTGGATATCTTTTGCAAAATCTGAACACAGTGTATGAATATTAGCATCTTATCTAAAAGCATTTATGCACAAACTGAAACATTTTTGAAAAAAAAAATTGACTTCAAACCACTTTTCTTTATCGCTTAATTTGATTACCAAATATCATTTACAAAAATATGCTATGATGATTTCGGTCATCTTTCACTAAACTCATTGTTGAGACATAATTTTCTGACTTACATCAGCTTGAGGATCATTTGTACTTAGTCACTGAGCAACATTTACCACAGCTGTACCCGATAACTATCAAATGGAGCTTCTGGTGTTCAGTGAAGAAGAAACCATCTCTCACAAATGCTAGATAGAATCTAGTCAATTTTGTTGCAGTTAGGGGGGACTGCCTTTCAATGTTAAAATCTTCAGTCATGCTTGTCAAATACTTCCTAGCTTAGGCAGCACATACATCTGTGAAACTGCTTTTTTACACATGAATTATTTGAAGAATGCTTATCATGCCCTGCTTACCGACAACTGTTTGTAAGATTACTTGCATTAAAGGCAAACCTTGTAATAGGACTGCCCAACCTATAATTGCCCAAGTCTCCCAAAGGATGGTTGCAAGACATGTGAGGATAATTGTTCTTTAAGTACTGTATCTTTCTGGTCAGGCCCATAACCGTAATGCCTCTGAAACATTGTCCTCCGATAAGATTTAGATTATTTCTGATGTACTTTGTACTGAAAAAGATTTTTATCATCTAAATCTGTCAATATCTTGTTTTTATAGGCTTTTAGCGTTGTCACTTTTTCTGGCAGTAGACGCACAGGCAGACGTTTTTGGAAATTTTAAATCACTTATCACCAACTTTTTTAAAGTCCAATTGATTTGAAAAAATAGTCTTTTATTTACATGGCTTAGATCATACAAATATTTATATAAATTTTATTGACTAAATAAAAGCATTGGCGCTAGAAGTAAAGAAATACAATTGATCCATATTGGTGCTCAGGATTTTTTAGTGTCAATAGTATTTATCTTGTTCGTATAGTTTAAGTATTAAACTGATAAGTGTTAAATAATAAAACTAGTTTATTATAAGATGCCTGTCACATTACATGTTCAATGTTTTTGGCCACCTTGTGGAACTCCTAAATCCTATTATAAAATTAACAAAAGAAAAGAAAAAATATCACACATGAATCATGGTTTTCTTGACAGTAATTCTAAAATACTAGAAAATATTCCATTTAGTTTTACAGGGAAAGGAAATTTTTTTTAAAGTAATTTATCAAAAATCCTATTAGATTGGACGCTTCCTGTGAATGATGTTTGGAAGGAGATTGATATGAAACCATTTTCCATGTAATGTAAACATCAAAAAAGAAGAGCTATTAGAATACAAGCAAAAAACTTTGAATAGCTAGCAGATTTCAAGCACAGTTTTGAAGATTTGGAAAGTTTTAAATCTGCTTTGCATGTTTTCTGAAACTTCAATTTTTATATTGTTGAAGATGGATTTAAAATTTCTAATTATATCCACTAAAGAAATGGATTTTTATATTGATGAGAGGCATTGTAAATCATTTTCTATTTACGAATTTTGGAATTTCGTGACAGGATGTACTCCTAGAAAGCTGCTTCTTGTGTTGTAATTTCCATTACAACATATTGGTGTGACTATTTACAAAGAAATATGCATCCTGTGATATGTGATAAAATGATATTATATATATGTTGCGGCTCTCAATGACAATGATTAGGTGATAGGGGATAAAATGATATATATATATATATGTTGTGGCTCTCAATGATAAGCCATTTTAATAAAAGACCATTTTCAAAACATTTTTTTTCAACACAATAATCAAGAACTTGTATAAGTAGTTGCATTATTCCTGACCTGAAATTTATATTGTAACTTTTTTGATGTTAGGAAAAAACATTGGGAAAGTGCAAAAGGATGCTTTTCAAAACAATACTGACTGAACATATTTTTAGTATTGATCTAATTTTTTTTTATATTTAATATTCAGTTGGTCAGAGCTTCAAGTTTGGCCACAAGGGGCGCTAGTCAAACATGTGAGAGGATTATTTAAAGCTGAAGGCATTAACGTAACAGCTGAACCTGGCAACAGTTTACACAGTAGATTTTATGTAAGTGGCCATCATCACTGAGTGCATATGTATATATACATAATAATTATAATTTTTTTCTAGATTTCTTCACTTAATTTTGAACGAGAAACTGTATTTCTACTTGTATTCAGACATACATTTGAAGGGTTATGGAGAGATATATGCTAAGTAATTTTTCTTTACATTGATGGCCACTTTTCCAAATTCTTCAACCCTCATTTCTGTTTTAACACTTAATAATTTTTTATTTATATTTATGAAACATTTTTTTTTTTATTTCTTTTTACTGGTATATTTTATAAGTTGTTATAATCAGTTTATTTTTATTTCACAGATGTTATTTCATCAGCCAATGAGAGTCATGAACTGGCTGGTTTTCTTGACATGTCTTGTTGTAGGTTATCAGTTCTTTTGTCTGGTACAAAGTTCTGAGTGGAGCCACGTTGTCTCCTTGGCTTTACTCATGTTCTGTAATTTTTATACTCTTTTCAAGCTGATGAGAGATTGGTTTATTATGGGTAAAGTATACAAAGATCATGACTATGGTTTAACAAACTGACAGAAAATCATGAATATAGATTAATTAACTGATACAAAGATCATAACTGTGGATTAACAAACTGATCATAACTGAAGATTAATGAACTGGATAAAGATCATAACTGTTAACAATCTGATATACAGATCATGTATGTAGATAAAATAACTGATGCGACATTTGGTTGATGATTGTTTTAATCAATAACTTTGTTATTGAACAACTGTACAGATTTTATTTTGTCAATTAAAATGTAAATTAATTTACTTGGGTGTTTTTTTTTCTTTTGTTTTGAGCTTTTGTTTTTTTTCCAATGTGTCAATTCAGTTCTTTGTTAACTAGATTTGATATTGAAAACATTGCATTTAACATTTTATTATGCAGGATGTTTGGCAAAATTATATTTCCACCAGGTAGTCAGTTGTTTTCTCAACTATCATATGTAACAACATTTTGATACAAGTGTCAATCGGATGACAGAGTATTGGATAAGATAGCAAAATTTAACTAGAATTTGTGGCTGTAAAAGTAAAGATTTCCTCATATAGTCTCCTATTGCCAGATGAAGAACAGCTCACCAGTTTCTGAAGATTGGCATTTCCTTAACAGAAAGCACATTACTGGGGACCAGAACCCAGTATACTTCATTAGGCTGATGGTTTCTTTGCTAGGCGGCCATCTCATTTCCTCAGGTTCAATAATACACTGTTTAAGTTTAATTTGTAACAGATCTTGTCAGGCGATTTTGAGTCAATTGAATTGAACCTTTTCACCCCAATGTCATATAAAATATATTTTTATTTACTTTGAACATGCTAACCACTAAAGTTTGAGAACCACTAATCCTCAATGTCTGCTAAAATTAAGTCTTGGAAAATCCATGCTGTGAATTGTGCTCTGTGAATTCAGAGCTGAATTCAGATAATTGATATCTATTCTAGGAGATATTTCAATAAATTGTAACAAAATCCTTCATTTTTCTGTCATTGCTTTTTATGATAAAAAAGATAAAAAATCTCTACTTTTGATCTGAGCCTTTCCTTTTTGCTTCTTCTCAGCCACAAATACATATTGTCTTCAGGAGTGTTTATCTTTAAACAGAAAGAAAATATTTTTTTAGTTATGTCAATGATATTAAATAAAGAATATCATTTCCAATTCAAGGATGGTGCAAAAGTTTTTCTTTTCTGTGTGCAAACACCTGCAGAGCATATTTTATAACTACTGTATATAACTGGGCGAAGACAGTCCTTAATATTAAAAATATCTTTGCTTTATTTTAATAAAATTATATTACCCAATGGTGAGGGAAGACCCTTTTTTATTCATCATTTTATTCAAAAGAGCCTCTTCAATCATTCAATGGTAAGTAGTTATTCTTAATGATCATTGCATTTACTCTGTGAAAGAGAAACATGATGAAAGACTGCTAATCTGGTTGCCATGGAAACTAAAAAATCAAGGGAAAGGATCATTTTTGAACCACCATAGTGTTCTTGGTAATTGAGATTATTAATATTCATTTTTATAATTGTCTTAAAGGTACCCACTTTTTATACTTAGACATTTTGATAGCTAGAAAGTTTTAATTTTTTCTCAAGAACAGTATTTTCAAACATTTGAGTAACAGTATTTTTTTTTGAAAACAATATCATTTAGATTTGACATGTAAATGTAAACTTAAAATCTGAGCTGTTATAGTCAAATTGGCAAAATTTTACTGCTTTATCTTTGTTTTAATGTTTTTAAAGTTATCTGGGTGCATGGAATCACAATAATCTGTGTTCAAATACAAATAGAAGTGCTTGTAAAAAAAAGTCTTAAGGCCAGCTTGACTTCTGTGTACAAATATGGATGTTTGTAAAAATATCATTCCAGTTAATTAACTTAAAAAAATGTAAAGAAAAAAAAAATTCATACCCTAACATGCATCCTGCTAGACTAGACATCTTGATGTTTACAGTAACTTGATTATTAACTGAAGTGAAAAAGATTTCACGCATCTGTCCATTCTTATTTTCAATGCACACATATCTACACAAATACTTATATGAAATCTGACATTTTTAGTGTAATTAATCTGACGTGGAATTTGTTGACATCCAGAATAAATTGTATGATCTTACCTTATTGAATGAGGTTGAAGTTCGATCCTCTAACTGTGCAGCATTACTAATACTGTCTCCTAAGTCAAGACCATCGCTGCTGAGGAATTAAAAATGTTATTTTAAAAATTGTATCATCATTGAAAAGTGGGTTAAATTCTAAAAAAAAAAGAACATTGACCAAAGACTCATATTGAAAGACACGATTTCAAACTCGGCATCAAAAGCCGAGTAATAAAAGTATTAAAAAAATAACTTTATCGTCTGCTAAAGCTGCTATATTGCTAAATAATTAAATTAATGATTAAGAAATAGTTAAAATTTGATTATGTGTCATGTTAGGACAATTCTAATTACTTAAACGCAGTGACTACGGGACCAAGGAACGGGACTCCGTATTTTTTTTTTTTTGGGGTCCGCATGCGCGGCTGACGGACTGCTTATTATTGCATATTTTTGTTTTTGGGGCTAGGATTAGGGTTAGGGTGAGGAGCAATATCTATAGCTGGATCCCGAAAAAAATTTACGGAGTCCAGCTATCACGCATGCGCACATCACAGCCGTAAAAAAATAAAGTCCGTCTAGAGCGCTAGAACGCATCTATCCATGGACCCCGAAAAAAAAATACGGAGTCCCGTAACAATTAACTGTTACTTAAAAGTATTTTATAAGTTCTAAGCATGTATATGTATGTGAATTATCACTGTTTGGCTAGTACGGTATTTTTTTATAGCTAATTTCAATTTTTTTTTTACTTACACTATATAGTAGTTACTGGGTAAGATGGTATTTGTGATGGTTGAGGATCCACTACCCCAACGATGGCACTGCTGAATCTGTACTTCATGTTTCTCCTCACTAGCCCAGTCGGCAACTTTGTAATTTTTCTTACAAAGAAGTCTTTCTCCAATGTTTATTGGTCTTCCATCTCTGAAGAGTACCGGTATTTTAAACATTGACACTACTGATTAGCATAAGTAGAACACTGAGACAACAAATTCATAAACTTTACTTTAAAGATATGCAGAAATATTTAAAACACTGACTCGCCAAGTAAGCAAAAGTGTTCAGAACTTTGACAATAAAGATTGTCAGAAGTATTCAAAACTTTAACATAACAGATTAGCAGTAGCACAAGTACATATACAAGAAAGAGTTTAACAGTAGTATACTGACACTACAGGCGTACACTATAACTACACAAAAACAGAAGTAAAGCCATTATTACGTTTTAATGGCCCTCGGCAAAAGCACATTTGGGTGCCATACACGAAAACGCTGACAAGGCTGCTGCTTAAAATCTCAAGGCCCCTATTCGAAAGTCTACACATTCAGTGGCGTAGTGAGGGTGGCATCATGCCCCGGGCGCTACTCCCAAAGGGGCGCCAAATGGTCCGCAAGACGTAATAATATATAGTTTTCGAATGGGGGGACGCTAAAAAGGTATTGTGCCTCAGGCGCGAGTTAAGCTCACTACGCCACTGTACACGCTTGCATTCGTGAAGCCTACGGTGTAGGCCACCCAATAGCAGACCCAGGCCCGTAGCCAGAGGGGGGCTAGGGGGGGCTGAGCCCCCCCGTGCATGATTTGAGTTTTTTGACACAATTTGAATAATAACGGCTAAAAACATCAATCGTTTTGTTTAATAAATCTATAATAATAAAAACTTAAAAGTTTATATTTTGGCAATCATTCAGGCAATTTATATATACTTACATATATAGCTTATCTAATTTTTGGGCATAAAAGATTGAATCTTATTGAAGTTCACTTCTGGGTATTTTGGGCAGCATTGACATTTGGTGCTTAAACAGCCGTGTGTGAGAGCAGTTTCTCAACCCTCACACGAATGCTCACCCATTTCGCAGATAAATGTTACAAAAGCGTCTAAGCAATGTTGTCCTGCTTGCATTTGAAAAAGATTTAACAGACAATCTGAATGCTGAAGCATTTTTAGGTAAATTCAGTGCTAAACCCAGGCCCGTAGCCAGGTCAAAGTAAGCAGGGAGGCACCAATACCCAGCAAGGGGGCACCTTTACTTTTTCTTTATTTTTTCCTCTTTTTCTTCTTTTTTAAGTGGGGGGGGGCACTCCACGCCTAGCGGGTGAGGGGGGGGCACGGCCCCCCAATGCCCCCCTCGGCTACGGGGCTGGCTAAACCACGAAGTTTGCAAATTTAAAACGTATAATAATATAAGTTCGCAACCAGTGCCGACGAGTGGGGGGGGGGACAATGCCCAGGGGCCCGGCGAGTTTTAGGGACCCGGACTGAGCTGGCCAATCAACTTTTTAAAATATTAATATCAGCCCAGGGGCCCGAAATTTCTGTCGATGGGCCTGTTCGCAACCTTGTAATAGTTTTATATATTGATATCTTCTGAGGACAACTAGCAACATATATAAGTAAATAAAAAAACATTAGCCTCTGACTTCATTTTTATACATATGTATAATAAAATAATAAAGTACAAACTCCGTGATTTCTGAGTGATGTTATTTAATTTGCAAATTTAGTTTTGAGCAGAATTAATTTTTTTTTTTAATTGAATAATTGCGACTCTTGTTGTTGACAGATCTGTTCTTTGTTTTCAATATTTTATAAGAAATATCACACAAATATCTAAGCTTTATTCATGGATCTTTGTCGTTCTTCCCCGGTTGTACGTTAAACAAACAATATAATAATATAAATCAGGTATCTATTATGTAACAATTGTGTAGCAGAACTATTGGTCAATATATTTATAACAGGAATCAGAAACTGCTCAGCCTCAATAAATTTTTATCATTAAAACTCTTTACTATTTAAATTATTTTTAACAAAACTGCAACATGCCATGCATTATTAAAACGTAGTTAAAATTATATATTTCTAATTAATAGCTAAACAATCGGTACTAAAATGCACCATTCCAGATATGGAACTGCAAAAAATTTCTTGGGGAGGGGACTCACTGAGATTCCCTCCCCAAACCCCTCCTCTCCGTTCGCAACCTTTCGGCGCTTCGCGTCTCCATTTTCGCCCCCCCCCCGAACATTTCTTCTACCCCACCAGGGGCGGATTTAGGAGGGACCGGGGGGCCCATGCCCCCCCCCCCCCCGTTATCGCAAGTTTAGGTAATACATCAATAAATTATCAAAATATTTTTTGTTCTAAGACCAATTTTCAACAATGAAAACAGTTTCGCCCCGCCCCCCCCCGGGTCAATGTTTTGCCCCCCCCCCCCGTCAAAGTTGTCTAGATCCGCCCCGCCCCGATCATTTCTTTGGCACCCCCCCCCCCGGAAAAAATTTCTTCGCCCCCCCCCCGAAAATGTCTTCGGCCCCCCCAATCCAATATTCCTGGCTACGGGCCTCAGCAGACCACGGCCCGCTAGCTATATCCGGCACGGCGGAATTTCTCATCCGGCCGCTACTCCTTTCAGAGTGAAGCACACTGGCACACTTGAATTGCATGTTAAGGCGTTTAGATTTTAGTTAATTAATTTCAGTTCATGACCACACTCTGTCCAACTACTCTTGGTTCTGTCAACGTGTCTCGCAACTCAGAACGTTTGCACACCCCTGGTGTAGGCAATATTATTAGATTAAATTATAAACTATTCGACTCGTTATTAGTTAAGTTTTGATCCGTAATAAAATGGGTCCTTATTTAGGGTTTTAGTAATATAAAATGGTGCTATTTGCTATTATTGGTATGTGGAAGGCATATAGGTCTATTAATTTACTATATTAGAGAGCTCTGGCATTTCCGGCTTTGGCAATATTGAGAGAGAGGGAGAGAGAGAGAGTCGGTATATATAACAACAGCGTGTAAGTAAGAAATTTAGAAAGAAAGTAAGATAGTAAGAAGCCGAATTGAACTTGCGCGCGGGTGCTGTATCGTGCCACATCAACTTGCCTCTGTCCTGCATAGTGGCAGAGGAAAAAAAATAATAATTTGATCATTATTGCAATGCTTCGTTTTGATTTTAACATTGAGAGAATTAATTACTATTTAAACAAATAATCCTACGTTATTAGCGTTGACGGGTAAAATGTAATTTGTGACGTATGAAATGTACATTGGATAGGTGGTATAAATTAGCACACAAATCTTAACCTAACCGTTTTTGGTTTGGTTTGGTTGATTGTTTGGTTTGATTTGGTTGGTTAGCGTTGACGGGTAAAACGTGATTAGTGATGTATGAAATGTAGGTCATTTCTGCACATTAGGTAGGTGGCGTAAATTAGCACCCACATCTTTAACTAATGGTGTGTTAGAAATTTTTCAAGTGTCACGTTTGAACTCCCACATGTAGGCATACATTATTTGATTGTCACCTGTGAAAAGTGATGATTCCTTCATCTCGTCCACAAATTATACTTTAGGCGGGTAACTGACTGTGTGTGCTTGAATTACGGTGAATACTTTTTTTAAACATTTTTTTTTTACGATTTATGTTTTTGTTTGAGATCATGTTTACCTTTGCCGTACCCCCCTCCCTTTTTTTTTTGTTTCATTTGTACGTATCCAACCTATTATAAAATTAAGCATAGTTCTCCGATATATCTATTTCTTTTTTTTATTAAGATGAAATATAATTCTTTCGAAAGTGACAATCTTGATAATACTTACATAAACTGAAACTCTGAACATGGAACTCCAATATAATCTGGTTGTGGGATATTTTTTGTTATCAATTTCTTAACCACTCTGGGTCTAGAAAAAAAAGGGAAACAATCGTATAATATTTTTTTTCTTTTTCTTCATACGTAGACGTTACACACATACAATTCACACACAAACCACACGCACTCACACAGACTCTCACTCACACGCAGAGAACACGGCAAGTATAATGTATGGCATCATAGACACGGGCTGGATCTATGGTCAGCTTCAGCTTCGGACGTGGGGGGGGGGGTGCCGGTACTGATTGCTCACAAAAGACACGCGCAGATGTTAAATACTCGCAGATTGTCCGGCATTCACACACACACACACACACACGCATCAACCTGGCCACTGAAACTAAATTATACCCAATAGGACCCACAACTAAATTATACCCAATAGGACCCCACAACTAAATTATACCCAATAGGACCCACAACTAAATTATACCCAATAGGACCCCACAACTAAATTATACCCAATAGGATCCACGCAACTAAATTATACCCAATAGGACCCCACAACTAAATTATACCCAATAGGATCCACGCAACTAAATTATACCCAATAGGACCCCACAACTAAATTATACCCAATAGGATCCACGCAACTAAATTATACCCAATAGGACCAACGCAACTAAATTATACACAATAGGACCCAAGCAACTGCCTGTCATATGCAATTATGCAGTTGTGAGTCAGACTTATATGACGCAGTTCACTGGTTGTAGTCGCAGCCAGTTGAAATTTGGGGGTCCTCTAACAAATTGTTCGATTGGGGCCCCACAAGTCCCGACTGTCCCTGCACCACTACTATGGTCATAGAGGCACCATGGGAGATATAGCGAGGACTTTAGCCATGAACTGAAATATCTATTGGTCCTCACCAGAGATCGACAGTCAAGCGCTTTACCACACGACCATCCGTC
This sequence comes from Bulinus truncatus, assembly GCA_021962125.1. Classification (NCBI taxonomy): domain Eukaryota; kingdom Metazoa; phylum Mollusca; class Gastropoda; family Planorbidae; genus Bulinus; species Bulinus truncatus. The sequence goes on along the minus strand of JAGDYQ010000001.1, from coordinate 401,221 downwards.
CTCAAAAAATCGCCCACCAAAATGAGACAATGTTTAGGTTTTGTAATGCCCTTCTTTCATCCCCATCACAGCCGGGAGTGTAATGACCATGGGGGCACCACGGGAGACATGAAAGGAAGTTGAGCCAAGACCTGAAAAAATACCTTGGTCCTCGCCGGTACCTTCAGGTAGACAGTTGAGCGATTTACTGCATGACCATCTGTCCCGAAAACTTATGTCGCCTTCCATTTTTGGGGGATGTGGGGGGAGGGTAGGACATATATAACTGTTTTACATACGTTCGACTAAGACTACATCAGTTCCTGTGGTTACCTCAAACTTTTGTCACGTGATGTATTAACACATATACTTGAATCCCAAGGCAATGTTTTCTTTACGTCGATATGTCGAACAAGCTTCAGGTGTTTCTTTTCTATTAAAATAAATGTTTGATTGTATCCCAAACACACAATCATTGAATCAATTTTAAACATTTAAAAGTTCATGAATTATTCATTAAAAAAAAATAGTTTTAAAAAAGACGACTTCATACATTTGTAAACACGCTCACACACAATTTTAGGTCTACACTGTTATATAATAACAAACATGTTCATTGCGGCTGTCTTGTCACTTAGTGACACTTCTCTTGGTATATTCAAAACCAATGTCCGATCTAATTTTCCGGATGTTTTCTAATATTCCGTGTCACAAAAGACGAGTATGTGGTCGTCACTCGTCACGCACAGTCTGCAATTAGGGGCGAAAATCTCAGCATATTGCTGTCAATTAGACCGGTCATTTTAAAGTGTAGTAAATTCGTCCGGTCATTTTCAAGTGTAGTAAATTAGACCGGTCATTTTAAAGTGTAGTAAATTCGTCCGGTCATTTTCAAGTGTAGTAAATTAGACCGGTCATTTTAAAGTGTAGTAAATTAGACCGGTCATTTTAAAGTGTAGTAAATTAGACAGGTCATTTTAAAGTGTAGTAAATTCGTCCGGTCATTTTCAAGTGTAGTAAATTAGACCGGTCATTTTAAAGTGTAGTAAATTCGTCCGGTCATTTTCAAGTGTAGTAAATTAGACCGGTCATTTTTAAAGTGTAGTAAATTAGACCGGTCATTTTCAAGTGTAGTAAATTAGACCGGTCATTTTAAAGTGTAGTAAATTCGTCCGGTCATTTTTAAAGTGTAATAAATTAGACAGGTCATTTTTAAAGTGTAGTCAATTCGTCCGGTCATTTTGAAGTGTAGTAAATTCGTCCGGTCATTTTCAAGTGTAGTAATTTAGACCGGTCATTTTAAAGTGTAGTAAATTAGACCGGTCATTTTAAAGTGTAGTAAATTCGTCCAGTCATTTTTAAAGTGTAGTAAATTAGACCGGTTTTTTTTTAAGTGTAGTAAATTAGACCGGTCATTTTAAAGAGTAGTAAATTCGCCCGGTCATTTTCAAGTGTAGTAAATTAGACCGGTCATTTTCAAGTGTAGTAAATTAGACCGGTCATTTTCAAGTGTAGTAAATTAGACCAGTCATTTTTAAAGTGTAGTAAATAAAACAGGTCATTTTAAAGTGTTGTAAATTCGTCCGGTCATTTTCAAGTGTAGTAAATTAGACCGGTCATTTTCAAGTGTAGTAAATTAGACCGGTCATTTTCAAGTGTAGTAAATTAGACCGGTCATTTTTAAAGTGTAGTAAATTAGACAGGTCATTTTAAAGTGTAGTAAATTCGTCCGGTCATTTTCAAGTGTAGTAAATTAGACCGGTCATTTTAAAGTGTAGTAAATTAGACCGGTCATTTTAAAGTGTAGTAAATTAGACCGGTCATTTTAAAGTGTAGTAAATTTGTCCGGTCATTTTCAAGTGTAGTAAATTAGACCGGTCATTTTAAAGTGTAGTAAATTCGTCCGGTCATTTTCAAGTGTAGTAAATTAGACCGGTCATTTTTTAAGTGTAGTAAATTAGACCGATCATTTTAAAGTGTAGTAAATTAGACCGGTCATTTTAAAGTGTAGTAAATTCGTCCGGTCATTTTTAAAGTGTAGTAAATTAGACAGGTCATTTTTAAAGTGTAGTAAATTCGTCCGGTCATTTTGAAGTGTAGTAAATTCGTCCGGTCATTTTGAAGTGTAGTAAATTAGACCGGTCATTTTAAAGTGTAGTATTACTCTAGGACGACTTCCCGAAAGAACCGCCTTCAGGTTTCCATGTATGAGTTCTACAAAGATGATCTTGAAAATAAACATGGCCGAATCTTGTCAGCTTTCACTTATCCGCTGGAGCCAGAAGTAATTCTGGGGAGGGGGGGGGCACGAGACTGCTTTAATACAAAGAATTTGGTTCTGCGATGCATGTATGAAATTTCAACACTTTTCTACAGGGACTTGGTTTCAAGTCTGTAGCATCTTTCTGTATCATCAGTTGCTTAAAAAATGTGTTTAGTTTTTTTTTTTGCTAAAGCTGATCATTCTTTTGCAGATCTTGTCAAGACCGTCATAGCTTCCATAGCTGTTGAAATTCAAGTGCATTTCTCAGTTGTGTAACTTCCGCTCCGAAATCCCCCCCCCCCCAAAAGCCTTTTCTATGCATGGCTGGTTCTATTTTTCTCTCCCTGTGGGCATACTGATTTTTTGAAGGTTTCAATGGGGCTCGGCAAAAAAAAAGGTGAAGATTGGTGAAATATTTGTGGCTTAAAATGCTGGGGTGATTCCAAATATATATATAGCAACGGTTTTGTTTTAAGGCCCTGAATTTCACACTTGAACTAGGCCCCGCCCATACAACCGTAATGTAAAGGCCGCTTCAGAACACGGCCCACCTTGATCTTATAAGAAGGCCGCGCTCAGAGCCGACATCAATTAGCTCGCGACCCACTGGACTATGAGAAACACTGAGACATGTTCTAAATCTTTATTAAAATATTTTATTTGAAATATTGTCTAAATGAATTCAGCTGTAACTACATTAATTGTGTAGTGTCCTTTGGAAAACACTAAACTAGGTTTATAATTTGAATTTAAAAAAAAAAATTTTTTCTGGCTTCCCTGTTAGAAAAAAATGTTGTGTTTCAGAAACAAAACAGGAAAATACCAATCAACTTCCCGGTTCGAAAAATGTGAAAAATACCATTGAGACTATATTTAGCATAAAAACTCAAACCTACCGTTATAGGTGCATATGATAATATATATATATATATATATATATATATATATATATATAAAGAGAGAGAGAGAGAGAGATAGTTAGATAGATAGATAGATAGATAGATAGATAGATAGATAGATAGATAGATAGATAGATAGATAGATAGATAGATAGATAGATAGATAGATAGATAGATAGATAGATAGATAGATAGATAGATAGATAGATAGATAGATAGATAGATAGATAGATAGATAGATAGATAGATAGATAGATAGATAGATAGATAGATAGATAGATAGATAGATAGATAGATAGATAGATAGATAGATAGATAGATAGATAGATAGATAGATAGATAGATAGATAGATAGATAGATAGATAGATAGATAGATAGATAGATAGATAGATAGATAGATAGATAGATAGATAGATAGATAGATAGATAGATAGATAGATAGATAGATAGATAGATAGATAGATAGATAGATAGATAGATAGATAGATAGATAGATAGATAGATAGATAGATAGATAGATAGATAGATAGATAGATAGATAGATAGATAGATAGATAGATAGATAGATAGATAGATAGATAGATAGATAGATAGATAGATAGATAGGTAGGTAGGTAGGTAGGTAGGTAGGTAGGTAGAGATAGATAGATAGATAGATAGATAGATAGATAGATAGATGCATCCTTGTACATAACTTACTTTTATTCTGTGATTTGTTTATCAGCTTGTACGTTGTTTTTGTACTGTACATAGTAGAGCTGAAACAATGAATACAAAAAAGCATACCTGTATAGTGATTAATACAAGCAATGTGTTATAAACAAGACAGACACGAGTGTTTTTGTCATTATTGTAAATGTGTACTTTTTGTCGTGTTTTTTCCTTCTTCTTCTTTTTTCTCGAAATACGCTCGGTGAACTTTATTTCAACTTAATAGACAAATAGGCCACCTACATACAAAATATTATAGTTGTTTCTTCCAGCTAATGTCATAAGACGTAAACTTTGTTCTTGAGATGTATAGTATGCCTGCTATTGACATAAGACGTAGGCTCACTCACGCAGGCCTATACCGTTTAACGTCATGAGACATAAACCAATTAATGTCACGTGTCTTATACCAACTATTGTCAAGACGTATAACGATTAATGTCATAAGACGTGCAGACTAAGGGACCATTCATTTATAATATAAAGCAAAACATTATAACAATATATATATATATATATATATGTGTGTGTGTGTGTGATGTATCAATGACATAACTCAGGACTAGGGGTGTGCCGGATCCGTTTTTTCCACCCGGATCCGGATTTTCTTATGCGAAATCCGCCGGATCCGGTACCGGATCCGGATTATTATTCCGGATTTTGGTACTTTGCAGCAGGCTTGCGGAGCCGGAGCCGAAGAGCCGGGAGCCGCTACTTTTTGCTGGAGCCTGAGCCGGAGCCGAAAAAATCTGGCGGCTCCACGGCTCCCAAATGCTTTTTTTTTTCCAGCAGAATTTATTTTTTTTTAGCTTTAAAATTCCAAATTTGTTTGATTGTTTGCCTCATACAATTTGAAATGTTATTTTTATGAACGCCACAACAGTAACTGAGTTAAAATTATAGCGTGCACGCACATCACCACAAGAAATCTTTAACGGGGAATCGTTTTGTGTTCGTTTAAAATCTTGTTTACCCTCCGAAATTTTTTAATGGCATGTTATTTTGTTATATATAAAGTTAAAACAGTTTTATTTTATAGAATAATTGTATCAATCATTTAAAATAAATTTTTACTAAGACGACAAATAGAACGCGTCCTTTCGTATTATCATTTGATCGCGAATCAGGCCCGTAGCGTCTGTGGGGGCCAGGGGGGGGGCTTAGCCCCTCTGGCGTTTTGTCTGGCCCCCTCTGCTTATTTGCTCTACTCAGTAAAATGTATTACCTGTCCCCCCCCCCCTTTCATTACTTTGGCACTTGCCACTTGGCAGTGTAATTTTTAACTAGTGCACTAATTGTTTTAAATCTGAGGAGAAAGTCAGACTCATCATCTGAGTTCATCTCATCTAGTCATTGGCTCATTGGATGATGGATGCTTATTGTTATTGTTCAAATGTTCATAGTTTATGATGTGTATTGAAATGGATAGTTAATTGGAAAAAACAAATAACAAGATTAAATTGAATTGAGAACAATAATTCTGTATTTCTGTACTTTACAAGTTTGAAAATTGTAATACAAATTTTAATGAATTCAATTGGCATTTGACAAACCCATTATTCAAGCCTAAAGAAGTAAGAATAAGATGTTGATAACTAACTAATGACTATTAGTTTGTTAACAGTGTTAAGTTACTCCAAGTCCACAGCCAAATAATGTACACATTCCAGTTAAATAATAGCTCAAGGTTCAAGGTGCTATGTTGAGCTCTAAATTTAACTTAAGAGCCTATTGAGGTCAAAAACTTGCAGGAAAAGATTGACATCTTGAAATGACATTCTTATCGTAATAAATACTGACTCATACTGTAATATTGTAGAGAAGTATACACCTTACTAAGTTTGTATACTAAACTTTATAGAGACATCACAATACAAAAAAATAATAGCTATTATTTACAGGGCATGAAATCATAATTAAGTATGGAACTCAGTGAGCACTACTTTTCAACTGTTGCTTACAACCATCGGAAAATTAGAGGGAACATTTTGTTTGTACAGTAAAATGTCGTCCGTTAAAGGAATGCTGTATGGAGAGCTGTATAAGTTTTAAAATGGCTTATCTTAATACAAATGGTGTCCTAAACAATCTGATGCAAACAAGTACTGGTCTATAGATAACAAAATTTAGTTCTTTTTTTTTCTTTGACATGTTTGACTTTTTAAGGTCACATTGACACTATACAGTGCAGTGTTTCTCAAATTGTCATGGGTCGCGAGCTGACTTTAGGTTTGTCGCCAAAAATTGTTATACTTGCTTTGTCAAGAAAATACAATACATATATAGACCTATATTTAATTTCGCGTTTCGTTATTTTATTCTTTTTCTTTCTTTGCAGTAGGATTGCAAATAATAATAATAATAATAAGCGAACAAGTTTCATAGTGGGTCGCGAATCGGGAACAAATTTGATGATCATCGGCTCATCTTTAAAATATATGAACTATTGTGTTGTGTCGATTTTTTTTATTGAAGGATTTGGGGGGGGGGAGGGGTAAGCCAGACGTTACGTAATGTTTGAGAAGGGTAAGGTCTAGAAATCGAAAAAAGGCGGTACGTATTATGTGAACGGCTCCAATCATCGTCTACCGGGATGGTTTCCATAAATCCTAATACGTTAACTATTTCTTCCATCACACTTCTCCAGACACATGGCGAAAAAAAATTTGGTTTATTGTGGAACATCATGAATTCTGTAGGCTCGTATTGGGTTTATTGTGGAACATCCTTAATTATGTAGGCTCGTATTGGGTTTATTGTGGAACACCCTCAATTCTGTAGGCTCGTATTGGGTTTATTGTGGAACATCCTTAATTCAGTAGGCTCGTCCAAATCTATCTAAATGAGGACGTAGTAACCCGTGTGATCAGTTTACGGCGTGACATAGGTACCTGTGCGATCTGTTTGTGGCGTGACATAGGTACCTGTGCGATCTGTTTGTGGCGTGACATAGGTACCTGTGCGATCTGTTTGTGGCGTGACATAGGTACCTGTGCGATCTGTTTGTGGCGTGACATAGGTACCTGTGCGATCTGTTTGTGGCGTGACATAGGTACCTGTGCGATCTGTTTGTGGCGTGACATAGGTACCTGTGCGATCTGTTTGTGGCGTGACATAGGTACCTGTGCGATCTGTTTATGGCAATAGCAGTACATTTGAGATCGGGGTAGTTTATAACCAATATGAAGACGTCAAAATTTTTAGCTATAAAATATAAAATACATCTAGACAGTATATATTATATGTACCAAAAGATTGAATAATAATTAGTCCCACAACATTTAATGAAAAATAAAAGTTTTTAAATAATATTAACAAAAAATTTAAAACGCTTTTCGAACCGCACAAAAACAAACGAAGGGCCACATGCGGCTCTGGGAGCCGTATTGGGCTGTTATAGCCTACTTGATTTGATAACGTTTAGACATCTTTTTTGATCTCAATAATAACCATATAATATAAACAACATGTGTACTGTGTAATAAAAATTCGTGAAATATTAAAACATGTAACGCTCTATCCATTTAATAAACCAAGAATGATTACTGTGAACTTACTTTCAACTAGACAGACTGTACTTCTTTTTTTATAATAATGCCAGATGTAATGAAACATTATACATAACCCACACAGTCTATACAGTCGGTATATACTAAGTGGCGCAGTTCAGCTTCTATGTGGTGCTATTTAGTACGGGCCCACAAAATAATAAGACAATGGAAAGTTTTGCGCATCTCAGTTAAGTCTTGAGGCCATGCCCTGGACCATCGTTATATAGGCCTTGTTCTACGTAATATGTATGTGTATATCAATTGGATTGGGGGGGGGGGGGGGCTAGGTTGGGTTCATTTAGAGGCCATAGTAAAGGTACATTTTGGTGCCCTTTGTAAAAATGCTATCAACCCAACTATTTGCAAATATATGACCCATAAAAAATGCTTGCAAAATGAGAGCCCCCCCTTTCCCCCCACGACATCTAGTTGCTGTCGGCCGGGGCTACTGACACGTGCTCAGAATGGCAAAAATAAAAGTCCCGAAAGAGACTTTCCCCCGTTCGGTCTATTCTTAAGAGTGTCTCTGTTAGTGCGCCCACCGCCCCCCTCCCCCAACCTATCACGCACATCTTGTAGGCCTAATTGAACATCTTTTTCTCTCACACATCTAAACCTCAGGTCAATCAGGTTTTTCTGTTACCTAACAGTAGCAAAACTTAACTAGTTCTTTTTAAGTTAAGTTCTAACTATTTTTTAATAAGTTGTAACTTAAAGTTTAACTTTTGTTTTCCTTGAAAATCAGTTAAAGTTTAACTAGAAATGTTATTATTTGTTTTACATTCAGTGTCATTGTCACATATTTAAATAGGCCTTTCAATCGCGATACCACCACCTCCCCTCGACATCTGTGAGTCATTTGCGACTTTTCCTTATAAGGATATGAAAAATTAAAAAGTTAAACTGTCCACACAGAACAAATATTTTTCTATCACTATTTGTATTATTACTGCAACTAATGTGTTATTATACATGTCATATATGCTTGGCTTAAAATATTATGCTTTTTTGGATGCCATAGCTGGCGTAAGCAGAGACCAACTGTGATACTAATAAGGCAACTCAAAAGCCTATGCAGTATCTCTGAAAAATGATCACGTGACGTCAGCCATTTTTGTTTAACTTTTTTTTTTTCTGTGTTATATGGTAAATAGTTTTAGTATCTAGTCGATCATCTGGATACATGATTATCGACCTTGACCCTATTGATGAGAGATTTATTTAATTGAAAATACTTATTCGAGTAAGTGCTTGGACTTTATTAGTGCATGGACTTTAAAAAATTGAATTAGAAAGGCATTTTCGCATCACGGAAGTGTTTGTTAATGTCCACTATGCTTCTCAAGTGGACGGAAACAATCGTGTCCTTTTAATTATAAGAATCTACGGTAATATCTACATTCCCTCATAAAAATCAATATAACTTACTAAAAATAGTTTTATAAGGAGAAATGTCCCTGCCAAAATTTAAATGCTGTTATTCATTGTTTTATATACAAAATGTACAAGGAATGTACAACTCGTTGTAGTAAGTAGGCGTGTATGTCAGTTTGTAAACAGTAATTCTGATCCGTCAGTCTTTATAGAGGAAATATGATTATGAATCAAACAAGTCTATTCTGGTATATCTCCTTTTAAACTTTAACAAAGCTCTAGTCTATTATAGGAAGTTTTCAGATCCTCGTGAGTAATTACTCATCCTTTTGTTTTTAAATTGAAACTTGGACAAGTTAAGTTTTTCGCTAATTGAATTTGATTGTGAACAAAGATTATGATTTTTTTGTCAATAAAATTTGTTGCATATAATTATAATACAGATTTGACAACACCATTAGTGCTTCCCTGAATACAAAAATAATGTTGCTAATGATTCACTGGTACCGATTCACTTACAAAATATTTAGAAAGCTTACATAGTTTAAAAAACACCTCAATCATAATTTAATTCTTACTTTTTTTTCTGTTTTCTTGATTTGTGGCTGAGATAGAAGTTGAAAAAGTTCATAAATGTTGTTGCTATTTTTGAAGAAAAATATTTTTTTAGTTTTGCTAGGAGGATATTTAAATACACATATTATATCAAAGTTTGTATCATTTTAAAATGAACCATATTCATTGTAGTTAGAAATTTAATTAAAGCAGAGATTGTCAAACTTTTCAATGAATTCCTCCAACTCCAAAGGAGTTTTTTTTCATTAGTGTTTCCTCAAGTATTATGTTAATTCATATATTAACAAAAGGATTTCTATGAAAATTTATGCAAATAATACACTACAAAAGTATAAAAAAAAAAAGTAAAAATCTCAAAATGTTTGAAATAAGCTAATTGCTCTAAATAGATTATTAAATTTATATTGTCTGCTTTTGTTTTCAGTGTCCTCTATAAAAGCTATAAATTTTAAATAACATTTTTCTCTTGCAAATTTTAAATATATTTCTTTTCCCTAATTCTGCTTCCCTTTTGGTATATTTGGTTTATTTATGTTTGTTAAGCTTTCATTACCTCAAAAAAAGGCCATCAGGGCAGATTAAGTGTAGAATTTACCTGTTTCTGTAATCATGGCAAATAAAGGGATTGTGTGGTTAGCACAACACCCAGCAGCCTTTACCTTCCCAACTAAAATCAATCACACATTTGCAGTTGGGTGGACTTGAGGGACTTAAACCACCTTTTACCAGGACCTGGAAAAATTACCTTAATTCTCACTGAGGATTAAACCAGTCACTCAAGCTGGCCATTGAGCACTCTACACCGCTCTGCTACAAGGTCCCTCTTTAAGAGTAACTTATCGCATTCTTCTTCACCCTGAATTTACAAGGCTGTTTTAAACAAACTTTTTGCTTTTTTCATCATTTTTAAAAAAAAGCAAAATGTTTTTGAATTACTTATAATGTGCTTAAAACTAATGATAGTACCATAATATTTTTTTAACTAATCAGTGGAAGCTGTGGTAGAGTATGAGTACCAAGCTGAACAAGAAGATGAGCTGTCACTTAAAGTTGGTGATGTTATTACCAATGTTATAACAGCTGAAGGAGGATGGTGGGAAGGTGAACTCAATGGGAAAAAGGGCATGTTTCCAGAAAATTTTGTCAAAGTAAGCTATGTAGGAAATCACATTTACCTAATAAAACTTTATTGATAAAAAAAGATTTCTACACTAATATATTTTTTTAATTCTTTTTTTTTTAAACCGACACTATTACACTGTTTAAGGATTATTTGTCAAAGGTATATTTTTAATCTTCTTAGTTGGTAAAGAGACGTGAACCTACATCTTTGAAAAAAGAAGAAAAACGGGAAGCTACCCAGCGGAAATCTGTTAGAGAGTTAGCAAATAAATTTAAGGATGGTGTTCCTATAAGTGTCATTCCGAAAAAGAAAGGTAAAATTAATTTAAAGAAAAAAACTAACACAACTAATGTATTTTAATAGACCAATTAATTACCTTTGAAAATGCTCCAGTTCATCCTAATTGTACTAAGCTGCAATGGCAACATTTATTGTATTTTCAATATATTTTGAAAGATCATTTTATCAGTTAAAGACCATTGATTGTTGATATAAGCCTTAACTTCTATCATGTAATCTAGGTAATCCATCTCCCTCCTGCTGAAATTCTTAGTGTTGATAATAAAAATTGCATTATTTACCCCTACACATGCTCATGACTTTGCTAATAAAATACCCAATAGTTGAAAAAAAAATTGTCAAAATGGCCTTTTATGCTTTGTGTTTGCTCATTTTGTATAGAGAAGGTGCACCTAACATAATGTGTGTTTCAGCTTTAGAATATTTAATTTATAGATTTTACACTTTTTTTTGCATTATGTTTTGTATTAAACTGAAAAAAATCACATAAATATTGGAGTTATTTAAAGGGTAATAAAATTAAATTAAGTGACTTTGGCCAGTTCACTAATTGATATTTATTTGCTCAAGATAACAGAACATGATTTAATTATAAATTTAATTTAGAAATATTTTTTTTTTTAATTTCTGTATGAAAATTACTAAGTCATTGTTTATTTAAATGTTATTTTTTAAAGGCTTTTATTTATCTTGTTCTGTGGGCGTGTGTTAGTGTCATTAAATCTATTAACTAAGTTTTGGACCTGTTCTCATATAGTTAGAACACTGAAAATTATTATCAATGACTATATTCTTTTATTCATAACGAGTCAATAAATTAACATCTGGCAGATCACAAAGCTAATTATTCTTTAGTAAGGCATTAAATGGGGAAAATTATGGAGGGAGAATACAATGCCAAAAATATTTGAGTACATTTCTATCACTATGCAACACATTGAAGTATTTTTAGTCTTACAATTTTTCCACACTTCATTTACAAATAATAGCTTATCAATTGCTTTAAGCTAACCCATATAGGATAAGGCATGAAAAATAACAAAAGCAAGATACCATCTTTTAAGCATCAAATTAAACAAATATTTAAAAAAATACATTTTTTAAATGCACTATAAAGTTAATAGAAATGGTAATTATGATTAAATAAAAGTGTGAGCAGCCCCAGCTTCTATTTCTTGTAATTTAAGACATGGCAGAAATATATCAACAAAATATTCGGGACTTAGTATGTCTTCCAACTCTATTTATTGCTTAAATTATACTTAAAAGTAATATTTCCTTAACATATTTGTCATTGACAAATTGCAAGATAAATAAATGAAGCCAATAATTCATATTCACTCTTCCCATTTTTTAGTCATTATAATTTCTCTTAATATTTATATAATCTAAGGCAGGGGTGGGCAAACTGTGGGCTGCATACGGTCAGCCAGAGTATATTATGCGGCCCGAATGCATGAACATGTTGAGATCCAATAGTGAATTTTTTTCTTTGTTTTGAGTTATCGCTATATTTTTGAAATTTTATCACGACTATTTGATTCGACTCTAGAAATATTAAATCATTTTTATAGTGCCAGATAATTATTTGTGATTACTAGCCATTAATTGTTAACTTCCCTATTCGAAACTGTTTTTCTGCTCAACGGGAAGAGGCTTTTGTTAACAATTTTACATTTTGAAAGGTTTTGTAAAAGCCTTTTTCTGACGGCTTGTCAGATGCAGCAAGCATATATGTTCAGAATAGAAAACACACTTTGACAGCATTTCTTTATCAAGGAGAACTGTAGTCAGGCATATTGAAAAGATAAATGACAATTTGATTCTCCAACTTCGAGATGCAAAGACTTTTTGTGGTACTCTCTTGCATTGGACGAAAGTACCGATGTACAGGACACAGCACAATTGTTGGTATTTATACAAGGAATAAACACTCGTTTTGAGCTTACTGAAGAATTACTTAGTGTTGAAACCTGTGTTGAAAGAAGTGGGTTGGTGTGAAACAAGATGGCAAGAGTAACAACCGATGGAGCATGTGCTTTAGCTGGAAAAACGTTGGTCTGGTGAAGTTGATGAATAATAAAATTAAAGAGGAATATCCTGACAATACACTTTTACCTCTCCACTTTGTCATCCATCAGGAAAGTCTGTGTAAAACTGCGTTGAATATCAAGCATGTTATTGACCCAGTGGTCAGTGTAATAAACTTCATCAGAGCAAGGGCACTTAATCACAGGCAGTTCCAGGCACTGCTTTAAGATTAGGAAACATTCTGATATTTTCTACCACAGCAGTGTCTGCTGGTTGACTCTGGGGAAGAAATAGTTATGTTCCTGGAGATAAAGGGTTTTGTTTGTGACTTAGTTACTAACATTGTTAATGAAGATTAGAAGCCAGACTTCATGTTTGCCATTGACATTATAGAAAAGTTGAATGGACCGAATGTCAAACTTCAGGTCAATAGCTTGTTTGCACATGAGATGTATGTGCATGTTAAATCATTGCCCTGTTCTCCAGGCAAACAGGTGAAAACAGGTTTTGCCATTTCCTTTGCTGAAACAGTAAAACATTTTTACTGAATTGGCTGACAAGTACAAGACTCAGTTCGATGCCTTGGTTGTGGAATTTGAAAGGAGTGATAGATTTCAAGAACCTGAAACAACTCTTCAATATTCTCAGTTCGCCATTTAGTGCAGAAGCTGATTCAGCCCCAGAGGATATACAGTTAGAGCTGCTTGACCTACAAGCAAATTATGACCTGAAGGAGAATTTCGTCAGTTCTTCTTTTGGAGTTTTAAGGATGTTTGCCAGCAGTGGCTTTTCCACACCTAAAAAACTTCGCTACCAAGCTTTTGTCACTATTTCGGTCCACTTACATTTGTGAGCAAGTGTTTTCTTGTATGAACATAAACAAGTCTAAGAACAGATCGATGTTGACCGACTGCAATTTAAATGCAGTCATACGAATCACAACCAGTAAACTGGTTCCACAGTTCAAGAAATTATCCGAAATTGTGAACAGTTACATACTTCTCATTAATTATAATTGTACTCTGTGGTCAGCTTGTATATAAATAAAGTTCCATCGTCTCCATAAATGTTATGCCGGGTAACAAAAAACGTTTGTTGAAATAATTATGAATAGTAAAGTCTTTTTACCAAATAAGCACTAATTTGATTAAGTTTGTATTTAAAAATGTAATGTGCTTGTGTAATATAGTGTGAATGTGAAATAAAACGACAAACACATGATTATTATCCTTAATTCATACTTTCGTATGTTGTAAATTGTAATTAAAGTAGACAAAATATATATGCGGCCCGCCAATAACAATCAAGTTTTTTATCTGGCCCTCTAGAAAAAAGTTTGCCCACCCCTAATCTAAGGAATTATTTTTTATCATTAAGTGCATTAAAAAGCTTTTTTTTTTTATATTAGGTGCTCTATAGATTAGCAAGGGATAGATTCAGAAATAAAAAAAAATGTGTCCTATTTTTTGGAGAAAGTTTTGGACTATTTATTTCTGCATTAGTTAATATCATTTTATCACAATAAAATGCGTCAGTTTTGAAGAAATGTGCCTTGCCCCTTGGAACTCATTATTTTTTACTCTATGTTCACGACACCATTTTAGCGAACAGGCAACACGATCTGTAAAAAATAGTAAAAACTAGTGGAGTTGGAAAAAAACATTTTAGCCACAAAAAATCACAATATGCCTATAGGAAATCAGCCAACCTTTATGAAACAACTGAAATTTTTCACCTAAAAGATGTGTATATTTAATATCTGCACCCATTCCTTAAAATTTGTTAATAGGTTTTTATTTAGGCCACTCTGTATGGCGGTAGCTATGTTCTGTGTTTTGTGAAATTTTAAATCAACTATCACCAACTTCACTAAGACCAGTTGATTTGAAATTTTGAAGACTAGTGTATCCTGTCAATTAATTAAATTCTAATGAAGTCCAAAGCTAATTAATTTTTGATGTTTATTAAAATAGTGAAATTGCAGAAATTAAGCAAAGGTTCATAATTTTGTTTGTTTGTTTCAGTCTTGTGAGCTATGTTTAATATTGCATATAAACATGACCAACAAAAGCAAGTGAAATTCTTTAAACAGAATAAAGTATAACAAATATAAGACGATATATACTTTTGACACTAAAAAGTATAATAAAGTAAAATAAAATTTTTAGAGACTTTTTAAAAATAGACTTTGATTAAAATGGTTTAGATCATTCAAATATTTGTATCAATTGTATTGACCTAATAAAAGCATGGGCATCAGAATTAAATGAAATATACAATATTTATATGAGCTTATCTTTTTAAAAAGCTTTTAATAATTTTAAACATTCTGTTTTTTTAGAGAAGAAAAAAAAATGCAAAGTACTCTTTGAATATAAGAAAGAAAATGATGATGAACTTGAATTGCAAGTAGGGGATATTATCGAATTCCACAAACAGGTAAAGTGATTTTCTGTCAGATTAACAAAACAAAATGTTGTACATGTATTACCTTTCACATATGTGTGCGACCAGTAATTTCTATGTGACAGTGTATTACAGAGTAAACAATGAAATTAAGTGGATTTAACTTCCAAACTTTAGTAAAGTAAATTGTGATAGAAAAATTTCAATTACATTTTTACTAATTTATGACTTGTTTAATTTGTTTACATAATCTTAAACTTTTGTATTAAATGATTACTTAACATATAAAAAAAAAAAATATGACTTGAAGGTTTAATTTGTAATCATCACTTGCAATGTGAAAGATTGTTATGGAATTTTAACACTTGGTTATTTGATCATAATCTTAAATTTTCTGTTAATTTCATAATTGCTATTCCCTGTTACTTTATTTACAGGTTGAAGAAGGTTGGTGGGAAGGTTCTTTGAATGGGAAACATGGAGTTTTTCCTTCAAATTTTGTTGAATTAATAGAAGATCAGTCATCTTCAGATGAAAGTGTTCTCACTAACTCTGAAGATAAAGATAAAAACTCAGGTGTTTAATTATTGATTTTTTGTCTTAAATTGATGCATTGGTAGCTTAAGTTTTGTATTTGTTTAGTTACTGTCTATATTTTTTAATGCTTGTTGATTTCCCAAGTTCTTAAAAAAGATGTGTTGTTAATTTTTAGAATCTCAAACTAAAGAGGACAATTTTCAAGCTATTAAAGGAAAGAAAGTGGTTGGAGTGGGACTCGGTAATATTTTTGGCAGTGGACCAATCAAATTAAGACCCACTGGTGAGCCAGGAAAAAAAGAGGTATGTTTTCTTAACCACCAAATTACAGCGCCACCTGATCAGGGATTGGGCATTTTGTATAGTATAGTGGTTTTAACCGCTATCTAGGCCCTTATAAATCAACATATAATTATACCATGACAATAAGGTATTCACTATTAAACAGGATATTATTAAAAAGTAGAATTTGTGGACTTCTTTTTACCATTTAAAGAAAACATGTTGAAATGTACACATGCTATTAGGAAAATATGTCTTGAAAGTGTTGTCTAAAATAATTTTATTCATTTTTAAGTAAACTGTAACTATTTAATTGAATGTTTTCTATTTGTGAACTTTTGTCCCATACAGAATTAGAGGAAAAAAGCTATTTAAAGGAGTTAACGCCATTTTTTAAATATTTTTCCTAAATGAATTACATCTCTTGCATTAGAATTTCATATGCAAATATTGTTTAAATTATTAAATACATGTGATATAATAATTAAAGTGTCATATCCCATTTGCGTTCAAAATTTAATAACACTACACAACTCCTTATAGAATAAGAGAATTAACAACTGAACTTTAATACGTGATATTTACAGATGAGAATCCACATATAAATAGAATGAAATGATTAACAACTGAGGAGTTCACCAATAAATAGCATCTTACTATAATATCCATGAATACATTACTCCACATGTGTCTACTCTGTATGAACTCGCTAACAACCTTTCTCGTTCTAATGGTCCGCGTGTCAATACCGGTCTGTTACTGACCATTACTCTTCACTCCAATGTCCTTCTGTGTTCCTCCTCCCTATTATCAAAGCACAGTTCATTTTATTGGTAGTCCACTCACGCTGGTTACGTCAGGTTTTCCCGCCAAAACTATAGGTCAATGCTATTGCGTGGGTAGATTTCACACCAAATCGAAGATGAAGGTTATTACGTGGGTGAATGACACTATTTCATCACTCATATTAATACATGCTTGACCTTACTAAAACCAGGTCACAAGCACCTAACATACAAAAAAGGGAACAACACAATAATCAAACAATGTGTAATCATAAGGGATAGTATTTTTTTTATCAACATACTGCGTTTTAATTACATTTAGAAAAAAGGTTATATGCTCTAAATTTATAAACAGCTGCATACATTAATGATTACATTTAAAAAGTCATTCTTATCTTGTATTTTAAATCCTGTTATCTATTCTTCTCTTTGAGATTTCTGATTAGATATTTAAATACCATCAAAAAAGGATAACCCAAACAAAAAATTACCATTTATTGAACTATTATGTTAATTACTATAT
This sequence comes from Bulinus truncatus, assembly GCA_021962125.1. Lineage (NCBI taxonomy): Eukaryota > Metazoa > Mollusca > Gastropoda > Planorbidae > Bulinus > Bulinus truncatus. The sequence goes on along the minus strand of JAGDYQ010000001.1, from coordinate 383,880 downwards.
TTGCAAAATTTGATCGTCAGTTTCCATCAAGTCCCTACCCCCAAGTTATTCAAGTAAGATCATATTGTACTGATACTTTACCATAGTCATCAAACACAAAAAAGCTTCCCCTATGACACATTACTTTGATAGTAATGCTGTCTGTAATATATATATATATAAATATACTCATTGAGCTTTATTCATGAGTTTCACTGTTTGACAAATAATTACCTGCCTTCATACAAATGTTGCAAACTGACAGTCACCGTTGCATATCTGTCAAGTACCAAATAACTTCCTAACCAATTTGTTAACACAGTTTGGCATTCACACGTCTCATTATCGAATAGATTTTCAAACTTTTTTAGTTATTAAAAACAGTGTCTGTTCAGACTTATGTTATATTTAAACCCATCCCCATATGTAAAAAATACCAAGCTAAAAACAGAAAACATTTTTTTAAATGCACTAGTTCCTAATTATGGATGTATAAATATTTTTGCTAAAAATCCATGTGCAGTACTGTGTATTTACTGAAAACATTTGTGTTCATAAAGAAGTTTAAAAAACACAATTGCATTATAGTTTATAACATTCAGTGTCTAATTTTAATGTCCTCTTATTTCATTCCCAGGATGGAACTAAACCAGTAAAACAAGGAGAATCTGAATTAGCTCCTGAGGTGGCTAAAAGAGAGAAGCAAAACAGTTAGTATTTTTTTGTTTTCATTTTAAAAAGTAGTCTAATTGTTGATTAATGAATGCATTTTGAATTTAAAAATTTAGCAGATTCTCTAATTTTTTAACAATATTTAAGGCAGTATCTGTTGAGAGTTATATAATGTTATATTTTAACCCATCCCCATAGTTTACTCCCTTTGACTGGTGAGCTGAAGTGATTTACCAATACCAGCTGAGTCGAAATGACATTTATGAACTGAAAATTTTAATTGATTTTTTTTTAATTAATGCAGTGTCTCAAAGATAGTACAATTTTTATGAAGACATACAGCTTATTGAAATGGCACTAAACTTCTTTCTAATGTTGGAGGGTATTAAAATTAACCTTAAATCCATGACACTACAGCCAGATAAACAAAAACTGTATACAGTTGGGGGAAAGGCACATTGTTGGCTTTTCCTTTCCTTTTAAAAAAAATAATTTCAATCCTTAAATAAAGATATATTTTATTTTCCTCACTTTTGTTTGATCATTTCTTATCTATCATATTAATACAAATAGTTGAAAATTCATTCTAAACAATATTAATATATGTTTGATTACTTTTATCTTCCCTTTTTAAGTATGTCACTGATTGTACTTTAAATAGTCCATGCATGCGCAGTTAAGATGTCATCTGTAGGTCATCTCTAAAATGAATGTTAAGAGGCTGTCAATTCAGTTTAAATATATTAAAACTAGTTAAACCCTGACAATTTAAATTAAAACTAATTAGCTAAGAGCATTCTAATGGTGATAAAGAACTTCCACGCTAAGATTTGTCCTGATTCACTGGTGTAGATTTCTTAAGTCTACACTCATTTATACCACATAATTTCCCACAGACAAACATAGTTTCATTTTTAATAAATAATGAAGTCAAAGAAAGCTGTGTTCTGGTTTTTTTTATCACTATCAAAGGTGCAGCCATAGTGGATCCAACTAGATTGAGAAAAAAAAATGAGCAATAAAAAATATGTAAAAAAAAAATATGCTCAATATTTTCAATGGGAGCTCCACTGAACTCAATAAAAATGCTTTAATTATCAATTGATGGTACTGCACATTTCTCCTAATGTAATTATTTTGGTTTTCTTATTTGTGTGTATCATGTCAACAGAAAAAAAATAATTGCAAGAAAATACAATGTAGTATAGTTTTAAATGAAATGTAATTTATATAAATATTAAGATACTCTACAATTATTAGAACAGCAGACAATATTAATAACCTGCTTTAGACAAAGAAAAAGTATTCTCATAAGTTTTTATACATGTGGATCTAAGTTATTCGAATCACTTGTATTTTTTTTTATTTGATAATTTTCAGCCTTTGAGAGAGCTGTTGTTAGATTCTCTTACAATGCTGAGCAGCCTGATGAGTTATCATTAGTAGAAGGTCAGATTTTAAGAATACTTGACAAAGAATTAGAAGATGAGGGTTGGTGGAAAGGTGAACTAAACGGCAAAGTTGGAGTCTTTCCTGATAACTTTGTAGAATTACTACCAAATGAAGAGGTACTTTTTTGTTTAAAAAAATACTAATTTCAACTTGTATTTGAAATAAATGTAAATTACATTACATTTTCTATACCAGGAGTTTTAGACAAGGATGAAAAACATTTCCGAATCACAGGAACAGATTTTTTGTTTAATAGATATTAAATAATATAAACTTAACAAGATTCATATTTATTTTAAAATCTCACTTCTTATATATTTTTTAAATAAATGTATTCATGTAAGCATGTATTAGTAAACAAAAAAAAATTGTTTTAAGTTGTAAAAAAAAATTAAGCTGATCTTTTTATTTGCTGTACTCTTATTAATTTCAAATTAAATGAACTATATTTCAGTAAAAATGTGTTTTAAAAAAGGATGATTAAATAAAGTCTTAATGGAATAAAATTCACTGTGATGAATAATTAGATCATGATATACATCTCTCTTAGAATATGAACATCATTTATCAGATTATTGCTTCTGTAGAATTTTTTATAAACATAAAAAAAATCTTTCCTAGCATTGTCAAGTGATTAAAATTTTTGTTGAATAATGTAAGTGGCTCATGCATCTTTATGTATGGTTGGTGGATAGTACTTACAAGATTTTTTTAATGCAAATTTAAAGTTGTTTTTTTTTAAAGCATATACAGAATGGCTTTTTTTCTAAATGAAAATTGCGCTACTTTATAAAAAAAAGTTCCCTTAAACCCCTTAGAGATAATCAGAGCAGATGAAGTGTAGAATTCATCTAATTCAGTAGCCACGGTATATTGAGGTATTGTGTGGCTAGCACAACGTCCAACTCTCCATATTTTTAGCACCCTATTAATCATTAGTCTTTTTTTTTAATTGTTTTAAGTCTCACATCAAAACAGCATTTGTTCTGCAATAAAGTCTTGTATTGGAGGTAATGAATACAGTTTTTGTATTTGTCAAAATCAAGTTACAATAATAAGGAATAATTGGTTATTAGATGGTAACCTTTTATTAGAATGTGTCTCTTAATTTTTGTTTAGAAAAATTGGACATTATTTAATAAGGTAGACCTTCTTCTTCTACATCTATAAAGGATAAAATGGTGCTATGATTTTTTTTCCTTTTTTTTTTTTTATTGACATTTCATTTGTCTCACTGGACAACAAAAAGAATAGAAGACGGGCAATGTCACTGGCAATGAAAGCCAGGAAAGATCAACTGCATTTGAAAAACATTTTTATTAAATCTAATCTACTATAAGAGCCATTACGAAAAATGAAGCAGCAATTAAAAAATGTCCTACATTAAGTGCTTAATAAGCATCAAATTCAAGAGATAAGTTGTTAGAAAGAATAAGGAATGTCCTAGCAGTTTGGATTGAGAATCTAACTCAAACAAAAATCTCCGTTATTGGGTTTTCATGAAAAAGCTATCATTACATGCAATTTAAATTGAATGATGTATACAAATCTGCCAGAATTTGAAGTAATTTTTAAAATTGTCTGCAAACCCTTTTTTTATAGATAATTTTTGTGATGATTTTCACTTTTTGAGCCATGCGATTTAAAAATTAGTTGGAATTTATCACTATTTTTACTAGGCTTATGTAGTCTTTTTTTATGTCATTGTTTTTTATGCTTTAAAAAAAGACTTCACAGTACTCTCTGGTGTATTGCTTTTACATTGCAATGTTATTTTTAGTCAATGGTCTAATCCTGGCAATATTTTTTCTCCAGACAGGCAAACCAAAAAAACCACCTCTGCCTGCCAGTGCAGCCAAACAAAATCTTCCATCCAAAGTGTCTGAGAAAACTTCACTTGATTCTTCAGATGATAAAATAAAAACAGGTAAATAAGTGCAAATTTAAACAAAACAAAAATATATTTAAAGCCTAACTGGGATGTATTTATTTTAATGTGAGGATTACTGATCTTGTTGGAATGTAACCTCCTCATTAAGTAGTAGTGTAACTCTTGGTATAGAAGTATTCAACTTTTCAGATTTGATGTAAACTACACATAAGTTCTTTTCAAATGAAATTAGACTTTTTTCCATTATCATATTCCTCAATGAATTCCTCTAAAATCTCAACAATATGAGCCTGAAAAATAATACTTTTTTTTTGGGGGGTATTTTTTGTAGATAAAAATGTTCTTAAGTGTCCTTACTCGTTTAGAATACAAAAGTGATAATTATTAAGATATCTTAAATAATTTGGTTATTGTATTAGTCCTAACAGAATTTTATTTGAATTTGTTTTATTGAAAAGAACTCGGTCTAAGAATGTTAAAAATATTTTAGAAATTGCAACTTATATGAGCTTTTAATGTATTTGATAAAACCCCTAATCCTACTTCCCATTTGGATGGATGGATGTCAAATGGTTTATGTTCTGTCATTAAGTGTCTAAATAATTTTCAAGTTACGGCTTTAGATTCTTCAGGACAATATAAACCTATTCATGCTAATTTTATTTTAAAACTCACTGGCTTAAAAGGGTCTGGATGCTCTAAAGTACAAATCAAAAAGGTTATTCAAAGCCACCATGGTTATTTACAAGTTTTAAAGATCACTGTAAAATTAACAAAAAAATGTATCGTTTGAGAAGGTTTTGATGATGCATTTCAATGAAAGAGAAGTAATGGATTCTCCCATCGTATGTTATTTACATGTACTTTCTTTATTACTTTATGTCCCATTTGCATTTGAGAATAAAAAACTGCATGTTATGAGAACATCTATTAATATCCAATGAATTAGTGAATCAATTACTTTCAATACTTTATGTGAATTTTAGGTTTTGGTGAATATCTGCTTAAAAATGTATGTCTTATTCAAAGGTAGCATTTCTTCAATAATTTTCATTGTGTTCTATTTTGTGACTATGTCTGCCTGTTGTGCATACTTTGAATAACTAAGAGAACTTTTTAGTGTAAATAATAAACAGATTTAGAGTGATATATAATAAAGTTAACTGATCTGTATTTAGAGTTTTGTGTTTTAAAGGATTATGTTTTAACTTTAAAATTATGGTAGTAGTGGATGGAGCTAAAAAGGAAAACTGTGTCTAAACATCCTGTTAAGAAGTATGAGTTTTTTCATAAATGTTTCATAAAAGATAATACTCCTTGACTTTTAGGGAAATTTATAATAGTCTTTATGTATTAAAAAAACGTTTCTGTTATATTAAACAACTTTTATTTACTACCTAATCATGCTATTGATGATAAATCAATATAAGTAAGAGAATGTGTAGCACTTCATTTTTCATTTTACAATGAAAAACATATTGTTTTATAGGATAAATGCTTTATACATGTTACTGTAACTGGGGAAAATTGCCCATGGATATTTTTGAATTCTGTTTGTTTTTTGTTATTATGAGCTATTCAATGTTGACTTTTTGCTACATGAACTTTATCGAAAACCGTAAGGATATTATATAAATTATATATTTTCAATAATATATCATGTTATATTCAATTTATCCATTGCATTTTGGTATCTCATTAAAATGTCATTCTTTTCTGCATATTCTGCACTGATTTTCTATCCAATTGGTATTGATGAAAAAATGCCACCAGACATTAAAGTAGGATAGGAGCCAAAAGTGAAAAAACTTTGTTAAAAATCCTTTTTGGTGACAGCCTCAGAGTGGCAGTATGTGGTAAAAAGAAGTCAGGTTTATCCGAGGGGTAGTTGTGGAACTGTCATGCATCTAGGGCATATTATGATATTGATGACTCATTAAGTGTTTTTTTATTAAAGTATTATTGTGTTGGACTATAGAGAGGATTTGTGTTAATGTTTATTCAAGTGGTGTATGTTTGATAGAGGACCTACGTAACACAATATCGGCAACAAAAAAAGCTTTTATATGTGACAGTGACCTTTTTTTAATTCTGATTTTTTTAATTTTTAAATGAAATAAATGTATAATGTTTTCAAAGTGCTTTGTATAATGTTTAAAATGGAATAAATTGTGAATGGCTAAGCAAACCAAAAATTAGTGTAATTGTAGTGCATAATGACTGAGTGAAGCAGCATTTATTTACATCAGTAAGAATACCTAGCTATGATCATTATGTTGTGATTGAAAGAAACTATTAAAATTTAATGCATTCCATTACAGTGAAAATGTACCTGATACTATAACAGCTTTTCTTTTAGTAATCTTAATTATTGTTATGTATAATACTTCAGAGATAACATTTTTCTGCTTTATTTTGTTCACTGGATTTTTAATTTTTTTTTTTTTATAAATTAAGTTGTTTGCTTTTTATTACCAAAATGTGTCCATTATAAGTTTTGGGGAATCACACTCTGTATTTAGTGAGGCATTTATTTAATGTGCTGACATCTCTCTTTAATAAATGAAATCTATTCTTTACTTGATGAAGATCACTTTCTCCATTTCACATCATCCCATTTAATTTTTTTAAATAACCCAATTTCTGAAAAATTATCAGTAACAATGTTATGAAAATAGTCAAATAAAAAATCGATAACTTTTCTCTGTGATTTATTTCGGTACAGAAAATTTTAGTTTCTCTAATGCCAAAAAAGGTAAGAAATACAGTGTTTCTCATTCTTCTCGGCATTCTCCTGGGACTGGTAAACGTTCGCAGATTGCACGGGAACTTTCATCCATTTTAGAAGCAGTGGAGCATATGGGGGATGAAGACTCTATGGTTCTTTATAGGCCAGATGCTAGAAGCAAATTACATTATTATTATGGTGCTTATTAGCTTTCCTCTTGTTTTGTTTGGTGTTTTAGTTTTGTTGTTTTTTAAAGAAAAATTAAGACAAAGGTCTTATTGCTGTTTTGTTTACTTGCTGGAATTAAGACAAAGGTCTTATTGCTGTTTTGTTTACTTGCTGGAATAATTAAAGGTTAAAAAAATTATAGAACTTTTATGTATTTTAAATTTTGTTTTTGTATTTTTTCTTAGGACAATTTACAAGTTGCTTAAAGTTGTAATTGCAGTTACAAATTTTGTTTATATCTTTCGTTTATCTCCTTATAAATTTTTTCACTACATGGCAAACAATTGTTTTTCTTCATTACTTTTAATGTTTTTGAGTGAAGTACAGGTTTTTTTTTAATCAATAATTTAGTTTCGTTTAAGTTACATAAAACAAGGATTTACCATGATAAATTAATATTGTAAATGCTAAATTATAGGTTGAATTTTAGTTCTCTGAATTCAAAAAATATTCTTCTTATGTTTGTAATTGAGTATCATCATTTTTCATCCATAAATAGATGTCATCACTTTTCATCCATTTATAGATTGTTAAGTGTAGAAGTTCTGTAAATGCATATCTTCTCTCTGCCTCGATGAATATATACTTAGATATTATTATGAAAAATAACTTATTTTTAACTTTTTTTCATCAGAGAGTTCAGCACCATCTGTCAACAAAAAGCCAGTAGCACCTCCACCCATTGGAAAGAAACCACTAAATCAAAAACCAGTGGACCAAAAGGTTGAAACAACAGTCCCCCAAAAAGTTGTGTCACTACCTAAAGATAAAAGTTCTAATAGAGAAAATCATTCCGATGAAAGGATAACAGATGGTGAGAATAATTGTCAATGTAGTATTGTATTTAAATAATAAGCTCAACTTGTGGATAAATACTTGTATTGTTTTTCATTTCTTGTAAAATATCTTAATACTATTTAGTAATCATTACACAATTCACATGATAAACAGCCTGCATAATAGGTAAAAACAGTAATTAAATAAGACACAAAAACAAAATAGTTAAATTTTCACAATTTACCTATCTTCAAAACACACACACACACACACCGTTATTGTTTTTCTCATTGTTAAAATCAAAACAGTGGTTTGTTTAAAAATAAGACAAGGCTAAATAAATGTGAAAATACAAAATGAACATAACTGCTTATTTTTGTTAGTCTTATACTTTGGCATCATTTTGTCAATGGATAAAAAGGGTTAGAAATATGAGCTTATTTTATTTTTAATTAATCTTTCAAGCCCTTTTAATGCGTTTTTGTTTAAAGATTCCCGAAGCTTTGATGGCATTGAACCAGCTGGCCAGAAGTTGACACATCTCACTGCTAACAGAGCCAAGGGTCCAAAAAAGCGGCCACCTTCCACGGTTCTTACACTTAATGTATGCATGCTTGCATGGCTTTTTAGATAATATATTTACCTTATCACTAATCTTGCAGCAGTGCTATTTAATTATTTTGTTGACCTAGATTTATCCTTATTAATTCATTTATATCAATATATAATGATCCAATATCAAGAGCTTTAATGCAAACCTTTTGAATATCTTTGTTATATGAAAATCAATTAATATGTTTACTTTGGTTTATCAAATGAAAAAAAAAAGCAAAAGCAGGTGAATAAAATATTCACTCTAGCTGCTCTGTTAGCTAAGAATTTTATTCGTAAAAACTTTAAATATTTCTAGAGGTGTTTTTTTTCCATTTTAAATACACCCATTCCTCTTCTAATACAGTATATATGTTCCTAGAAAATCTTGTGTTGTGTAAAACCCTGTTGGGTGAGGCTATTAAACAACAACAAAAAATGAGATACATTTTGAAAAATTTCAAAAATTAATTATACATGTATTTTCTTTTCACTCAGCCAAAACTTACTGATTTTAAGTAATCAAAAAATTTTTTTTTTAATTCAAACTCATTTTTCATCAATGATTAGTTTAATTGTTTTTTTTTTTCATTCAAACAATAAAACCATTTGAAGTTTTTTGTCTCACTGTTAAGGAAATCATTTAAAAAAAATAATTCTAAAAATAAATCCAGATAATTTTTAATTTCCATGATGTTTTGATTTTTGCCTGGGGTGAACTCCAGTCTCCTGTTACTTGTAACAAAATAATAAATTATGTGCATTTGACTATGGTATTTCCAAGAAACAAAATAATCCATGTACTTTTTAAAATCTTTGTCTTCACAATGTTAGAGTGAGGGAATGAGCAATTTTCTATTCATGTTAAAAAGCAGAACATTGTTGGAGGAGGGATAGTTGTACACTTGGTACAACCAGGATATTTTTCAAAAGCTTTCAAATGTATCTTATTGATATCTGTTTTAAAACCTCTTTATTGGAAAAGGATTGTATAAAAGTAGATGTCTTCTGTAGCAACTACACTAATGTCACGTATTCTAGCAATATGTCTTATAACTCAGTGGTCTTATATGGGGTGTTACGCAGTAAATCTCATCTGTTTTTGTGTCTTGACAGGTAAGGCTTCGTTGAATGCAGTTTTCCCCTCATTCATCTCAGCTCCCCATTTTCCTATGTATTTTTGTATTTGAACTTCACAGAAGTGTTTATTGACAGAGAAATAATATATCCTATTTAGATCTGGAGTTCTTACGTGTCGGCATGTCAGTATGGTCAACTGTGCACTCTCCTCCATCCCCAACCAGTGAAATGACTTCCTTAATCCTTGTATTGTGCCTCTGTTATTCACAAGACAATATCTGTATCTTTGTTTTTGGCATTTGTGTTCCTTACTGTTGACTGATAGTCTTTTTATGTCTGATTTTGTGATTTAACTTAGTAATCTAACTGATACAAATAGTGCCATGTTATTTAGAGTTACTGTCATGGGGGGGAAGGGGGGCAAGATTTAATTCTGCAAAATTTTGTTTCTTGTTTTCTAATTTTCTTTACAAAAAAAAATTTGGGCTTCACCATTGTTAATACATGTATTCATGTAGATGTTATTATGGAATAAAAAGGAATATGATATTAATTTGGATCAAGTTAAATGTTTATTTTAATGGGAAATTATGAGACTCAATGAATAACATATTCAAACTGCATGAATAAATGGGGAAATAAATCTAATTATGGTTGCTCTAAAGATTAGAGAGGGATGGATTCAGTAATAGAAAGAAATATATGCACCAATTTTAAGAAGAAATTTCAATTCTTTCATAAACATTGTCAGATTTCTACACGGCAATGAGTTTTTTTTATGGTTTTAAAAAAAATGAATTTTTTTCTATTTTGTAATAAATTTTATCACCAGTTTTTACTATTTTGTATAGAATGCATTGCATGGCACCATTTGAGTTGTAAAAATAAGAGAGGTTCATTTGATGGAGAACTTCAAAATTTTCTACTGAAAATTGGTTTATATATTTTGTTTTAATTGCTAAATCCATCCCTCACTAATCTTTAGAGCACCCCATATTATTTTTGTGTCATTGTGTTATCAGTTAATGTAATATACCAAATAATTTTATTCCCTAAATACAGAAATAAAAAAAATTCAAAGAAATGAAATATACATACTTATACATTTTTGGTGGACAAAATTTTAGTCAAGCATATCTTCAGTTTTTTTGTTGACTGAATAAAATTGACACTTTTCTGTGATTGACTATAGAATATGTCGTGTTTTCTTTTCTAATTTGCTTTCTCTGTATTAACCATAAGGAAGGGGAGAAAGAGTCTGACTCTATGGATGAGTGTAAAAACAACTATTCTAACCCAGACAAATCCTACTTACAAACTGAAAAACACTCCCATTTGCCAGACAGACCTGAAAAACCTCATGTTATTATACCTCCTAAAGATAACAAACATGTGAGTATGATTATTAAAACTTAAGCTCTTTGGAATGCATTTTATGTTTCAGTTATCCTGAATAGAATATTCATCCTTTTCAATATCTCTGTTTTCTTAGATTCTTTTTCATAATAAATTTATCATTTTAAATTTTGGACAAAACTGTCTCCATAATCTTCAATTTACTATTTTAGTTTACTAACAATTCAAACTGTTGTGTTTGTCATATTTGTATATTTTTTTGTTCATGTTCAGTAGCCCGAGGAACTAAGCTAAATTTAGCTGCACCTTTTTACTAATCTAAATATTAAAAAAAAATTTGATTTTTGTTATTGATTCCTTAGTATATACATGTTGTAATTACTTCAAATTGCCCTCTGAATTTAATTAAACATTTTCTCTAATCTTTATCCATTAACCTTGTATATTTTCAAGTTAATTAGAATTTCAGAGTGACACATTCTTGTAATAGAAAATGTGAAGATGCTACTCGTATAAAGTTATTCAAAAATAATTATTGATGTGTGTAAAAAAAAATGTTTGTTCAGAATCTGAAGAATCTAATGAATATTTATTGTAGAATTTGTAGATCTAAATTAATGTTTTTTATAGAACTAAATGAGTGTATTTTGTAAAAAGTGTAGAACTAAAAAATATGTTTTATTTTTAACACTCAGCAGCCTCAACCTCCATCAGAACCAGAACCACCATCATTAACTACACCGTTATTACACAGAGAACAGAGTGTACCACCTCCTCGACCACCAGAACCTAATGCTAATAAAGGTTAGCATGAAATCAAGATTTTTTTTATGGAGTCCCTGTTTATCTCCTCTTTAGATCGTATAAACCACAAATGGGACAATCTTTATAGTGCCTTTCTTTCATTCCCACCATAGCTGAGAATAAATTAGTCATAGGGGCATCACAGCAGACATATTTAGGTGTCTAGCAAAACACCTATGCATCCCCAACTAATTTCAGGTACCCATTTATGGACTTGGGAACTTTTACCATGACCTATTTTCAGCTAAGGTCGACCCTGAGACCTTCTGAGCTATAGTCGAACTTGGTATGAACATCCTTCCCCTGAAAAAAATTTAGTTATGTTGACATCTCTGTTCTATGAGCACCAAGAGTTTTAAAAACAACATAACTACAGATTAGTTGCTAGCTGAATCCTGCTACACCTTTTTTTATAAATAATATAAACTTTTTTATATTGCACCTACATTTTATGTTATTTATATTTAATATGTTTTTAAAAAAAATGTATAACCCTCACTCAAACATTATTTTATATCGTGATTTATTTAATTTCAGAATTTTACAAAAAGACACAAAACTTATGTATAAAACGATTATAAAGATTGATAATAACGAATATAATAATTGCTGAATTTTTGTTTCCATCCCATACTCTTCGATCATATAATGTCTTTAAAAACCGTCTTTGTAACATAAGCTTCTACTTGTCATTATTGTTACTCCCAAATGAGCTTTTTGCCAATTTTTCCTCCCAAAATGAATTTTTTAAAAAAATTGGCCTGAGTTCAACATACCAAAATCACCTTTCCTGTTTAACAGGTAATGGGCAGGGAAGGAAGAAAAAAAAAGCTACAAAATTCCAGATATCATTGCGAAGATGGCATTTAAATATTTTAATCAGAAATAGTTAAAATACTCAAAGTTAAGAATAGAAACCGGGAATTAAAATATTGATGCAAATAACTTTTTCTATAAATTATTTTATTTATGCATTTATTTAGAAATTGCTATGAATAACCTTTTTAAAAATGTAATTACAACAGCATCATGTTTAAAATAAATATTTTAATTATTAGATTATGCGAATTTAATAATTAATTTTCGATCCATAAATGAAATTCTAACGCAAGGGGTAATTCAAATTTACAAACATGATAAAACTTAAACTTTTCTATTTACACTAAATTGATATAAATTTCATTTATAGAAAATATTTCTTAAAATACCGTTACAGTTTAACTTATCAACCTTATAAAAAATATACTTTCGTCAGCTTTATGAAATTACTTCTTATTAATCACCATTAACACGCGACTAATGCATTAAAAAAAATATGGAATTAAATTTAATAACTGCTGATTTACCCGAATGCTGTTTTTAGAGTTGAAAAATTAAATCAAGAATAAAATTCCGTAAATAACGGAATTCTATCAAAAGAAATTTATGAGAAAAGATCAGAACAACTGAGAAAGAAAATACAAACGCAGGAACTGTCATGTTTTCTTGAAATTGTAACTGCTAGATAACCTTGAAACAATAGGATTGTCATTTCTTAATTCTATTTTCTGACCCTGAATGATATAATTAGTTAACCTGGTGATACTACCCACTTGTTGATTTCATGGGTTTGAAATGACTTACGGTATGGTGGTTGTGTAAAGCCATATGTAGCATGATCTTGTGCGGATAGGGGTTTGGTTGTGAAGTATGTAAAAATTTGACCTAATGGGGGAAGGGGGTAAAAATCAAGCTTTAACATAAGTGAACAACATGATTTCTTGCTATACAATTATTTTTAAGTAGGTAAAAGCACAATTGAACGGATACATGAATAAACTGGTCTGAATTAATTTATACACATTTGTTAAACCTTAATACAGCTGTAACAATTTTAGAGAACTCATCCATATTTTAAACTGACTTTTTATGCCATTGTATGGAATAGGCCTTGATTTATAATAGGGGTTGCAGTACAGCTTTTTTTTTTATAGTAGAAATACTTTAAAAGAGCAGCTCAACAGTCCAATTCACAATATTAGGTAAACAAAAGTATTGAAATAATAGAAAATTACTCATTGGGAGCTGCATAAAACTCACTGAAGTCGCATTCGGCTACCACTGGAATATAATGACAGACAATCTTGTTTGAATACAAATAATACATTCAATAATTTGTGTCAATTAAACTTGAGTTAAATTCTATTAACATTTTTAATTATGCTTTCAGTTAACAAAATTAATCTAACAGCAGCATTGTACCAAAATTTCTGAATAATAAAAAAATTATGAGTTTCAGTCATTAATAATTTTTCGTTAAAAATGTGATGTGACAAAAAAATATGAAATGGTAATATTTTTTTGAGCATTCACTTTAATTTAAACCAATAATATGAAAATCTTTATTATTTTAACCTAGGCTTATTTATATTAGTAAATTTTTTTATCCTTTACTAAAACTACACTTCTTTGAAACTCATTTATTTTTTTCTTTGTAAAATTTGATAACTTTTTAATAATTTTTTCAATTCACTTTATAGAATTTTGTTTTTATATACCTCATATTTAAAGAACATTTGAAATTAATTTGTACTCATAATGATGTTGCTTTAAGCTAACTTAATGTAGTAAAGTATACCTAACTTAATGTAGTAAAGTATACGCTGTTTGTTAAAATCAATTTTTTAAAAAGTAAAAATAATTCATTGTTATCATGTACCAATGTGTGTTTAGTACAGTGTGTGGGTATATCAAGAATAAATGCTAGTTGATGTACGTGTAAGTGTCTTTCATTGATGAGTCAGGAGAAATGTATTCACCATGGTCAAGTGAAGCATGGTTAGGGGGAGTAGGTAATGTGTCCAGTGGTACTGGACAGAGGTAACACAATGAGAAACAATGAGTATGCTTTGGTAGAGTCATTAATTAGTGATATGTTGGATACTGGTTGATAGTTATAGTAATAATGTTGGATACTGGATGATAAAAGTAAAGTTCCCTTCTTAGCCCTAACGGGCCTTCGGGGCAGATGAAGTGTAGAATTCAACTGTTTCTATAACCTTGGCATATGAAGGGATTGTGTGATAGTTGTAGTAATAATGTTGGATACTGGATGATAGTTATGGTAATAATGTTGGATACTGGATGATAGTTATGGTAATAATGTTGGATACTGGATGATAGTTATGGTAATAATGTTGGATACTGGTTGATAGTTATAGTAATAATGTTTGATACTGGTTGATAGTTGTAGTAATAATATTGGATACTGGTTGATAGTTATTGTCTGGTATACTTCACATGGATTATTATTTGTATCATTTAATATCACCGTCAATAAATTATGAACCTTTTGTGAACTTGTAAGAATGAACAAGAGTGTTGATCAGTGCTGTAAAATAAACATGCCCACACCACTTGTAGAACTTACACACATTTTGTACACTTGACAATTATGAAATCTAATATTTAATTATTTTGTCTTTTCAGCAGCACCAACTGCCACTCCTACATCAACTAACTCAGTCAACAAATTGATAGAACAGTTACAAAAAGAGCTTCAAGAACTAAGAGCTAACTCTGTGAGCAAAGCTGCATTTATTGAACTAAAAAATGAACATGAAAAATTAAAAATAGAGTTTGAAACAATGAGAAATGTGCACTCTAAAAAATTTCGTGAACTAGAGAATGAAGTGGACGAAGAAAAGAAATTGAGGTTAACCACACAAGTTGAGATAGAGAGAGTGAAGAAGTTTATGTCGGAGACTAACGTTTAAATGAATATATCTATAGTATTTTTATAATAACAAAATAAACATTTCTGTGCTATTTTCTAAACTTTTTGACATGTGTTGTGTTTGTCTCTCAATCGGCCACTTTTTTTTAAAAAAACAAACATTTTTTTTTATATTTCTGTGATTTCTGGATGCTAAAAATCAATTTTTAAGTTGTAATGTCATTTTAAAAGACAACTACATCAACAAATATTTAATAGTTACTTTTCTATATATTACTGTTCATTATTTTAATCCATCTTGTGATGACAGAAAATTGGTTTTAAAAAGTTTTGTTTCTGAAGCACTGTTGGCTTTAAGTGGATGTTTTATTTGTTCTATCAGTTGGGCATTTGATAGCGCAAATTAAACTATAATTCAGTAGCTTTAACTAAGGTGCCATAATAATCATTAAAAAATTTATCTTCAAATCTGTTCCATTTTATCTGAATATCTAGAATCGCTAGATGTTATATTTATTATTAGTATATATAGATTATTAGTATATTGATAACCTACGAACGTGAGAAAAAGTCCTTTCATATCCTATCAAGATTTTTCTTGATTTCTTTTTGCCTAAGCTCCAACGTCTAATTTACCTGTTCAAATTTTTTTTTAGTTTTTGCCAAAGAATAAAAAGCACTTACCTCAGCTTCATTGTTCGTAGTCATTTGAAACTAAACCTTAAAGACGTGCAAAAGGTAAAAATATTTTTTTCCTTGAACTGCCTCCTTACAAAAAGTAGCTTTGTTTAAGCAACTGAAGTTTAGAAAGTTATAAAATAGGCAAATTGAAAAGAATTCTATTATTGTTACTTCATAAGGCATGAATTATTCTGTGACTTGAAAAGTGTTACATGTATTAGTTTCTTAATATTAACCACTTCATAGCCAGTCATTCTTTTTAGTTGAAGTTTTCTTGCCACTTGGTTACCTACTTACTGGACTGACAATGACTGACAAAATATCTTTGCTATATCTTTCCCTCTTATTAGCGCAATCTCATAATTTATTCATTTGAACAAAGGGAATCAATCAGTTTCATACTTTGTTTTGGCTTTTTCAATACATGTACATGTACTAGTTTGTTCAATATGTACAAAATAAATCAGGATTGTTCTCTTTACCTACTTTTTTTTTTATTGTGAATGTTAAGTGAACAAATCACAAGTTCTAACAATTATTACCTACATACTTTCTTGATGTTTGGCAAGACAGGGGCTTCCAAACTGTATATTCAAAATTTTCAACTCATGGAAAGTAAATAGAAGATTTTTCCAGATACACAACTCTAGAAACAGGGTGAATGGTTTATCTAAAATTGATTTTTAGGAGTGGGATGTTGATATTTTTTGAGGTGCCTGTGTTAGTGTTTGTAAAGGTATAAGAACAAAGCCTGGTTTTTTTGGTCTAATTTTATTTATTTTTTATTATATGTATCATAACATAAATACTTAAGTTCTATATTATAATTTTTCTTGTGCAATTCTGTATGGAGCTGATTAAGAATGAAACATCAGACATTGACATATTGTATGTTTGTTAGATTGATATTGTTCATCACAAGGACAACTTAAAAACATTCCATGGTTGTCAAAATACCCATTCCTTTTATATAGGCCAATGCAAATTAGTATGAGTTTATTTTTACATCTAAACTGAAATTCTGCAGAAAGTTAATTATATATGTTTCATAAAGATACAATCCACTTTACTATTTTTAAAGAAACATTTTTCATTTGTCAGTAAAGCTGAAAAAAAAAAGTCTTTACATTCTGAAAGTTTTAAAAGCTGACGCATGATATGTAATTAATAAACATAAAATACTTTCTCTTGGTTTTTAATTGTAGATTTAAATTTTAACATGTCTATTTTAACATGTCTACCTGATCATTAATCTAAAATAGTGAATCCTAACACACAGACCCTTATTTATAGGTTTTCTTATTAGGTCATTTTATTATTGCATGTTCATATGTTAATCACATGGAAATCCTTAACAACAACAAGAAACAACAAAGTGTTATATTTATGGTGTTCCTTACTGCTATTCTTTACCCTTTATTTTATTTATCTGTTCCAGAATGGGATTAGCTGCATGATTTTTTTTATGTCCATTCCAGTTTGTCATCCAGGATTAAAATCCCTTTTTTGGTTCTTTTCAATGTTTAACTGGTACATGTATTATTCATTGTGCTCTGTGCTAGTCCATTATAAATGACTGAAATTTTTTTCTTCCATGAATAAGCTTTTTCCTGTTGATGTATTGCAGTATCAGTCTGTCTCTTTGTATTGAAAGAGGCTATGTACTGTAAAGCATACTGATTGAAAGTCTTTGATAAATGCTTGATATGATTTGAACTTAGAAAAAAAAATGTTCAGTGAAAAACAAACTTTGAGATATTTTAGTTGAAAAGTGACAACATTTAGTTGAAATAGTTTTCTTTGATTATTATTCTTATTTTCTTAAAAACTATTGTTTTTTGTACTCAGATCTATAGTACACACACTTTATCTAATATGTTAGTAAATCAAATTCTGATATACACTATGTTTTCTATGATTAGAGTTTATTTATTGATAAGCATTATTGTCAAATGGGGATGTGGGAGGGGGATCACCATGCCTTATTTTTTTAATGAGATTTCATTCTGTGAGTAAGTGTTAATTTTTGTTCTATGTGTGACTACGCTTCTGAATGTGTGTCAAAATGATTTTATAAGAGAATACACCCTTACACATCAATTTATTCTTGTCATTCCATTTGTTTGTCTTTAAAAAACATTTGTTTCTCTTTGTCTTTGCATTCCACGTTTTTTTAAATATACATTTATATATACTTATACATCAAATAATAATAATAGTAACCATTATTGACCAAATATTTTTTCATTGTTACCTTTTAGTAGAACACTAATTTTATCTATTAAAAACAATTCATTAATTGAGTATTTAGCTGATCCCACAGTTTAGATGAATTATTTTACACATATTTTCTTTGTCTGAAATGATACTGATGTAAAACTGTAAGCACTTTAAGATGAATGCTCAGAAGGTTCATTATAATATATATACATATATAGTTTTGTGTGATAAACAGACAAGGTTGTATTTAATTATCTCCACAATTTGACATCAATTTTGTGATATTAAAAGCATGTCTACTTTTCAAGAAGGAAATTCTCCATGCTTACAACATTGCCTGCTACATTCTTTGTAGAGCACTGTAATTTTCACAAAAATAATTTCACAAGTAATTTTTTCTTTTACATTTTTGACAGTATGTCATAAA
The DNA here is from genome assembly GCA_021962125.1 of Bulinus truncatus. Taxonomy (NCBI): domain Eukaryota; kingdom Metazoa; phylum Mollusca; class Gastropoda; family Planorbidae; genus Bulinus; species Bulinus truncatus. Next base: position 365,279 of record JAGDYQ010000001.1, on the reverse strand, counting down.
CAATAGTATAAAAAACTACATGTATGTACAGATACCAGTACTGTAAGAAAAATTTCTAGTGCTCACATTTACAATTGTATTTTTACTGCTAGTGTTTTTTAATGAAATATATTTTTAGCTTATAAATATGCTAGATGTTTTACAAAGCAAAAAAAAAAAAAGCTTTACTGTCTTTTGAACAGATAACATTGTACATTGCTCCATTGTCTATTGGCATTTTCTGTATAAATGAAGCTAATGAATAAACACAATACAATGAATTTTATTAACTACTAAATATAAAAAATAGTAGCCCATTATCTTACCTATGACCATTGCACTCTTCAGTATCATTTGTGCCTTCCACTGTATATCTGTTTCACTTAACAGCCTCTGGTTGAATCAACTCTTTGGACATAATTATTATTTTACTTTATCACTTTGGCTAGTTTTCTTCCTTATTCTGAATATTTCATATTTTTAATGCTAATATAATACATGTACAAGCCATACTGTATATAATAAAAACACATACTGTATTTTAAAAATCTCTGTAAAGAAAAAGAATTTTATTAATATCTCTGCAAAGTTTCTTAGCATTACAACAGTGTTTTTGAACATTTGAAAAGTGGTCAATATTTTTTAGCAGTGAAGTCAGGGAAATAATAAAAGGATCTAAAACACGAAAGATATTACTGCTTACAATCTACAGTATTATGTGAAGCACTTTTTTTTATTTGACATAAAACATAAACATTTTTTTTTTCAATTCAGCACATGTAAAGGTATGATCCAGCTTAAAATTGAATTTAGTTTATATTTTTATTAAAACTGAGAAACCTAAAAATTGTTTAGCAGATAAATACAGTTAAGCATGCATAGTAATAATATTCACAGTTTGAATTTAAAAATGAATTTTTAGTTTCCAACCTAGAATAGCCTGCAACAAATATGTAGAAAAATTACAATAGTAATTTAGGTGAACCTAATGTCCAAATTTTTGCGTTCTTGTGTGCTCTTTAATAAAATAGTAAATGAGCTACTAGAGCTAAAAAGTGTAGTGAGAAAAGTAAGATGGTAGAGCTTAAGTATGTGTAAAAACAAACTGTATTGTTAGGAATTAAAGTGGTCAAGTGTTTTATTTAAAATCGGTAATATATTAACTTCATTCTTAACTGTTATTGATTTTCTTCTTATTTTCTATTACAATTTTTTTCTCGTGACTGTTTTAGACATGGCTGAATATGTGTAGTGTTCAGTAGTATCCAAGAGTGACACCACTAACAGTGAAGGTCAAATAGAATGGTCAATCACCCAGGTTATTGTTCTTCTTCACCTAGTAGTGCAGTAATATCAGTATAGCTGGGGTTTAGAATTATCATTCTCAGGCCTCGACTTAAAAATACACAGCAATGTTTTCAAGTAATAAAAGTATTTTATCTGATTTATAAATAAAAATCAGGCCTGCATTTTTAAAATATTTTTAGCATTTCTATCACCACATTGAAGACATCGGAAAGTAAAACTAATTTAATGGCTAACGAAGAATTTCAAAATCTACCAAATCAGGTCAGAATTTGAATCAAAATTGGAAGCTGGCATTAATTAAATCTGATATTTGCTTAAAAGCATTTCTGGATTAAGCATTTTTAACGTAAACATTTATACAAGAAAGTTATTTTCCCTATCAAATGATTCATCTAAAAACAAACTTTACAATTTGTATGTACTCAGACGTTTTTCTAAAATGAACCTCTTTCAGTACTTACTTGAATTAGATAATCTCTGCTGTGTCAAAAATAAAATATTTTATTGTGCTGTTTAGTGCTTACTAAACTGTGCAAAAATTGTGTAATCATAACTAATAAAAAAAATGTCATTCAGTGCAATGGACACACAGACCTACTCTGTACAGGAAGAGGGTATGCCTACATCAAGTTAAATGTTTACTACTGTGAATAGTAGCCAATCTATTGAAAACGGTATGCCTTTATCGTGTTTTTGGTGAGTAACCTCAATTTTTTAATAATAGTAATAAAAAATCTTTTTTGAATATCATAGATTACAACATGCTACAATTTTTTGTAACATGTATGCAATCATATCACATATGATCAATTTTCTAAATAGAATAAACTATGTCCATATCTTATGCAAGTTATTAGTTATAGACAAATATTGACTGGAGAAAATATCAATATTGTCCAATCATGGGCGTAGTTAGAAATTTTTCTGGGGGGGGGGGGCATAAATACACATTTTTTAATATAACTGACCATGTCGTACAAGTTCATTTTTCAATTAAATTTAAGTATAACATTAATTATTTATATTGACATAAAATAATGCATTTGAAAATTCAAACATTTTGACAACAAACACAAGAAGGTTTTGATTTTATTTTTTTTAATTTGGCCTTCTATAACTTGATTACGGCTTCAAAAATGATCATGGCATTCAGCTTTTTTTTTATCTGGCAACTCTTGTTGGTTTATAATCTTCTGCCACTAAGTGAATTTTTTAATTAATGCTAAATTAATTCAGATCCCTGATAAAAAGTATGATTTTAGAGCTGACAATGATGGAAACAAGAGTATTGAGATATACATGGTTATCAGACTATTCACTATGGCTTGTATGTTAAAAGGTGCCTTTGGCAAATATTGCGTGTTGTTTTTGCAAAAAAAAAGTAATTCGAGCAAATCAGGGGGGGGGGGCGCGTTTTTCCTCAAACCATGCACACAATTTAAAGATTTCAACGAAAATGCACTTAGTTGACTTAGCCAGATGCTAAGTACATACCATGGCACAAAGACATATTATTCCTTATAATTTTCGTTTAAAAAAGCTGAGAGCTTGAAGAAAGTCTCCAGTTTGTTGTGTGACTTATCACTGATAATTTAAATAAACTACTTTGGTGTATATTATCTCACAAAAACAAAATCATAGAAAAATTCAACTATTGATCGTTGCCATGGGTTCGTTATCCATGACCTAAATAAGTCTTTTGTTAAAAAGTAAAACACGAGGACTTCAGTCGCAAATTATCGTTAATAGTGTGAAACAACGAGATATCTCAATGCGCATGTTTCGTTATTGAAGCATCTGAAGCGCCCATGGAGGACCACTTCCTACAGTCAATAAAAAGGGGGAAAAGTGAGTTTACAATTTCCCCATTGTACTATTCAGTCTAAGAAGTTGAAATGTTGTTGAAATAATACTTTAGACGTTAAAGATATTTCAATATTTAGGGTTGCTTTAGTATTAAGCCTTAATTGTTAGTCTCACCGATTTACAAAGGGATATCGACTGGTTTGCTAAAAAGTTGTGGGGTTGACTCGACTTGACTCAAACTGAGTCAAACTTTGAGTCAAAGATTTATAATTTATTGTAAAAAAAAAAATTGGCTATTATTTATTTTCAAGAAGGTGGTAGAGAGCTTAAATACAGTAAAAACACATGATGTTAAAACTTTAAATTACGACTCTCTTGACTTCCTTTAAAAAAATATTTGATTATAAAATTATAATATTATATCAATATACACTATACTGTCTATACAGTAATACACAGATTTTGAACTAATACAAATACAGTCAAAACAGCATGTTCTTTTTTTTTTTAACTTAAGTTATAAATAGTAGTCATACTTTACTTTCACTCCATTGGCAATCAATTTAAAACATTACTAACCATATTAAAGTAAAGCAAATAAATAAATCAAAAGTATTAAAATTATAACTTGAATTGGTAGTTTAAGCATTATCAGATTCCTAAATTAGTCTATTTCAATACTGGTAATTAAAAAAGCTTTAATTTTTGTAAGTTATTTACAGCTCATTGACTCATAAATTGATGAATTATATTCATTAAGTTAAAGGAATAAAGGATGTCCAATAAGCTACGATACAAGTAATTATTACAATTGTAATTATGCTAAAATATTTATATATCAATAGCAATATAATTTATTATTAACTTTTGTCTTAAGTTTAATCTTTGATATGCAGTAATCTTATTAACTTATGACTAATGTGGTAATTGAGTAATTACAAGTAATGCCAAAAGCTTAATATGCCAGAGCTATTTGAACCCTTTTTATATCAAAACATAAGCATAATTTGTTTTTTTTACCTTAGAGTACAGAATATTATTTTTTGAAAGTGTTTCTTTTACAGAAAAAGGATGTTAAATAATATTGTACAAAATTAAAAACAATTGGTGCTATTTATAATCTAATGATTGCAAAAAAAAATACAAAAACCATGTACACTGTGCATTATAAATATTCTTACATTGAAAATCATTAGTTTAAAATATTGTTTTATTATTGATAAATGATTGCAGTATTGCATGGCGTCACTAGGGAGGATGGCACCAAAATGAACAGTTCTAATTTTCATAGCAGAAAAAGCTCGGTATGGTCGGTTTTATCACTGATCATAGTTAAAAACATGAGCAACAGCACAGGGTGCCACCATGCAGAGCAATAGCACAGGGTGCCACCATGCATAGCAGTAGCATAAGTGCCACCATACAGAGCCTAGGTAAATCAATACAATTTAAAGCTGCTCGGATCAATCTGGAGTTATATGTAAACGCGCTAAAAAAATGACGTATGTAGTCACGTGGTTTCATGAAATTGGAGACGTAGTTTACAAACACAGTTTAATGAAAGAATTATAAATCTTGCTGAAATACAGTCAGTTAAAAGATCGGTTTTATCGCTAAAGTATTTTAAAGTAAATTATCTAAGGTCTAGTGCAGGAAAATTCTAAATGGGTACCATAGCTCATGATGGAAGTCTTGAGGGGGGGTGACACCCTGAATTTTCCGCACCAGGTGACACAACCATAGTGACGCCACTGCGAAGAAATTAAACTGATGTTAGTTGGTTGCTAGGTTTTGAAAAATTAGCTGGAGCCTAGGCAAAGTAAATTATTTCTCATTTTATTACAGATATTTTTTATTTTAAACATTATAATTTTTCAGCACAAGAAGATATTGAGGATAGATTGTAAATAGTTGCTTTTTAATTGTTAACCTATCTAAAGTAAAAAAAATATCACACGATTTAAGCAAATAAATATGAAGAAATTAGAATACTTTAGTTTAGAAACATTCTGGTATATTTTTAAAAGGCAGCTTAATATATGTAAATGTGTTATTCAAAACATTATTTTTGGTGTTACTTGATCAGATAAGATTTTGTAATAATGACTTTGTAGACTTGTGCTATTGACACAATATCTACTAATAATTTATATTACTTTTAGGTACTTGTTCATCATTAGTCCCAGCTAACTTATTTTGAAACATTAATCTTCATATTAAAATGTACATATTACAAATATATTAAAAAAAAACAACACAAGTGCTTTTTTGTGCATAAAAGGACTATTTAGGAACTAAAATGAATGTAACCTACTCATTGTATGTGTGAAAATAAAGAATACTGCAGGCTTCATTAAAAGCAGGATGGATTAGTCAGGTAAATAGTAACAGGTTTTAAAACACTGAAATGTTTTCACTTGTAATAAATATATATTTATAACCTAGTTATTTCTTAGTGATTCAGACTTTTGTGTTTTATTAAATATCTACTGAAAGATTCCAGAATTATTATTTTGTTAAACAAAACTTGGAAATGAATTGAAAGTAAGATCCATTGACATTATCATTAGCAAAGTCATTAATTTTTAAATAACATTTCAAGCTTTTTCATTGCATTTTCATATTTTTTTTCCATTAGTAGTTGAGCTCCTGAAGTACATTTTGCTTCTCTTCCATAATATTTTTTGGCAATCAGAGCAAATAAAAAATATCATATATAATTTCAGGATAGAGCTTTAAGCACAGTGTTCATCTATAATCTTCAAAACAGAATTAACAGTGTTAAGATTGAAATGATTGGTAGATCCCTGCAAATTATATAATGTGAGATAATATCAGTCTGTCAATGTGAAAAAAACAGGAACTTTATCGAGAATGATGAATGGGTGGCGTCTATAAATTTGGTATCTCTACATTTATTATTAAACTTGCAACCATTGCCAGGACAATGCTGTTTATAATATTCCCACATAGCCATGGAAACAGGTCAAAGGTTTATGGCCTTTGTCTCCCACTGAATCTAACAAATTAAGGACATACAAAAATTCATCCGCAACAGTTAAAGCATATTTAAATCATTTTAAGCCAAAATAGCTTTACTCACAAAGTGGGTATAAATAAAGCACTTGAAGTCATACTAGCCAAGTTAGGTTAGTATGGCTTAAAATTCTTCATTTATTGATAAATTTGCTAAAGTGCTTTCTTTATTAAATAAATAGTTTTAAGCCATACTAGCCCATTTCATGGAGGGAATTAGGCTTGTACAGCGTAAAAATGCTTCATTTATACTCTGAATTTGCAGTTTATTCTGTTTTGAAGATAAAAAAGTAGGTGCTCACAACACAAAGATGTATTATTTTAAACACTTTAAAAAATGGGCTACCAAGGTCTGGATTCAAGGATTCAAAGGCTTAATCCATATGTTACCCAAAACTCACATTTAAAAAAAATGTATTTTTCATTTTTACAATTTTTGTTTGTTTTCAGAATTGTCATTGTGTAAATTTGATGCCGAAATGTCTATATTATGTGTATTTGGTGTCATATTTACATTAATTATTAAAATTCTTAAAATGGTTATCTAGCAGTAAGTTTAGTACTGTCACTAATTCTGTGATACTATTTCTCTGATAGATGTGAAATTAATGGTTCTTTTGTTGTGTCTGGACGCTATGCACCCATCCACCAGCATGTCTGTTGCTAGCAATGATAGGGTGAGCATCAGTGTCTCCAATATTTCAGCTTCCTCGGTGAACAACATTAGCAATGGACCATTTTCAATGTCTACAACAACTTCACAGCGCAGCAAGGGTCATCGCAAAAGCAGCTCTGAGCGAAGCGTTTTTCATACTAGAATAAAAGATGAGGAGGATGTACATAAAGAATATAATTATGGTGATATTCTTGGTGAAGGGTCATTTGGCAGGGTATACAAAGCTCAGCAAGTGAGTACAGGAGAAACAGTCGCTATTAAAGAGATTGTTAAGGAAAAGGTTTGTTTTATTTTTATAGAAAGTTAAATATTGATTCTTTACATTTTTTTAGAAGTTAAAAAAGCGTTAAATTTAAATATTGATATTTTACATTAAAAGAAGATAAAAAAAAACTGAATTATAAATTGTTATGAAAAAAATCATTTAATAAACTTCTAGCTAAAACATGTTTTTTTCTTATGTTTTTGATGCTGAATAAAAACATCTTTAATTAGAAGACAGCTGGCCAAAAACAATTAAGAGAATAGGGCTTGGCTTTTTGTGAAGACAAGGCTTAAAAAAGGACTTACAATAGAAAAGCTTTTCAAAAAGACTTACATGTTACAAAAAATCATTGTGATTAATATATTTCAATTTAGGCTGGCAGTTCAGGTTTAAGACAGCTGGAAAAAGAAGTTTCAATATTTAAAAAGGTTGAACATAAAAACATCATTCGCTTGATAGAAGTTATTGAATCTTCCAAGGTGAGAAATCCTTTTTGCAATTTCCTTCGCTTCCAATGGAGACTAATTTATGAATTTAATTGTACCATCTGTGGTCTTCTCTTTTTGATTGGTAGTCACTTAGTAACCATTAATCATAATTGATAATTCATTATTTATGAATGTAAAATGTACACTTATTGATCATAAACTGATTTTTTTTAATGAAAGAAATGATTAAAGAATACTCTATGTATACATTTAAGAAGTAAATAAATAAAACATGACTATTGGGAAGTAAAATCAGTTTTCTGCCAGTTCATCCTTTTTTCTTTGCTTTTTAATTAAATTTGCTCAGCCCGGCAATTGTTATCTGGAAATTGATTGTGAAATTTTGAACACTTGTATATTCTAGATGACAGTACACAATTTTTAAATGTTCATGTAATTTAATGAAAATCTTGTTAGGCTCCAAAACTAATTAATTTTTGGGTAATGTTTATAAGGGGACTTTATGGGGTCAAGTCCAACACTAGTCTGTTACTGTGCAAGAGAATTGAATGAAGCTTGAAAAGAATATGGAAGTTCAATATTGTAGTGAGAAAGGTTTGTATGAAGTGCATTCTCAATATAAAAAGCTAGTGTCAGACTTCTAACATCAAAAAGAATAAAATATAAAAAAAATAGATAAAAAATGTTTTTAAAAATAATAATTTTATTAAAATGCACTAAAAAGTAATACAAAAAATTCCCTAGATAAGATAAATATATATTGGAATTAGGAGGACTAAAAAAGCGTGGGTGTCAGTTTATAAATCTTTTAATTTATGAAATGACATTAAAATAAGGCACTGGCTCCTCGACCGTCATATGACGGACGATGTATTTTTTTTTTACCGCTTCCGTCAACAGAATGAACTCTTATGATGTAAAGTTATAAATGCAGTTTATATCATGATGTTATTACTTACACAATGATGGTGCTCAAAATCGGTGATCGTTTTAACACAATTAAAGAGTAAACAGAATGAATGAGAACTCTTATTTACTGCAGACGTTGATGACGTCATTTACTGTTAAAAATCGGAGATATTTTTTTTTTCGGGGACCATAAATAGATATTGCTGCACACCCTAACCCTATCCCTAACCCTATCCCTAACCCTAATCCTATCCCTAACCCTAATCCTATCCCTAACCCTAATCCTATCCCTAACCCTAATCCTATCCCTAACCCTAATCCTATCCCTAACCCTAATCCTATCCCTAACCCTAATCCTATCCCTAACCCTAATCCTATCCCTAACCCTAATCCTATCCCTAACCCTATCCCTAACCCTAATCCTGAAAAAAAAATCTGGAAAAAAAATTTATGATTTATTAAAAAATGACCATCAATAGATATTGCTCCACACCCTAACCCTATCCCTAACCCCCTATCCCTAACCCTGATCCTGAAAAATAAAATCTGAACAAAAAAATGTATGTCTCTATCAGGAATCGAACCCGCACATAGCTAGCCAAACTGGGTCTCAGCCAAGCGTACAACCTACATCACTAGCGCGCCACACAAACTAACCTCTCATTTTAATGTATAATTGCTCGGCTATGCAATTGTTGACGGAAGCGGTAAAAAAAAAATACATCGTCCGTCATATGACGGTCGTGGAGCCAGTGCGTTAAAATAATGACAAATTGTAAAATAAATAAACCTTATAATGTCTGGTGGCTGGGTTGTTAGAAAGATGGATTGCTGCAGCCTGATCTGCTTGCTTTGGGTTAAGAGTTTGATATCCAGTGATTTCAGTCACCTACCTATGTCTCCTATGGTGCCTCCATGGTTACTGCAAACTCTGCTTTTGTGAAAACCATCCCATTAGTGGTTTAAGAGATAAGCATCTCATTCTTTCAGGGAGATATAAAAAAAATAATAATAATTTATGTCGGAAGCCATGCTTTTTTTAATAATTATAATATTTGTACGATCTAAGGAATTATTTTATTACCTTTTTAGAACATTGCAATAATTGTATTATTTCTTAAAGATTGATGGACAATGGCTCTGCAAAAAATGTGTTTATACTTTTATTTTATAAATTTTATCTGCTATCAGAAAATGTATTTGATTATGGAGCTATGTAAAGGTGGTGACTTGGCAAAAGTTCTTAAAAGTGATGGTCATTTCAATGAAGAAGAAACTAAAAATGTCATGGCAAATTTAGCTGAAGCCATCAAATATTTGCATCAGCAAGGTTAGAGAGTAATTATTATCATCTAGCAAAAAATACTATTACAGTGAAATGTCGCTATAACGAAATTCACGGGGACTCGAAATTCGTTCGTAATACTGAAAATTTGTTACACTGAAATGGGGGGGGGGGGGACCCCCCACGACATTTTCTGTGTGTTTAGTACATACCGCCAACGTCATTGAACTAAGGGACATAACTCATTTATTTGTGAAACAGTTATTCAACATGACTTACTTCCCTTGATTTATAAAAACCTGTGCAATGTGCCCATTACGGCTCTCTTACTTATATTGTCTCATTTATTAAATAATTAAATATTTTTTAACTGGATTCAATTTAATTATAATAAGAAAATGTCAAATAATACAAACACACAGAAGTCACCTGAAAAAGTCTGTAATTTTCTTCTGAACACTCCCAAGCATAAAAGATCGTTCTAAATATTCCCCAACAACCAGAATGCAGTCTTCTGTCCATCAAGTCTTTACCCGTCGCCATTATTCTAAACAATATAGTTAATAGCCATATTCGCAAAATGCGACCCTAAGCATTAATCAAGCCCCTACCCAAAACAATGACATTGCTTTTTACTAAAACTGTCAAGTTACTTTTTAATTATTTTTTCAACTGCAGTCTGGTTGATGTTCGAAAGAACATTGCCTGGTTGGGTAGTTGGGAAATGCTACCCTTAATTACTTGCTTATAACCGCCATACACATCAAATCTATTATGTCTGTCTCATACCTCCCAAAAAAGTGTCTTGCTTCTTTCTCATTACCGCACCCTCCTCCGCACACAAACATAACACTGGTTTATTGATTTTTTTAATTAATCCTACGTCACTACTTGTGACGTTCTCTACGTGCAGGTGGCTGACATCTTTATCTCTCTCCACCCCCTCCCCTTTCTACAATTGCTAAAATGCTTCTCCTCTCACCCATCCCCGTTCGTAACAGCCACCGCCGCTCCACTCCCCCCCCCCCCAGTTCGTTGTTACGTAATTGTGCCCGCCGTCGCTTGGCTGTCTCGTGACGTCTTAACTCTCTTCCTCTCCCCTTCCCGACCTTGCTTAAACTCTCATCTACCCCCCCCTCCGTTTGTTACGTAATTGTGACACCGCCACTCACTCCCTCCCCCCCCAACCCGCCGTCCCAAGACGATACTTGTCTCAGTACTGCACATGGTGGAATTTATGTTTACTATCCTCATCAGTAGAGGTTAAAGGTTACCATAACATCTTAGTCCTCTCACACTCCCCCCTCCCATTATTTAGTAAATGTGAATGTCGTTTGAGTTCAAGTTGACTTGAGTTATAGAAATTTGCCGAATTAAAATTTTTTTTTGGTAAGGGGATAAAATTAAATATCTGCAAAACGGCTATTTTTTTCGCAATACTGAAAATTCGAAATTCGTTACAACGACACTTTTTAACAGATGTTATATAAGCCAAGGGGAAGGGGCGAAAAAAAAATTCGCTGTACTGAATAATTCGTTACACTGACGTTCGTTATAATGACATTTCACTGTATTACTTAATTTTAGTTCTGTCTGCATCTGTCTAAACCATTATTTCAGGTATTCTGCACAGAGATTTAAAGCTTGAAAATATCTTGATAGCAGAAGAGTTTACTGACAAAAAAGATATTAAAATTAAGGTAATGTATAACAAATAAATGATTTGTGTCCCCGAAGAAAATGCTTTAATTTCACAAAAATTAAGCTCTTAATTATTTGATTAAATGAATAGGATTTTTATTTTTTTGGCATTTAATTCTTTGCTGATATTGAACCCTAAGATTTGCTTAATATTTCACTACTGCTTTGAAAATATTAAACTACATTAAAACATATTTTGTAATAGAGCTGTACCCATTTTAAAATAATTTGAAATAGTTACAGTTTGCTCATTTTCGGGACATTTTTACAAGATCTCGTTTCTGTAGAGATAAATTCTGTTACAATGAAATGTTTCACCAAATTAATAAATTGTTACCTTTAATAGCAATCAATGTAAATCCCTATAATCGCTCTGGACACTACCAAAAACACATTTTCTATAGTGTCTAAATCTAAAAGCATACGAAATTAATATAAAATAATTATAAAAGACAAATATGATGAATAAATAAGCTTTATTTATGGTATTAATCTAGTCAGTGCTCGTGTGCAAATAGACATTTTGTTTATTTTTTATTTTAATGAATAGTTCTTCTGAGTCGTTGGAAAAATTGACACAATCTCTGATAGAGATATACATGTGTTAGTTTATATATTTAAAATGTCACATGCTTCATTATATTGACACAAATATTTCCAATACATTGCAGACTTATTTTGGTTTTTATTTTATCCTCCAATTATGTATTGGAATAAGTCTTCATTGAATGTTGTCAGTAGGGCTCAGATTTTCACCAAAAATTACCTTGAATATTTTTTATATGTTCCTTACTTTAGCATGCAAATTAAATATTCTCTGGTAAATTTTTATTAATGATTTGAATTGAATGCAAAAATTACTTATATTGATTCCTTATGATATCCTTATAAGGATAGAATATTATTGTTTGATGTTATAATAAAACTACTGGCCATTGGTGAGAGTGTTTTGTGGAGCATTTTCTTTTTCCTCACCATTGCTGAAGGTGCATAATTCATGGAAGCACTGTGCTTATTTGGTCTGTTACTTCACTTCAGGTCCTTTTTAACACTTGACCTTTTATCATTCTTAAAATTAGTTTTTGATTTGAATTTTTTAGAATAGTATGAGAAATGTATATTATTTTATTAAACACCTATTCTCAAAAGAACATTCATGGAATGATCTAGACACTATGGGCTCATGTTGACATACTTGTTTGTTTTCCCTCTCTTAACAATAAGATTTCAGCTTAGGCTGATTAAGCTTGCTGTGACTACTTTTTAATACACTATACCTCTTTTTGAGTACAGCACAATATCTTGTCAAAAAATGAGCCGATTCAAGATGTAAATATATCTGTCTGTAAGTCCATAAGCTTTGTCTGTTTTGAAAAAAACCAGCAATGGAAAATAGTGAGAATCTTGAAGCATTTGAGAACACTTTTTTTTTCAAGTTAAAAAATATGCTTGTGTAAACTTAGAGTAGTCTAGACTATCCATGACATACAAAGAAAAAATCTCCCCCCCCCCCCACACACACACAAAACAACAACCTCAATGTACAGAGAAATATGGCAACACTGTGCGACTTTTGCATACAAACTCGACTAAGACCATATCAAATAAATAATCTCAATGTCAGTGTTAGAAAGTTTGATTATTTAAATCTCTTTCTTGCCACTTGATACCAGTAGCAAATAACACTGAGTTTTAACTGCAGCAGGGCAGGCTTTATCAGGCTCAGTTAGCTGGTTCACGAGTAAAAAAAAAACCAGATTTATTGCAAGTCACCCCATCCCTATTCATGGACCATGGGAAATGTTTAAGATGTGTAATTATAGAATTTCATTACAAACCATCCAAGTAATTTTCTCATGGATTCAGGAAGGTTAGTTAATAACAAACCGAAATTTAAATGTGCATTCCATTGCTTAAATAACTTGGGTAGTTTATCATTTGTATCATCTACTCACCTGTTAAGTAATTCATTGACATTTGGGATCACATTCTGCCATGGAGATAGACTTTGCTGAATTATAAAATAGGAAAAATTCCAATGAACAGTCAAACTGAGCTTGCAGTGATTATAGAATAGGAATTTATTGGTTTAGAAGTAGGATAAATTTGGCAGAAATTTTAACAGCACACAGACTGAGAGAAAAGTGTTCTTAAGTCTAGTTCAAATATGAACTTATTGTAAGATGGTTTCAAAACCCAACCTGAATAAGTCAGTCTGATCAAAATTACAACTTCCATTTTATGGAGCATTTCGGACAACAAACAAATATACATTAATAATCATAATTGAAAAGTTTTGCAAAGAGCATAATTACTCAGTTTTTCTTTCTTTTTTTTTTTTTTGTAAATCTTCAAAAACCAGTTTTGGCTTTTTTCTTTTTTGTAGAAATTTACCTCAAACACTTGTTTCTGAGCTTGTGTTTTTCCTTAAATAATTTCATAAATTTGTCCTAATTCTAAGATTTAAAAAAAACATTTAAACAAGATATATTGCAATAAATATTTTAAACTAATACTGTTTCTGTAGTTTTAACTGTGATTATTCATATTTTATGTAAATTATTTGTGCTAATAAAATTTATTATAATTACTTAGGCTTGAGTGTTATTCACAGGTAAAATTTTTTTTTTCACATTAGGTGTCTGATTTTGGTTTGTCAACACAGCAGACATACAATTCCTTTGAAAATATGCAAGAGCAATATTGTGGTACACCTTCCTATATGGGTAAGTAATATAATCGTATATTACAGCTATAAAGAGAACCTTCTATAAAACTTTTAACAGTCATCTTATTTTAAGTTTTTGCTTTATTTACGAAAATTTATTTCATCTTCATTGAGTGAGGTATGGGTAGGAATGGGTCACAGTATACTTGTCTGGAACCCGTTAAGGATCCCATCCCTTTCCAATTTAAATACTTTTTTTAAGCTGTTTATTTAGCTGTGACGAAACAGGGCCATTTAGTTACCTTTTTTCTATGGACTGATTTTTTATTTTACGTAGGGGGCTCAAGATTATCTATTAATGTCCCTGGGAGCAATGATATAGCCTGATATTGCTAGAAAGTAATTTTTTTTTACTATGGTGCCAGATAAGAAATGAAATAAAAATGAAATAATCAGAAAATAATATTATAGAGCAAATATGGTATTAAAGTGAGCAAACACAATTTATTTCATGGTTTCAGTATGCCACTTTAAAATTCTTATAATAATGTCTATCGATTTCATTACTGTTATGAAACTCTATATTTTACAGCTCCAGAAATGAATTCAACCTACTCTTACCCTGTGGATGTCTGGGCTATGGGAATTATAATGTATTACTTGTAAGTTATAAAAGTTTAAGTTAAGAATCCACCAGTTTGAAAATTATAGTTACCACACATAACTTTCTGCGTGGTAGTTTCCATGAATCAGAAAGTCACTCGCTGCTCAGACACAAAATAGCACATTCAGCAGATAGAAAACAAGACTATTACTAATTGCTTTCATTTTGACATATGAACATTAACATATGAAGATTAATTGGGTCTAATAAGTTTTCTTGAATAAAATAAACTTCATAATAATATGTATAACATAAAATATTTTATACTAATGAGCATTTTTGCTAGCGTTATTCTGATAGGGAGCAAAGGTGTCTCAGGACAACCTTAACTACTGGTTTAAAACTTATCTTTATTTTTTTTAAAGCATCCACATCATCACTTTCAAAATAAAATTTAAAATATTTTCAGAATATATGAATCACTTTTTTTGTGTCAATGGATAGGATAGTTTAATTAAGAAGGCAGTATTTCAATGTGTCAAAGGGTTTAAAAGAAATTTGAAAAAGGATATTTTAACCTAAGTCAATTTAGGGTGTAATATCACACCGCTGTTTTGGCTATCAATAAATTTTCTTTATATGTGACTTTTCAACCACTTTTCAACCAAAATTAAACAGTGCCTTATCATTGGGAAGTCTAAAACTACAGTTATAACAGCATTTAAAATCCATTAGGCATTTTACTTCTTCTTAGAACTAAAGCAGTATCACAAGTAAGTAGTAGGCATCCGTCCATCTCGGAAGATGATGGTAGCGCTCTAGATAATTCAACAATCGTGTTTTTGAGGGCAGAATCTGGATTGGCTCAGCAGACCGATCCTGGATCGACAGACTTCCGCAGTGGCCACAGTTGAATCTGGATGTAGGATTGAGGGCCTGTTTCTGCTGTGAAATCTTCCTTCTTTGTCTTTTGATTTCCAGCTGTTCATTGCGTACTTGTTCTCCATTTAGAATGCCTTTGTGAACAGCCTGCCGCCACCCGCTCCGGTCGTCAGTGAGCTGTTCCCAATTGTCAAGGCTGATGCCAGTCAATTTGAGGTCGCGTTTACAAACATCTTTGAAGCGCAGTTGTGGGCGACCAATGGGGCGATGCCCCGTGGCTAGCTCGCCATATAGGATGTCCTTTGGTATGCGACCATCTTGCATTCGATGTACATGACCCAGCCAGCGTAGACGTCTTTGGCACAGAAGGAGTTGTATGCTCAGTGAGCTGGCTTGTTTGAGCACAGCAGTGTTGGTGATTTTGTCTTGCCATCTGATGCCAAGGATGCGTCGGAGACAACGGAGGTGGAAGCTCTCAAGACCATTTTCCTGTTTGGTATAGTAGTCTAGGCTTCACTGCCATACAGTAGAGTGCTGAGAACACATGCCTGGTATACTTTGAACTTGGTGTTCAGTGTCAATTGGTTGTTGGACCATACACGTTTGCTTAGTCTGGCCATGATGCTGGCTGCTTTGGCAAGCCTCTTGTCAATCTCGTCATCCAGGGACAAACTGCTGGTGATGGTGGAGCCCAGGTCTGTGAACTTGTCAGTGACCTCCAGAATTTTGTTGTCGATGATGATTGAGGGTGGAGCTGGGATGTCTTGACCATGACGTTGGTTTTCTTGATGCTGATGGTCTATCCGAATTCTCTGCATGCTTGAGCGAAGCGATCCATCAGCAGCTGTAGGTGTTCCTCTGTGTGTGCCGTCAGGGTCGCGTCATCAGCGAAAAGCATGTCTCTGACAAGAATAGTGCGGAAATTGGTTTTGCTCTTAGGCGGGCCAAATTCAGCAGCTTCCTGTCACTTCTGGTGTGTAGGTAGACGCCTTCTGCAGAGTCCTTAAATGCAAAATTCAGCATCATTGAGAAAAATATGCCGAATAGTGTAGGCGCTAGAACACAGCCCTGCTTGACTCCGCTTTTGATTGTGAAGGGTTTTGAAGTGTCCCCATCGTAGCAGACGACTCCCTTTCAAGGTCAAACGCCTTGGTTAGGTCAATGAAGGCGATGTATAGCAGCATCTGCTGTTCTCTGCACTTCTCCTGGAGCTGACACACTGAGAATATCATGTCGACAGTGAATCTTTCTTGTCGGAAGCCGCATTGTGATTTGGGGTACACATTGTTTGCGAGAACCTGAAGACGGTTGAGGACCACGCGTGCAAAGGCTTTGCCTACAATGCTCAGCAATGAAATACCCCTGTAGTTGTTACAGTCGCTGCGGTCTCCCTTATTCTTGTACAGAGTGACTATCTTGGCGTTGCGCATGTCTTTGCGGAACTCTGCCTTCCTTCCAACATAGGCAGAGAAGCTCGTGGAGTGGCTCTAATAAGGCAGGTTTTCCACATTTGATGATCTCAGGCGGGATGCCATCCTCACCCGGCGATTTACCACTGTTCAGGGCATCAATGGCTTTACTGAGTTCGTCCATGGTAGGTTCACCATCCAGCTCCTTCAGGATGGTCAAGTCTTCTATGGCGTCCAGTGCTCTCCTGGTGACAGAGTTTTCATTGGAGTACAACTCTAGATAGTGTTCCACCCACCTACCCATTTGCTTGCCTTTGTCAATGATGAACTCCCCTGATTTAGACTTCAAGGGGGCAGTCTTCTTTGATGATTTGCCAGTTGCTTGCTTGATGCCTTCATACATTCTCCTTATGTTGCCAGTGTCCGATGCTTGCTGGATGCTATACACCAGTTGAAGCCAGTAGTCATTTGCGCAGCGACAAGCAGTCTGCTGGGACTTACTCCGAGCAGCCTTCAGCTCCAGAAGATTGTGCTGACTTGGGTCACGTTTGTAGCTTATCAGTGCTTTTCTCTTGGCGTCAATGACGGGCTCTAGTTTGACAACGTTTGCCTCGAACCAGTCGGTATTCTTGTGCTCCCTTGTACCATACTCAGAACAGCAGCTCTGTAGATAGTGTTCCTAAGCGAATTCCATCTATCTTCTGCGTTCGGCTCTTGGTTGCAGCTTTGCAGCTCACCCAAGTATACATATAAGTTTATAGGTCATTGTGACATCATATTCTGTTAAAAATGTGAATAATACTTAGAGGACTCGTCAAAAAAACACATTTGCAAAATAACGGCTCATTTAACTATATTATTTAAAAAATGTTTCTCATGTTACGCTTTGAATAATTTGATGGATAAACAGAATGGATAACATCTTTAGCTACACAATAATGATTAAATAATTAGCAAACTTAACATTATAATAATATATGACATAAAATATTATAAACTAATTAAACTTTTTTTAATATAAATTGCTTAGACAAGGTAAGAGTAGTAACGCAATACTTTTATCATTAAATATATTGACATTGTAGGAATGTAGGTAGACATAGACAAGCTATTATTTTCCTTGCAAAAATTCATATAATAGAGAGTTTTCTTCTAAAATTTGATATAGTTATTTTTTCTCTGACAAAATACAAGTCTATCATATATTTTTAATATTATATTTTAATTTGAGCTCATTTTTCTATTTAAATCAACATTTCTAAGCATTCATTTTTGGGTTGTTAACTCTTGAGGAAAATATAGTCCTAAGGAAAAAACTCTGCCAGCAGCAAAACCATAATTTTTTGCCTGTGGAAGTCCTGACTGGTTTCAGAATATCATTGCAGTAAATGAAACAGAGACTTAATTAGAGAAGTCCTTAGATAACAGAGTTTTGGACCTTTGGAGGCATATCCTTACTCTTAGTAGGTACCCCAAACTGACAAAAAGCAGCCAATTTGGTACATAAAAAGCATTTTTGATCGGAAGATTTATATTGAAATACCTACAATATTCTGTCCAAAAATATACATTAAAAAAGTTTATTTAAGCACCATCTTATATGTTTATTAGTTACAATTTTTGCAGTTTATTTAAGTAAACAAATTCTTTAATTGAAATGACAGACCATCTTTGGTTTTTGCTGTAACCTACACTTAACCTCCCCCCCCCTTAAAATGCTTGGAGATTTTGTGTCAATAATCCAAGTATGAAAATAATTACATCATCGCATTCAGGAGAATTAGCTCTTTTCAACCATAAATTTAAATCTACCATTGATAGATCATATCTTTGTGCATTTGAATTTTTTAAAATTATTTATAGATAAAATATATTTTTTGAGTAATCCTTTGATTTAGATTAAATTTTAAATAATGGTTAGAAAGCTGGATTTTTTTTCTCTATAAAACTGTTATAGATATAAATTAGTCCAGTCCTTGGCACTCATTAGCTGTACCCTTTAAAACACCCCATAATTTACATTTTTTCCCTGACTGCATTGACCAAAGCATGGATTACACAGCTCAACAAAAAAATTTTTTTTCGAATTGCCAAGAATGTTAGAATGAATTTATAGCAATTCATGGGTGCTGATTTCAAAACTGCCACAGCTTTTGCTGAATTGGCTCTAGTTTCTGAGATATTGGACACCCTTGAAAATATGATTGTACCCTTTGTGTAAAACAAATGCAATACGTTTGGTGTCTGTTGTTTAATTAAACTATACCAAGTTATAACTTGGGTTTTTTTTCTTTTTTATCTCTGCTTTCTAAAGACATCATGAGTTCATCACGAAGATGCTGCAAAAATAATCAGAATGTATTCTGTTACATCTCTGGACAACACATGATTGAAAAGCAAAGAAGAAATATAACCGATTTTGTGCAGCAGGCATATATGTCTTATTTCGGTTTTAAGCTGGGAGACAAAGACATGTCTTGGGTTCCCCATAAGGTCTGCAAAAACTGTGTTGAGAGCCTACAGCAGTGGACAAATGGTGAGAAGAAAAGTCTAAGTTTCGGTGTACCAATGGTATGGCGAGAGCCGAAAGACCATTTTGGTGATTGTTATTTTTGTATTGTGAATGTTAAAGGCTTCAATCGCCACAAGAAATCTAAGTGGGATTATCCTGATATTGAATCTGCAAGGAGACCAATTCCACGTAGCAGTGAAGTTCATATACCAGTGTTTACTGGATTATTAGAGCTTTCACCATCAGACTCCGACGAGGGGCAAGATCTGGAGTTTTTGGCAGGTGAAAACAGTGGAAGCGATTATGAAGGAAGTTCTTCAACACCTCAACCATTCAGCCAAAAATAATTCAATGACCTAATACGAGACCTAAATCTGTCCAAGCAAGCATCTGAGCTTTTAGCGTCAAGGCTCAATGAAAGAAATTTTCTCAAACCAGAAGTTAAAATAACATTTTATAGGAAAAGAGAAGAGTTTCTTCTTCGATATTTCAGCCAAGAGGAAGATCTTGTTTACTGTAATGACATCCCTGGACTTCTGCTCCAAATGGGACTACAAGACTACCATTCCGAAGACTGGCGTCTTTTTATAGACAGTTCCATCAGAAGCTTGAAATGCGTTCTGTTACACAATGGTAACCGTTATGCATCTCTTCCCATTGCTCACTCAACAACACTTAAAGAATAGTATGAGAATATCAAAACAGTATTGCAGAAAGTCTGATATTATGAGCATCAGTGGTCAATTTGTGTTGATCTAAAAATGGTAAACTTCTTGCTTGGGTAGCAGTCAGGATGCACAAAATACCCATGCTTCATGTGCCTTTGGGATAGCAGGGCAAGGCAAGATCATTGGACAAGAGTGACATGGCCTGCAAGGGAAACCATGGCTGTAGGTAAAGAAAATATCAACAAGCCACTGGTTGACAAAAATAAGATCATTCTCCCACCGCTTCATATCAAATTAGGTTTAATGGAACAATTTGTTAAGGCTTTGGACCAATCTGGCAATTGCTTCAAGTATATTTGCAGATCATTCCCCGGATTGAGCATGGAGAAGCTGAAAGCTGGGATTTTTGACGGTTCTCAGATTCGGAAACTCATAAATGATCCAAGTCACCTTGAAGCTTCTTCATGGAACAGTTTTGTTTCAGTTGTCAGGAACTTCTTAGGTAATAACAGAGCAGAGAATTACGAAGAACTGGTGCAAGATATGCTCGCTAACTTCAGAAACAGTGGAACAAATATGAGCATCAAGGTACATTACCTGCACAGTCATTTAGACAAATTTCCAGGTAACCTTGGGGACTTTAGTGAGGAACAAGGCGAGAGGTTCCATCAGGATATGAGGGTGATGGAGGAGAGATATCAAGGAAGATGGGACATACATATGATGGCTGACTACTGTTGGAGCCTTCAGCGCAATATCACCAACGACACATGCAAAAGGAAGTCGAGCAAACAGCGATTTGCTAATGCATTACCATAGACAATTAACATATTAATTAATTAATGAATTAGACATAATTCGTTTTTCAAATGAAAATGTTTTCTTCTATAACACTATTACACATATTTTTTAACAAATTTCTGCATGACTATTAACAGTTTCACTACTATTTGTTAGTATACTATTATACTTCATGCGATTCTTGACAAATTCCATACACGGTGCATACATTATTTAATTAATTTTAATTATCTCGTAAAATAGAGCCAATCTAGCAAAAGCACTTACATATTCTAAATCAGCATAGTTGACTTTGTATAAAATTATTCAAATATCACTGGCAATGAATTCACCGTTTACCAGTGTTATCAATCCCTGGCTACACTTAATACTTTAGAAAAAAATTATATTTAGAACTTACCAAAGATCATAGGTAAGTAAAACCGATATAAAATAAAGTAAAATATCATAAATATCAATATATCACAAAATAAATTTGTATCTATTTTATAATAAACATAATTAAATAATTTATTAGAATAGTTGCATTAACAATTGAATCTCTCAAAATTATACACCACCCCTACATGCTTTGAACCATACCTAATTTTCTTCTTGCAAATGAAAACATTCAATGTTTACTTGTTTTTAAATCTAAAACATATTTTAAATAATTATTAAGCATAAAAAGCAAAAAAAAAATTTGTATCAAAAGTAGCATTGTCATGGTGGAAAAAAACATTTCTACCAACTTTGCCATCCTTGAATTTGAGCTAAACTATTAAATTAACTATTAATTACGATTTACTATTAATAATAAAAACTTAATGAGATAGTCAAGGAAACATTAAGTGCCTTTTCACTGTTAAATTGTTGACTTCCATCACTATTGCAAATGATGCTTCTTGCATTGAAAGACACAATGCGCTGTCCTCCAGATAATGTGGCTACTGAACCCAGACAAGTTATAACAAGTTTTTTGAGTTGCATCTGAAGATTAAAAAAAAAAGATTTTAATTTTAGATTAAAAATGTAAATACATGTTTCCATAAACAAGTAAAGAAAAGTACGTTTGTTTCTTTGATTTACTGGTGAAATGATTTTAATATTTGATATATTGTGGTACATTCATTAATGTTATTAAAATTGTTTTAGGGCCTAAATAGATGTTTTCTTTTTGTAAAAAAAAATGACAAAATCATGCTGTAATACACATTTATAACAAAGGGTTAAATCAGCTGTGAATAGAAAGGAAATATTTACTTTAAAGAAACATTCATAATAATTGTCATAATGGTATTTACCGGTATGCAGTTATCTCATTCTTATGAAAAAGATGAGTGACTATATCTTCTATTTTTTTAACAAAAAACCATTTCTATCATGTTAACTTGTTTAGTTACTACTGTAGCATCTAAATTAGCTTCAATGTGATACCAAGAATTTTATTTGAAGTTATATTGAATTTGTTTAATGATTTTGTTAAATAGTAAATTTTTTTTTTAAATTGTATGCGCATAATGGACAAAAATGTTATTTTAACCCATATTTTCAAATATGTTGTTTACAATGTTCACTATTTACCCTTTAAAGTGATAATCTTCATTCATGTGCATTAACTTGTTTTTAAAATATAAGCATTAAAAAATTGCCAATTTGCATATTTTTTATTTTCCTTGATAAATTTCACAAAAAGTTGTCACCCAATAAAGCATGACTTTTCAATTTTAATACTGTTGAAAAACATTGAGTTTGTTATTTGCATACTTATGTCTGATTTTCTTGAATAAAAGGAAAAATTTTGAAATATATACCCCCAAAATTGAGCTCTATATACATGTTGCAAAAAAGTTTTAAAATTTTGAAAGTTTAAAAAATTCTTAACATTCTTAAATTTGTTCCATACATAGAAAAATATGGTGTCAAAGTTATTTGAATGACCCATATTTTTATTCTAAGTATAATAAGCTTAATTATTAGCATATAAAAAATCGGTTTGTGGTACCTACTCTTAGTGCCTAATCTTATATTAATATATTTGTAAAATGAATTTAGCTAACAACACATATAAAACATAAAAATAGGAGGACAGATGGCAGGGTGATGTAGATTAACTATATTCAATAAGCTCAGTACTGTATAATAGTATTCTCTATAAATATGACTATGATCTGCAACCATCACCCCTTATCCATGCATGTAAGTTATATTGCCATAGTTAGAGCTATATTATGCCATGGTTTTCTCATTTGTGGTTGTTTTAGAATAGCCTAATTTTTTCATATATTTTATATATTTATTAAATCAAATGAATGTTAAAAAATGTCTTTTTAATTTCCTTTTTATGAGGATATTTAACAATTAAATTTTATTTATGTTGGTCAGACTTACACAGTATCCTAAAGATAATGAATTAAATGAATCCATATCTAAAGATGGACCAAAGTTTGAAGAACCTCAGTGGAAAGCTGTTAGTACACAAGGTTTGATCTTAAAATATCAACAGTTTACATAGCTATTTGTTTCCAATAAGGGAAAATGTATAAATATAGAAATAAGTTAATAAAATTTGTATTAGCTTAAAAACTTACTACCTTTTCTATCAGTTACTAAAAAAATGTGTTTGAAAAATTTTAATTTAAATTACTTACATAATGCGAGGTTTTGTGTTGTATTTTTTTTCTTGGGTGTTTTTTTTATATTTTTTTTTGGGCTCTGTTCTTTTTGTTTTCTCTAGACTGAGTGTGTCACTTTTTTAAAAACTTTTTTTTTGTCTTGCTGTGATCTCATGGTCTTAAGAAAATGGTAACTTCTATACAGAAATAGCAAAAACTATATGTTGAAATATCAATCAGTTTCTATTTATAGACTGCAGACTTTTAAAAATTACACATTAAAATTTCTGCTCTAGTCTAAAATAAAATTAGTTAATCTAGATGTTTTGGTGGATACATTTTAATCAGCCAATTATTGACTTAAACAAGTTTAATGGAATTTGTTAAAATATTTATAATCAGTACATTGAATAGTTTTCAGAATGAAAACAGTTTATAAGAGCTAATTTATTTATCCAGAGTATTTCATTTGCTTTCATGTTTGTGGCAATAATATGATTAAGCTTTAAAAAAAAATTCTAATATTTGATAAGCCTATCAATGAAAATTTTTTAAAGCAAAAGTATTTATTTTACTGCTAGTAAGACTGATTAATATGAAAAAGGCTCCTTTTATCTATTTACTAATCAATACATTATCTAAGGGTGCCATATCACCTTGAACTAAAGACACTGACTTCAGTACATCTTTTTTTTATTTCTCGAAATACTCACCTGTTACTTCATGCAATTTATTCTTTATGTTATTCTAACAGTTTTAAATATTTTTACTATATTTTTTTTAATAAGCATGGTATAAATAAATTTAAAGTAATCTAGTTTTATAGAAATATGTTTCACACTGAAATTTAGTGATTATACTCAACACTTAAATGTATGGCTTTTCACAAGCACTTTTGTTAATTTGAGATCACATTTCAGCCAAGGACTTACTCCATGACATGCTCGCCAGGGATCCTGCACATAGACTAGCTCCAGGAGAGGTCCTTAATCATGAGTGGTTCACGGTAGGATAGTTAACACAGAATTCACTAAAAGTATCACTTCTTAACAAACATATTTTTGAATTTGGTTACAGAATTTAAAAATTTTGTACAGATTAAATTTAAAGTATTTGAACATCTTGCTGTTTTTCTATTTTTTATTGCATTCAATACTAAACTCGACATAAGCTGCTTAAAGGTTTGTTGCTATTGGCATCTGAAGTAGCATTTATTTATGTAAAGTTGCTTGCTAAAACATAAGTCACTGTCACCTAATTGTACTAAAAATAAACAATTGTTAACAGCAGCAAAGTCAGAGGAGAAAACTATTCTTTGGTTTTGAATTTGTTTGACAAAAATAGACTTGAGGTTAGGTAGTTGATATTTATATTCATTATATGGTAAATTTATACTTCGGATATGGTGACGCCCACTTTACTCTTCTTTTCTGTGATGATATAGGGTCTTTACACCACATGACCTTCCATCCCCTTGGTCTTTGTAAAAAGAAAGTCAAATTTTATTGTGATATTTTTACTATAGCATAGGGAAACATGGCTGATCATTTCTACAATAGATAATCTCCCCCAGGGAAAGATCCAATTTTTGCTTCATCTAATAAGACCAAGATTTTAGGCAGAGTAGATACACTAAGCTAAGACCGAGGTTGTGAAACATTGTACTAGTGAGGCTTTGCAGAAAGAAAGTTATAAATCATTGTGATATTGTTACAATGGCAAGTGTAAACGCAGGTGACCAATACTAGAAAACATGTCACCAAGCAAAAGTCCATTTATTGGTCCATCAAGGAAAAGGGCTAAATATGCTAGGACCAATAATTAAGGTACCGGTAGTGCAAGAGAATCTCAAGAAAATCTTATGTACAAACAAATCAGAAAACTGATACAATTTTCTGAGTATATTAAAATAATTCACTACCAATGTGGCATATGAAGAAGAAGGAAATGCTTAGCACATGGAAGAAATCGGTTAATACAATGCTTAGCAATACAGTGAACAAAAATAAAGAATATTTGGCATCAAAAAGTTAAGTCGAATTAATGTGAAGAGAATAAGCTGTGATAGTAAAAAAAAAAAAGATCCCAGAAAAATGTATTTATTTAAAATGTCTAGTTTAAAACTAGTTCTTCCTCATTTGGTCTTTTAAAGTACTTCTGCATCATTCCTGATTAGAAACTGGAAACATCTCCTTTGTACTTCACTTCTTAAATGTTATTTTCTCACTAACCTTCTCATTGTTATAGTCATCTGAAATTAGCTTAAAGAGAAATTTAGTGTTTAAATTACACAACTAAAATACATTTTGAAAATCAAATAACAACATATTGAAGTTTAACAATATGATAAATATCAAATAAGTCATCCACACCGAAAAGGCCAAAAATAATTTTTTTTTCAGTTATTGTTTGTTAGGAAGTAAAGTATTATTCAATTCATATTGTTGTCAAATTTCTGTTTATTTAGTAATAGCTGTTTACACATATAAAAAAAATGTGTTCATTATAATAAATAACTTGAAACAATATTTGAAAAAACTTCAGAAGTAAATTTTAATATTTTTTGTGTAATCAGTGTTGTAGCATACTACTGTTTTCACCACTTCATATAAACCATTTTTTTGTTGAAAAATCTTAATAAACCAGTCATTAAATTATTTAAATTTTGTTTATTGTTCTCATTTATTTTTTTTCAATCTAACTAAAACATTTTTAGAACTGTTGGAAATTTGTTATGCCACTAATCACATAGATAAACATACCGGTAAATAAAAAAAAATATTTTAAAAAATGCTGTTTAGCAACTTTATTTTCATTTTTTTAATTTTGTAATTTATACGGTTTATGCCACAGGGTAAAAAAAAAGAACATGGTAATGTTTTGGAATTAATGAAAGAATATCGGAGACAAGAGAAAGAATGTGAAGTCAGCTCCTCATCAGATGGTGAAGTAACTTGTGCAATGAATGGATCTGAAACTCCAACAAACAAAAATTGTAGTGTAAAGGTAAACTTTTAAATATTCAACTTATGCTGCTTTTCAACTGAGAAGTTTATTTATATTTTAAAATATATGTATTACAATAGTCACTCACCACCCTGGCTTCAACAATTGAGACTTCACTGTAAACCTTTTTAATAAGATATAAACCAAAATAAACTATGTAGGCTATATATATGGATATAATTAAATGTAAAAAATAATAATATGGTATTGGAAATGTCTAATTATCTCTTATTTTGTTTAACATCTTGGGCAATAACTCCTGTAATGTTGACTAAATGATGATATGTTGTGCCTTGAAGCATCCTTATGTCAAAATGGCTTATTTAGAGGTCATAAGATCTTACTACAAAAATACTTCATTTAAAAATAGTCACTTATCCCCAAAACAATTATAGTGATAAACTGGGTCAACTACATGATATCAATCTAAAATTATTTTTAATGTCACAGTACACTGCAAATCAAAATTCGTAATGCTGTATCTGTTTGGAAGAGGTAATTGTGCTTGATGCATGGATTTTCTTCACAATTTTTGTTTTATTGAATACACATGGCACTAATTGTAAAAAAAAAAGATCACTTTTTCTTGATTTATAAAATCTGTTTAATATGGCTATGAAATTTTAAACCTAGACAAATTAGACACTAAATATATCCAATAATCCATAATATTTACAAATAGCATGGCATTTTTTTTTAAGCTTTTTTAAAAATTAACTTTCTGTAACTTTGTGTGCTTTAAAATCTTGCATCACAAATTCGGACCATTTCTCATTTTGTTCTAAGACTGAAATGTTGAAAATGTGTGTATTTTCAATGACAATTCACTATTTAAATAATTTGGAGTCCATAAATTAAAATTGTGTAGATTTATAAAGCAAATTGATTTTTTATAACTTTTATGATGTGAAAAAATATACATGCAGATTATGTCAATATAAATATAGAAGTAAAAATACTAGTCTGCAATTGTGTGACCCTGTGCAGTTTTTTAATATCTAAGTTTTCCCACACTTAGTTAACAAGCAAGAGAAAAAATAATTAAATTATCTATCATTTTTTTACTTTTTGGTATATTTTAGTGGTCATACTTTTAAATGCTTATTGTTAAAAAAATTTTTCTTATAGAATGTAAAAAGGAAATAGATTAAAATGGTGTTTTTCTACATTCATTTTTTATTACCTTTTCCAGCAACAAAAACTGAAAGTTGTTGGTTCTCCTTCTGCTTCACCCACCACACGCTCACATACAAAAGTGAAGCCCAGCAAAGAATCATTGAGTAAAACAAACCCATCTACAAGCAGTACAAGCAAAGTTCCGGCTAAAAGTGGTCCTGCCAAAAAAACTGTTGAAACACCATCTAAAAATGCCTTAACATCAAAAACTAAGAAACATTAATGTTATTGTGGTTTATATAATTACAGTGATGCAAGTTCATTCTGTCTTGGGTTTGATAATTGCATTATTTGAAATGAGTTATCATTTATTTATGATGAAACTTTTTTGATGTGGATTTTGATTTTTGTTCATTTAATTATCATATGTTAATTTTCTGCAAAATGGGATTCAGAAATTCTTCACTTTGGTACAATGGTGCAGATATCATTTGTCGCTTTTGATTCTACATTTTTGCTCGATGTCTTATTGTAATTTCAAATGTCAGTTTTTGAAATGACTCATCAAGTCACCAATAAATTTTGAAACCATTTTCCATTAACATTTCATTTCTCTTTTTTTTAAACTGAATATGATGTTTATTTCAACTGAATGAATTAAATAAGAATGTGCTGTTTGATGGCAAAGAAATGTGTAAATGTGTATTATTTAAACATTTTTAGATATTTTTACTTTCACTATGATTTCATTATTTTAAAGTTAATGAATATTTATAAAAATAATTAGCAACAAATGTCCAGGTATTCTATTCAGAGATTGTGAAAATGTGTGCCTATTAAAGAATGGAAAAAGCAGTAGGGAATAGATGTTTTATGTAGATTTTTTCAGCATAAAAAAAAATATTTTGAAACAATTGCATTTTTCTCAAAACATTTCTTCTAGTCATTAGTAACTTTTTAACTTACTGTCCTTGTTTTTCCTACTTACAATTTTATTAAGCTTCAATTTTCTAAATATTAGACAAAGTTGGTCAAAGGCTGTGTTGGTCAATAAGCCTGACCTATAAGTAGATATGCATAGAATATTTTGTCCAATATTTTAAAAAAATAAACAGTAATGAACTTTTCAAATCACTTCAGTTTAGTAAACAGTTGAAACTTTTCAATATCACTAATATCAGGCTACTGTAAAAAAAAAAAGAGCTCATTTCCAGAATATGTCCTAGTTTTGTATAATATTTGGATAACTGAGAAATAATTACTTTTTTTTTCAATACATTAAATTTGTTTAGAAACATTATAATGAAAAGTCACTTTCTTGCCTATAAGTTTTATTCATACTATCTAAAGGCCATTAAGAACCTTATTGTCCATTGTGCAGGGGCTGAACACTGTATTTTTATCAGTGTTGCTATCACATTTACTAAATTTTCAACACCTTTTGTCAGTTAATAATTGAGTCTACCTCAGAATGGAATTAAGATCCCAGTCTGGTTTATGGTCTAACTCTAAAGAAATAGACCGATCTCCTAGAATTTTATTTGCGGAAACTGAGTAAATAATGGCTATTTGAATTGAAAACAAAATTAATTTGAATGAGACAGCTTCCAATTTAAAGCAATTTACTTTCAAATGTATATAACTAATAAATTATCTACAAACTAATAGCAATATCCTATCTTCTGCATATTGCATAGACTTCAGTACAAAAATGCATAAACAAAATTTTAAAAAGAAAAGGTATTTCTAATAGAAAATATGTAAAAAGATCCATGAAAGGTAATTTATAATTTTTACCCCATTAAGTATCCTTGTTGGTAAACTAGATTTATACATGTATTGTGCAGTACATAAGTATAAAGAAATGTTGAGAAAAGCTGCTTGAAAATACATTTCAGAATCTTTAATGTGAAGATTTTTTATGATGTTAAAATGTAATATGTTACTAGATTAAAGTTATTCATGCAAGTAGACAAGAAATAATTATAAACATTTCTACAGATAAAAACCAAACACAGAGTATAATGTTTTAATAGATGTTAATTCAGTAAAATCAATCAGATAAAAACATGCAAACCATTCAATTACAGATGCTTAAAACAAAAACACATGGAGGATCATGATTTATGCTTTTCACAAATATCATTCTTTGAAAGTCATACTTATTTATATACACATTGTATGTTTCTTTGTCAGGAACTATGTGTTGCTTTTGACAAATTTCATTTTTTTTGCATCAGGTTTATAACTGTCTTCTTGAATACAGTTCTTTTCATCCTTGCTACATTTATTTTTTTCTCTACTGCTACATAGCTCATCTTTTGTTTCTTTTTTGTCTTCCTCTTTACTTAATTTATCATCTTCACCTAAACTGCCTTGATTACCTTCTTCTTGTGTGCTCTTCTCATTACTAAGTTTTTGCTCTTTTGCATCACTTTCACTTTCTTTAGTGTCTTTCTTGACTTCTTCACCTCCCTCTTCCTGAGAGCTGTGGTAACCAAGCCCAATATGTCCTTTTTTGCCACTTGCAAGTCTATGCTCTAAGCCCTGTTCATATTGCTCCACCAAGTCATCTTCTACATGTTCTGCTTCTCTTACTAAAATAATTTCAAAAGAAATTTATTTTAAAAATATATTTCAAAGATTAACAATAAAACTAAAACCTTTTTTTTTTAATCAATTAGTCTATGGCCTTCTCAAAATTAGTAACAGAAGATAATAAAAATAAAAACCTAACAGCAGTAGCATATTGTGTCACAATGACCAGCCTAAATGACTTGTACTTTACAAATATCTAGTGGGAGCTGAATTAACTTAACCTTTTCTACCAATTTTAAAACAGCTTTGGGCATGAGATCTTCAAGTTTAGTACACAATATTCCTTCTAAGCAGTTCACATGGTCATAACTCGTTAAGTGTGCTAATACACATTACACTAGAGCACACCATGTTTTGTTTACTGACATAAGAATTTAAATTTTCTCCCAGAGTTACACGGCCAATTATTTTGCTGAACACAGCCTTTGATAAATCAGAAGGAACATTGGTTGCACAGCTGCATGATTTGCTGCTTACATGCCATCATTTTTAGGAGGCAAGATAAATTTACTAGGCATGACTATCAACTAATGTTCCTGTCCAATGAGTTCCAGGATTTTTCAATAGTCTGGATAACATCTCTAGGTCCACCCAGGTACAATTTATTTAGTTTGCGGGAATGTAAAGACAGGTGGGGATTAGCTAGCCACAATATCTATTAGCGTTACTAGAAATTGATGAACTCTACTTTATCTGCCCGAATATTAGGAGCATTGTTTTCAAAATGACTAAATCCCTTGTCTTTGACATTAGTCATTAGATAAAAATTAACAGACTCTTACTTTGTCTTGTTGGAGCTGGGTTATTACTGCCAATTACTATTTTTCCATGGTGTTCTTTCTGCAATGGGTATTCAAACAAAATGTAATATGAAAATTTGATATAAAATCTTTTAAATATAAAGTGTAAAATGTATGATAAAAATTTAAGATACAATTGAAATTTTTTTTTTAAAGTAGAATCCATATTAATATGAAAAAAATTATTCAAATACTTTAAAGACATAGACCAAGATAAACTTATGCTGAAGACATTTTTAATTCAATTACCTTTGCTGCACCCATAAGACGAAGAAATTTTTCATTTCTTTGTCTGTCTCCTAAGTCAGCAGTTTCCCAACTGTTAGCTGAATGTACCTGTGAAATTATAGTCTTATTAGTATTTTTTTTAAATAAAATGATGAGCTATAGGATATAACATGTCTTATGTAACTGGGGCTAAAAATATCAATTAGCACATTAATAGCTGATTCACAAGACATGGACCACTAGCTAAGAACCACAACACATGGACCACTAATTAACACTATCAATTGTGAATCTATTTGCACATTATTAACACTCGATTTCGTTATATATTGCTAATCTGCATAGTAAAATTAATCATGCTTTTATTCTTTTTCTGTTTCATTTTAATTTGTTTTTTTTATAAGTTACCGCAAAAACAAAAAAGTTTTCCTAGTGGGTTGCAAAAATAAAAGTTTGAGACCCACTATGCTAGTGATAAAAATCTAAAAGAAATGTACTTGAGAATTCTCAGTCCCAGACATTTTATAAATGAGGAATTATAATGTATATGAATAATGATGTCATCATATGATGACATATGTCATATGATGACATATGTAATGGCGATGCTTAAGTTTTTTTTTTTAAGTTCAGGCTTAGGCAAGTTAAGCAGGCTAATGGCAGTAAAGGCTTAATAACTTAATAAATGCCTTATAAGCATTATTATTTTACCCACTCACCCATACTGGCTATAGAATAGATTATTATTTATTCATCAAATTAAACTCGTTGATTATTAAATTTAACATCATTTATCAATTATAAATATATATTATTAAAAATTATATATACTATTGTCTAATATTATAGATTTCGGTCTGACTTGAACAGAAATGTTGAAAAAATTCAAAATAAGTTGGAAATAGCTGGTGTAATGAAATAACCAAAATTTAAACCATATTTCAAATTACTAATTAAGTTAAATAGCCTAGTCAGAAGTAAGTTTAGGCAGTCTAGTACGTTATAAACTATTTTTTTTTTAAAGTTACAGATTAATATGAATCACTGAATATGAATGGTGAAGACAAGATAGATTGCCTACTAACTTTGTTTGATAATTCACGATCATTGTCGACACTGTCTGCCTTCTCCTGCTGTTTATTACATCCACTCATATCTATAGTATAAATGTACTTAATTCGATTAATTTACAATAATTACGTCAGGAGCATAAAGTTATTCGGTATATCTATGGTTCTGTATTTATTGAAGACCCTAGTCGTTTGCAAACACTAGCTAAAGACAACGAGTTGTGTTGCCAACTTTCAAGTGTGCTTTACGCCAAAGTCCTGAAGATTTAAAAAAAAAAAGGGAGGAGGGGTACTTTGAATTGAATTTTTTTCCCCTTTAAATAGAATCGGAATTTCACAAGAATGGGATAACATAAGCATGCCGTTCTTAAGATTTTGGAGCCATAAGCAAAGGAATATTTTGGACATCTTATGGCTCAAGACTAAGTTTCTAGACCTATTGTTTCTAATAGGAACATTCGGAGACCCTAGACAACAGTGCTGTCAATGCACTGAGCTCTAAAATTAAATAAAGAGCTCAGTGTGACAATGTCACCGCTTGCAAATATTATGCCCCCAATAAATTTAATAGTCTATTCTTCGACACCAGAGGTCCTCATGAGATACGAGTCATGCGACCCTCCTCTCTTAGCATTTGGGGGGGGGGGGGTCCTTATTAAAATCGAACCTATTAAAATTAAAACTTCATTCGGTTTTTATAAAATAAAATAAATTGTACAGTATGCCCATTGTTAATTTAAATTTACATTTCCGAAAGTCAACATAGTTGTGCTATCAATATGTAGGTGCTACGCTAATTTAAAAAGAAAACTAACACAAATGGTGACTTTTTTAAAGTCATTAATAAAGGACTTTTTAATAGAGATGTGCTTTATGTATGATTATATATTCTTTAGTTTTTAACTTGA
Organism: Bulinus truncatus; assembly: GCA_021962125.1. Taxonomy (NCBI): domain Eukaryota; kingdom Metazoa; phylum Mollusca; class Gastropoda; family Planorbidae; genus Bulinus; species Bulinus truncatus. Next base: position 332,001 of record JAGDYQ010000001.1, on the reverse strand, counting down.
AAGTACGGCTTTCAGAAAATGAAACAAATGTTATTTTGGAAGTAATTAGTTTCAATATGAACGTAGGCGAACCTTAGAGAAATACTTTGTGCCATTGAAAAATAAAACACCAAATGCGCTACTCATGCATCTAGAAGTTGTTTTTTTTTAAATTACGATCAGTGAGTGACATGTCTTATTTAACCACAACAACATCTTATTTATTTGCGCTACTTATTGTTAAATGGAAGCTACAAATAAGGTTATATCATATCTTAGATATATGCTTTTGAATTTATTTACCATTCTTGAGTGACCAGATATTTGACAATATACCTCTATAAATTTCACCACCATCTCTAGTAACTTTGCCTAGCGTACCTTACACTTTTCTCTTCAATTAGCGCTCCCCCCCCCTTTCTCCCGCGTAAAGCAATTTATTTTATCATTCTTTATGATTGCGTGTCACCCCCCCCCCCGAAACCCTGCAATATCTTGGTGAAACGGTTATATACCAAATTTCATTACATTCCCCATTCCACTTAATTATATAATAAAAGGGTGAGCCTACCCCCCTGCCCAACACACACACACATCGGATCGTTACATTGTTTTTTCGATATCCAGATAGTAAACAATCAAGTTGGTAAATTCAATTTTCAATGTGACAAAGTAACAAAAAAAAAAAAAAAACAAATAAACAAACAAACAACAACATACTACACTGCAATATGATAAATACATAAAAAACGTAAGTAAAATGGTAGCTTATATGGCTTATTGGATATTAACTATTATTGTTGAAATAAGTATTTTCTCTTTGTATAAAATATGTTTTCTCAAGTCTTTCAGATGAGATAACTATTTGCTTTGAGTCAAGTCTTATGTCGAAATAAATGCGATGCGTAGCACCGTTGCAGAAGAGCGCAAAATAGATCTTTTTTTTTTATTTAAATTTAAAGCGTGGGTGATTACAACATAAGGTGCTGAATTAAATACGTCTTTATATTAAATGATTATTAGTAGCCATAAATTAAATTCTTCATTCAAAATTCATGACTTAATATTTAAATAGTCACTCACGCTTATATTTTAAGTATAAATATTTGTATGATATAATGAGTTATTTTTTTTACTTTTTAGTGCATTTTTTATGAAGCTTTTTTGTTGTTTATAATTCCTCATTAATATGTTTCACTAGACTATTATTACAATAATAATAATGTTTTTGAATAGTAAAAAAAACGGAGTATTCCAAAGGCGTTAAATGCGACTCGGAAGTGCTACATTGACTTGCGTAGTGGAGTAAAGTAACGTTTCCTTTTCCTATGTAAACTTAACAATGGTGAGCGATGTATTTTATAATTACTAGTAGAATCCTTTAAAATCCTCTAAAATAATTTTTTTTTTAATTTTTAATAGCTATTATATATAGATATAGATATATTGTTTACATATAAAATAAATGATAGTACCCACCTTGGTCTCCATTGTTCTGAAAATAATTAGTATCTGACATAAACACTGTTGATAAGAGGACAAAATAAGTAAACTATGCCATAAGTAATGTAGTTAAGAAAATTGAATTTATTTTTTCTTTAGTCTAGAAAGAGAAGTGCATTATTTCAGTATTATTAGACTTTTTATGTAAAGCAGCAATGATTAAAACCTCTAAATTTACACAAAATACTCGTCTGATGTATTTAAAAACTTGTCTAGATGTCTCTAGTATGCTGCATTAGTAACTAGTTTTTGACAACTTTATCATACAATTCTCATTTAGCTTTACATTAAGATTTCTTTAAATTGTCAATTAAATATCCATCTAAATAATGGACATGACTTTCATTGAAGGGATTCTCATCCAGAATCTATATTGCAGTATTTTATTTAAATTAGTATTCTTAAAGTACTTTTTTCAGCTGAAAAGGTTATGCCCATGAAATAATTTTAGATTCGTACATGCTTTTACATGCAGATATAGATCTTTTCAAAGAGTAAACTAATTTAAAAGTTACACTGTTTAGCTATTTGTGTGTCAATATGTAAATATTAAACGTTAACTTTTTTTTCTAATCTCTAAATTTTTTACTTTAAATAAACTGGTCAGTATAAAGGTGTACTTTGATTTAACAAAATAAATTGCCTGTTTCAGAAATCTGAATAAGTTATTTAAATAGTAAATGTACGGAAGAGTTTGCTTAATACCTTGGTGCATTGAAAGCTTAGCCCTTTCCTACAATTTTTTTTATGAATACATGTCTACACATTAGGTACTTGGATAAAAATTTCAAAACGTTTTTTATGTGCCAAATTATACATAGATTGATAGAGCTTAACAAAAGATTCAAAAAGATACCTAACTTATGTGATTAGGTCTTATGGTTGTTGAGTTATTAGCTTTTATGTGTCATTTTTTTTACTATAGAAAAAAAGCTGAAATTTGTGACCAGAATTTTGCGTGATATAAATAGATTTACAGACAGGAACTACAAATAGCCAGCTATCGATAATAGGTTACTAAAATTGGCCAATCGAGCATGGTTAAGATTCTGCTTTTTTTTTATTCATAATGGTACATAACGTTAGTGAAATTGTGCTCATCTGTAATTTTATAATAAATGCTAATATTAAAAATGAACACAAAAAGTGTTTAGACTGTGATGTAGATAGATTGTACAGATAAGAACTACAAATAGCCACCTTTCATTTTCATGGCGGCCGTTATCGATAATAGGTTACTAAAATCGGCCAATCGAGCATGGTTAAGATTCTGGTTTTTTTTATTCATAATGGGACAAAACGTTTGTGAAATTGTTAAAATTATTATCCTATAACATGTCTTAATTGGTAGAATTAAAAAAAACTCTGTGAAGCAATCTAATTAATGAGCCAGGACAAATGTCAACATACCTTATTTTCCAAAGAAGAATCCATAAACAAAAACGTAAACTTATGCAATAAAAGAACTTTATTATAAATATTTACCCAATTCTTTTAGTAACTGTGTAAAAATACATAAAGAAATATCAAATATAAAGCATTCCAATTAAAGAAAACCAGTACATTACTCAGGGTTGGATCATTCACAAGTTTATATGGTCTATGGCAGGAAATACTACGATTTCCGGCCGAGATTTTAGCGATATCCAAGTACCTATACGCATTAAAGAATTAGTCACATTCTGTGCAGCTGGTAGCTCAGTATTTCAAACTAAAATTATGTGTGAGTTGACCAGTCCAGTGTTACTATTGCCATTATTTTTCATTTTTATTATAGTCAATAAGTCTGACAGGTTGTATAGATACCTTTTTTTCATATTGAAATTATATAGTAAAACCTAAACATTCATGTATACAAAATAAATTTCTAATTAAAACATATGCTGTTGGAAGCACATCTTTTCAAAGTAAACTAATGGACTCTGGTGATATACAGATGTATCAGAACCTGCTGATTTTTTCTTACAAACTGCATTCACAAAGAATTGTGGGCATATCCACTGCAATATCTTTTTCTATTATGTGTGCACTCTAGTAGGAGGAGCTGATAATTTCAGCTTTTTTAAGCTTTAACTTATTGCTATGGCTACTGGTTCCATCTAGATGTCACATTTTTTTTCTGGTTGACTATAGCACAAAAATGTGTAAAGTGTGCATTTAATCTATTAAATTATCACTATCTGCATGAACTAATAGCACAGTAGAAGAAGGTACTTTTTGGGGATACATGTTCACTCTTTAGTCTGGATTTTTTTTCATTTTAAAATAATAAGTTTGTGTTTAATTTATGGGGAATATTTCATTTTTATCAGGGAGACTATTTACACCAAATTTAATTGGTTTTGGGGGCATAGATACTGCAAATATTTGGTTTTATTTGTTGACTTTGTAATGAAATGAAATTTGTTAGTTCAGACTTATTTGTTGCAGCCATGCACTACTGTTAATTCAAAGTAGATATCTAATTATTAATTTACAAAATTAAACATTCTTTAAATTTTTTTTGTAAAGGTGAACGTTCCTAAGCAGCGTCGGACTTTTTGCAAAGGCAAAAAATGCAAAAAGCACACCGTCCACAAAGTTACTCAGTATAAAGCTGGCAAGGCTTCCTTGTATGCACAAGGTAAATGATTTTTTTATAAAGCTATTCAATTATTTTTTTACTAGTAATAAAGGATATAGAATTTTTTTCATTATGACCCAAACCTTGCAAAGCCTTCTATACATCATATGGCTTTATAATTTTTTCCAGAGTTATTTATAACAGGTCCAATCCTGTTCTATAGGTTGTCTTTAGTACATTGAGAGTGACTTTTATTTTATTTTGCTAATCATATGCTGGGTGGCCACACTTTAGAAATAAAAAAAGAGCAACACCAGAAATAGTAGCCTTTTTAGGACCAGCACAAAACTCATCTGAGATTCATTTCACCACCCATCATATGGCTTTGAAGCTCAAAGGTAGAAGTACATAGGTAAAAGCAATTATATGCAGACAATTACATCTTGTGAAAGGCATTTGGCTGATGTTACCCAACTATGCAGGTACAAAAGAGTGGCCTATGTGACTCTCTCATTCTCTCGCTCTCAGAGATATCTGCTGGCTGAGATTTGGAGCCAGTGAAATAAAACTTACTATGTCCCTCAACATCTGGGAACTGCCATAAAGGCCAATGGTAAGCAAGCTACCTGCCTGGTCCATCCTGTGGTCCGCCAGCCAGAGGCACTCGAATAGCACATGATCTATAGCTTCAATATCTCTGCAGTGTCTCCAAAGAGAATCAACATTGTGCCTCAACCTCCCAAAGTATGCACCTATAGGACAATGCCCAGTGTGAAACTGTACTCACACATGTACTTATCAACACTTCTCTTATATATGAACATAGAACCTTCCACAGAGGCTTTTAATAGAATTATTTAACTTGTACATGGATTAATGGATGTACATTTCAATCATTATCCTTATTCATAATGTATGCAAAGGTGCTGCAGAATAATGTTCAAGGTCAAGTCTAGTAGCATGTCATGGGCCCTAGTGATTAATTTGAAGACTTCACCTATTGTCATTACTATACCATATCTGTAAATTTAGAAAGTGCTTAGTGAAATAATGTAGAATTTATAAAATTAATTATAATTTACAGGTAAAAGGCGTTACGACAGAAAACAGAGTGGTTATGGTGGTCAGTCAAAACCTGTGTTCAGGAAAAAGGTAAATATTTCACCCTGATTTTTTAAGTAAATTGTATAATAGTAGTCAAAATATACTAACAAAACAGTTTTAACTAATTGTAGGGTTACAATAAGCTCATGTATTCTTTACACATACATTAAAAATTTCATAAAATGACTTTTTTCCTCATCCCATTATTTTAAAGGCAAAGACCACAAGAAAGATTGTTTTGCGTATGGAATGCACAGAATGCAAATACAGAAAACAGTTACCAATTAAACGATGCAAACACTTTGAGCTTGGTGGTGACAAGAAGAGAAAGGTAAGATTAGCCTCTAGAATTTTTTTAATTAGGGTCATTGATATATCAAACTTAAACTATACTGAACATTCATTTGTGTTCACTGTAATAAACTTTTACTGGTTACTGGCATTTAACCTTTGTTTCTCCTTTAATTTTCAGGGCCAGATGGTTATGTTTTAAATAGAAGAAATAAATTATCATTTAATTCCAACCTTGTTCTTAATTTATTTGAGTGAGTGTAAATGTTTGAGTACTGGCTAGGACATTATAGTAGCTTTTGTTATTTAAGTTTTTGAAAAGAAGTTCATATTACATTCATACCAGAGTTTGTTGTTTACATATACATATTTGAAGCACAGTATTGGGGTATTTAAATGATTGTAGAACATTGCAACCATATCATCGGAAGTTGAAAGTAATATAAATAATGTTACATAAGACCACATTTAGTCTCCCAGGGACTATTCATAGAGACAAATAAATAGAAAATATAAAGACATACACTACCAGTAGGTATACTAAATTCAAGAGTTCAGTCCTTGTTAGAACAGGGCTATTAACCAACAGGTGTTGTGAACATCTTTGCCACTGGTACCTGCTTATTATCCTTGCTTAGTAAGAAAACATTTTTCTGTTCCATGATAGACTTGACAAAACTGGAAATGGATACACAAATCTTTGAAAACAACAGGAGGCTTCATGATGAGTTAGGGCACTGTATACACATCGCAAACGTTCATTTGGTCCATCCTAACACCAGTCTGAAATATGAGCTTTACTTTACATCTAAGTCAAATGCTCAATAAAATCAATGGTAGGGACACTGATGCATCAATTTATATAGATTCCACCAAATCTAACTGCTGTTCACTACTGCTGTACTTACTTGAATCCCATTGGTGGCTGGGTGTTCTTTTGGTAGTGAGATCTTAATGCTGCAGTAATATCTGCCTCCATGGCCATTGCACTATCCGCTATGGATGAGATAAAAGGTCACTGCAATAAGCGTTTCATATGGGGCAGGGGCGGCCTTAGGCCAATGGCTCCGAATTGGACTCCGCAATTTACATTTAGCATATCATTAGTCATTGCTCTTGTCACAGGTTTTAAGAGGGGCCTCGCAAGCATTTGTTTAATCGGCCCTGTCTACGGTACATTAACTAGTAAGTTGACACATTAGGTTCTTAATTCACAACCACTTTTAATTAAGACTTGTGTACTATGATACTAAAATCTGAACAATGTGAATGTATTACATTGCAGTCTAAGTACATTTTAGTTTTGAAGGTCACAAATCTTGTCACATCATCCTGATCCAACACTTGGCATTACATCATATTGTCACATGAATGTTGTCTCTTGCTTGTGTCTGATCTACTTATCATTTATGATAAAAGATCTAAGGGTAGTTTTTTCCAGCGGGATTACTGTTTAACTCCACCGGAATGGTGATTCCATCCCTGCGGGATTCCCGCTTTATCAAAACTTGGACTTTGCTATTTCGTCCCCCGTGCGACTCTCTAATAGGGGATGCCTTAAATTTCCATTGAATCTTATGTAAAATATTCTTCTCTTAATGATTTTATCACATTTATGAATGTGCAACATCATATCTTCTGCATATTAACAAAATTTTTGTAAAAGGATCCATATTGTTAATGTCTTTTAACTAGCATAAAGAAAAAAAAATCAATCATTGTTTTCTTACACATTTTATCTGTTTGGATAACACAACGTTTTCCTGAATAGTTGCAATAATCATTGAACGCTCATAAAATTTATCCCCTTACCCCAAGAGCGTCTCACTGCTAAGGCAGTAATACTGGCCACACAATAAGTTTTAAAAGTGTTTAACAGGCACGCTGACTTGAGCAACATCAGGTACATTGCCAGAGACTATTATTCTTTTCATGCATTGAGGATTATTATGGGTATTGTTATTAAATATAAAAACACATTTAATACAGAATAGTTTGAAATTTTGTTTAAAAGTAAATACAAGGACTAAAAATTTGATTTTGAAAACATTTTATTATGTAAAAGTGTAATTTTAGTTAGCTGGTTCTGTTTGATAGACATGAATTAGTTCATCCCAGCCACAGTCAGCCATCTGCAAAAGAAAAAAAACTAAAACTGAACAAGAAATATTTAGTGGGAATAACATTATTTTATAAACGTGATAAATGGTTGCATCATTTACCTGTCCAGGAATGTGCATATTAAAATCTAAGCCGTAGACAAATTCTGAGTGGTGTTCAACTGTTAGCTGACATTCTTGTTTTCGTACATTCCAAACTCTATCAAATAAAAAACAAGTAGACTATTATTCAACACATACAGCTATGGTAGGGATGAAAGAAAAGCACTATAAAAACTGTCCCATTAGTGGTTTATGGGATCTAAGAGATTTCATCTCATCCTTACACACACACTCAAGAACCCATAGCCAGTGTTGATTCAGTTACCAGCCTTTCAAATATTTTTCAGTTACTATTACAGTTAGAGTAATTATTAAATTGTTTTTACAGTTACTATTACAGTTAGTAATTTTTTCAGTTACTATATCAGTTATCACTAGTAAAGACGTATGCATCAAAACATGAAAAATACCGGTATATGAACCAAATATTTTTACAAAACAACAGTGTTGGGTTATCTAATAAAATTTTTTGCTCACTTTCATAAAAGTACGCAATCATATGACGTATGTCAATTCTTGTTCCCCCCTTTCCCTGTCATATTTTGTAACACTTTGCCCACTCGTAAGTCTTGTTTACCCTCCACTACCGTAATAACCCTCCCCCCGCCCAACTTCCCATCCAAAAAAAAAAAATACACACATATATATGTTCACTAATTGTATCATTCAAGGTCATACAGTAGAATTAAGAAATGCCAATCCTATTGTTTCAAGGTCATATAGGCATGACTATTTTTGTGTACGGGTTTTTTTTTCCTTTTTTTTTAAATCTTGTCTGATCTGGTTATAGAATTGGGTTATTGACTGATTTTTTTTTTATGCAACTCCGTTGTGAAAAAAAAAACAATGTATCGGCAGCCAAAAAACGGCCGGCCCGATAGTTAACCCATAGTGCCAATATCGGTCTGACTATCGGTCGCTCCCTACAAAAATCGGCCGATCCTATATTGACCGATAGTGCCAATATCGGTCCGATACTGATCCGATTATCGGTCGCTCCCTAATACATGTAATATAGTAGCGCATTTCTAGAATTTTATTTTATAGCGCATTTTTCAGTTAGTATTATTATTACTATTATTTTTTTCCTATTAGTATTACAGTTAAAATGTTTTTTCAATTACAGTTTCAGTTAGTAGTTAACTGAAATCACTTTTTTCAGTTATTAGAGCCATTTCAGTTACAGTTAACTGAATCAACACTGCCCATAGCCTTTGTCATATTTTTGCTAAGGCTTTTAGGTCTTGGAATACAACAGAGTGGCACATGTTGTATACTGATATCCAATGAAACAAACACCCTCTCAGTAAAATACATGAAGTTTACTAAATCTGGCTCAACTAAACCATCATACAATGACAACTATCACCTTCTCTCAGTGAAACTGCGGGGTGAGTCCATGAAATCAATCTGGGAACTGCCATAAAGGCCAAATGCAAGAAAGCGACCCGTCTGGTACACCCTGTGGTCTGCCAGCCAAGGGTACTAGAATAGCACATGTTCAGTCTTGTGTCATCCATTCATCACACAATGTCTGACTTTCATTTTTGACTTCCCGTCTGGTACACCCTGTGGTCTGCCAGCCAAGGGTACTAGAATAGCACATGTTCAGCCTTGTGTCATCCATTCATCACACAATGTCTGACTTTCATTTTTGACTTATTACTACTTGGCATGCCGATCTGTGTTCACACATCTGCTCCCACCCTATCCTCCTAGAACCTGTCCGCACTATTGTTAATTTAATGAAACATCCACTCATGCAGTTTTCACCTACAGAACTATCCTACATGCCTGCTCTGTGTTATTTTCTGTATGCTGAAACATTCACCCACACAATTCTTCTAAGCTATTACTATACACTTTGTGTCCAAATGTTATTTTTAGACATGATAAAACTATATCATTCTATTCAATAGAATATTTCTTTTAAGGTGCTGCTCAAAGTTAAATTACCGCTTGATTTATTTCTGACAAAATGAGCTTAAAATTGCAACATAAAAGAAAGACTAAGGTCAAGATGTAGAAGAAAATTTAGGCCCCTTATAAAAAAAGGCAGACATTGATTTCTATATTAGTTAATATAGTAGGCTAAATCTATGAGATCCAGTTCTTTAACATTTTTCTTAAATTACCCAAGTAATTCTCCATATGGCTTGATATGGTGCTCCATAAAGTGTGGCTGTAGGTGTTCTTTTTTTTAACTAAGGGGTATTTTATTTAGCCATGTTTTTTTTTTATTGAGCTCTTTATTTTTGAAAAGCACACCAAGTTTGCTTTAAAGCAGATGTATGGTAAATGTTTTGCTGAAAAAAGTCAATGTTTCGATATTATGTCAAGAAAAAAAATCAAAATTTAGTGCTCCATGACTTCAAAAAGAATGAGAATTGCTGCACAATTTTTATGTAAAATTAAATCAATGTCACTCCTTTCTCACCTTTAGTGGGTGAATTTGAATGTTTACAGTAATACAATAATGTATCAGGAATGCTTCATTCATTTAATTTGCAACCCTTTTGTAGCTTGAAGATATCAAGCTGAATGTCAAAATAGATAAGAGTGTTGAAATTTGATGTTTTCTTTTTAAAATTACTTTTAATCTATTAGAAACTACAGAGAGCGAGGCAAGATAGTATGAAAGATTACTCTGGTAGCATAAGTGATCTGATTACTTACTTGACTGTGAAATCATAAGAACAAGATGCCAAAATAGCTCCATTAAATGGGGAAGTCTGGAATTATAAACAAAATTCTTTTGAAATGTTTAAATTGAATCTGCGGTTCATTCATTTTTTTATAGAGAGATAAAGAGTTAAATTATGATACATGATTATAAGAATAGTTTATTACTAAAATTAAAAACTGGTGAATGAATTAAGTATAATAATTAGAGCTGCTGTTCAATTAAAAAAACCTAACTGAAATTAAATGACAACATTTTAAATCAAAATTAACGATAATACTAAAGACACAATTTATTTCATTTATCATTAGTATTTAAAACGTTTGTTCAATATATAAACTATTAAATAAGAAATAGAAATGTCAGTGTAGTTTCTAGAAAAGTTCTCTTTTACAGTTGCAATAAGCATTAGTAAATCCCTAGTTCTGAAACAAAAAACCTGACACATAGCAGTTCAATCCCATATGTGCAGGGAGATATATATTTACACGTGTAAAAAATGTAAAATAAGTAAACAACATCAATTGTGCCATTTATGAACTTTATAATTAAGAATACAACATGCTAAATTCCTAAATCATTTCAATGCTAAACACCACCTAAGTTACTTTAAAGGCTCTGTGCCTCAGCCCTAATAATTATATCAATGAAATAAACAACATTATTAACTCACTCTGATTCTTCTTACTGAGTATTTGTGACCTTGAAAGTTACAAATGGGAACCATTGGATTTCTAATGTCCCAGCCTTTTATACTCCCATCAACACTTCCAGAAAATAACAAATTCTGGTAAAAGGTAAAATTTAAGCTAAAATCAATTAAAAAGATATTTATAAAATTTTGAAACTAAATAAAACTTTTCAACAAAAAGGAAAGATCATGTAGGATTAAAAAATCAGTATCCAATAGTAGCATAAAATCAGCCTGGTCCTCGTGAAGATTGTTTGTTGAGATAAGCCTCAGCAAGCATAATTGGAATGTACACATTTATTTTAAATCTATAGCATTCTCAAAATATAGAAAAGGGTAAACAAGTATTGTGTTTCAGAATATTAACTGTAATTTTTTTATTATTACAAGTATGAAAGTTTATTGGCTTTTTGTTTTTTCTGTAAAATTTTAATTCTAGATATATGTTTTCTTTAACTTCTGATGGAGGAAACAGAAAGAGACATATACATCAGTAAAAATATGAACAAATGGTACCTCATCATATTTACACCAATCACATGTTAAAACCTCTCCATTATGTGCAGGTATTAAAATTGTGCAGCTTCTTGGATTTTTATAATCCCATATACGAACTGTATGATCACCTATTTAAAAATATATCAAAGTGATTTATTCTCATTGAAAGCTATTGTAAAAAAAAACTTGTTTCCATGTTAAAAATCTATCCCATTATTTATTACATATATTTAGCCTTTAATTTTTTTTAGAAGTTTTATTCACACTCTGGTCAGGAGTCAGTTATTTTTGGAAAGAATGCATGATGAGAATACATTTATTATTTTAAATAATATTTAGTATTTCTTTTTTTATATGTGTCATTGTAAACGACACCATTCTTATGCTGACACCTGGATTTCATCCATAAATCTTATGACCAGACCGTTAGTAGCACTTAACCATTTCTATAATATATAAAGATTTACTGATACTGCATTTTTACCTGAAGAAGATGCAAAACATCCTGGTACAAGTGGAGACCATGAAACATTGTACACAAGCGAAGTGTGACCGCTGAAAGTGAATAAGGACTTGTCTTGAGTTATGTCCCACTGTTTACATATGGGATAAGAATGAGATTAGTTTTAGAATTTAACTAATTCAATAAAATAATTTGAGCAATGTAAAAAACTATTTAAAAAATCGAAACCAATTGTCTTAACCTTAAAATATTATAGCCTATATTGACTGAAATAATATTTCATAGATTTGTAATGAAATAAATCATTCTAGCAGTGCTTATTAATTGATATTTTTAATCCTACTTACAAGCTTAATTAATGTATCCCAGGAACCACTAAGGACTAAATGTTCACTCCTTGTCTGACTCCAGTCAACAGCATTTACCTGGGCAAAGAACAGTTTTAAAAAAATAATGAGTCTCTTATTCAAAAAGAAAAAGCATTATTTAAAAGAATGTAGCAAGCAACACTTACTTCTTTTTCATGTTCCTTAAGTACTTTCAGAAGCCCCTGTTCAGAATAAAAATATAGGTATTAAAAATATATATTAAAAATATAAGTTATATAATTTAACTTAATATGTTAAAAAGATTATTTTCTTCAGAAAAAAAAAATTGATAATCAGTGCTTGTGTGATAGGGATTACAAAGCAAGCAAAGTACAGGGCCCTGAATGATTTTCATTCTTTGATTTCATGTAATTTTAAAACAATTTAGCAAATAGCTTATTTGGGCCCCCAAAAATTTATCAGAGCAGCCCTAGAATAGTAGAGTAATTACTTGCTGTTGAGAAACATCCCAAACTTGAATAGAACCATCTCCTCCAGCAGTTACTAAAATATTTTCATTGTTCTCTGCCCAGGCGACATCAAACAAACCATTATTCCATTCACAGACTTGTACCACAGATATCTCGTTGGCATGAATGTCTAACACAAATAAAGTACCACATCCTGAAAATATAGAAAGCTCTTATCTACATTTAAATATTTCAACCAATGAAATGTCTAGTGTACCTACACTTGACTAGGCCATGGAGTAGGCTTTGTCGTCTTTAAGTTTAATCTTTATAAGTTTATCGCAGTGGCTACGGTTACAGCCGCGGTAATCCGTATTTTTTTCCGGGTACCAGCCATAGATGCGCATGCTTATTATTGCATATTTTTTGTTTTCGGGGCTAGGCTTAGGAATAGGGTTAGGGTGAGGAGCAATATCTATAGCTGATTCTTCTTACTGAGTATTTGTGACCTATCCCAAACCCTAATCCTAACCCTATCCCCGAAAACAAAAAAAAATATGCAATAATAAGCATGCGCATCTATGGCTGGTACCCGGAAAAAAAAAACGGATTACCGCTGGCTGTAACCGTAGCCACTCCGTAAGATTATTTAGATACTTTTGACTTAGGTTATAATTTATTTTACCTGCTATTCCATAATATTGAGAAGAGACACATGCTATACGGTTATGAAAATAAGGAGAAAATTTAACAGAATAACCATGTCTTGATTTCGTTCGAAATGTTAAATTCATGAAATCAAATAAATCTAGATGGTGAAATTGTAAACATTAACCTATGTCAAGTCAACTATGTGCTGTTAACTTAAACCTTTGAACTTTCAACTTGAAAGGACAGCAACACAGTGTTGCCAGATTTCTAAAAATCATAGATGTAATGACTAAAACCGCCAAAATACACTGGAAAAAACTTTATTTATTTATTTATTGGCAAATTAAACTACCCCCTCTTCTTAGACACATAGGGTGCCTCAAGCTCTCCTCAGAAAATAGCAAAACACCAGAAAATAGCCCAAGTTGTCAAGTTCCTACCTTTCTCGCGTATCTGACTCACTATGTTCTCTTTATTTAAGTTATAAATACGCACAATATTTTTTTGTTCTCAAAAGTGTTGGTATTGTATTTGTAACGATTTTGGCAATACATTTTTACTTGAGTATTTTTTTTTATTGGTATTGACGATACTATTTTCATGAAGTATTGGTATTGACGATACAATTTAAGAGTATTGTTAGCAACCCTGCCATATTATTTATCCTTACCTTGACAAGTCGTGTTATGCATCAACAAATGCACATCTCACTGGGAACACAGACTGAGATACACACTCGGTGCGGAAACATTGTTAAAACTAGTCAATGTAAAACTTTTCTTTGGCAATATATTTCTAAAATCTAGCAAAGAAAAAAAATCTCAGTATCGGAACATTATCCTTTGTATTAAAACTTGAAATGGAATATATCATGTTGGAGGTAAATAAAATTAACAGATTTTTTTTTTTATTTTTAGGTTTAAATATATATATAAAAAAAGTTTTATATTCAAATAATAATATATTCAACCACATATTCCAGTTTGCTACTTAACTTCACACATTAAAAAACGAAGATTATTTGCGAGATTAAGTGTTAGAACTCGCGGACGATTATCAAATGTGGCGGCAGGACCACTGAGCTCTAATGTGATTGGGGTGCGCATTAATGAACTTTCACTATTAATTGGTAGTCCTTAATAGTGCTACATCATTTTAGGTGTCTCTTTCACAAGTACATGTATATTAACATTTTCAAAGCAATACACCAACTTCCTGTTTCAAGAGATTAATAATCATTAATACAGTATGATACATAGATAGACATAAATAAGGTATTTTAGCAAAAGTATAAACTATCAGGTTTCATCCACTGTTCGATGCATCTCAAATTTTCCCCTTATAGAGCTAACATACATTATAATTTATACATTATTTTTCCCATATTGAAAATTTTAGTCGATGTTTCTATGCAGCCGTTTTAGTGTGTTTCCATTGCGTAAAATTATGATAAGACCCCCCCCCCACCACCACCCCATTACAATCGGACCGAAATTTGGATATCTAGCGATCGCATATTTGTTTCGCTACAATAATATATTCTTATATATTATTGTAAATGATTATCTGTTCGAATAACATTTTTTAGTAACCGTTTACCAATGTAAAACAACATCTGCAAGGAAAAAAAAACATGCAAGCAGATTTAATCCGAACTTGTCTGATTATTTCGATTAGTATGTTATTGCAGAGAGACATATACGGGATTGGAGAGGTCTAAATACCGGAATTTTCTACCAGGGAGGTGTTTGTGAATGGGTGGTTGGGTAGGGGTGCTGTATGGTCTTAAAGATACCAATCAATTTGGCGACAGAAAAAAATATTCCGGTATTTCATCGCAAATGGGCACTGCTCAATGGGCAGGAGTGACAAATTCATCAAACTGCTGATGTTTTATTTTTATTTGTAGAATTAAATCTGTTATCTATATGACAATTTAGTTATATTTTTTATTATATAATACAAATTGTATTTTGAGGGGTGGGGGGGGTAAATAGTTGTACAAAATTTTACTTGGGTGGCGGTATGGCGCCCGAGGCCCTGGACAAAAATCGACCCTCGTTTATCAGATTATTAGAATAAATATGAAAAAAAAATCGGCCAGTAAATGAAATTTCTGTTTTAAATTATGATGACTGATTCTTTATTTTACTTGCAGCTCTTTGACTAGATCTCAATGCCTCAGATATTCAGATATTCTGTCTATCTGCTCACCGGGACTCTGGGTATAATTCTTTTGTGCTATCCTTTACTACCAAATCCGGATGCTTACGACAGATTTGGTCCTCATAACCAGCCAATCGGTAAACAGTTACATTTAACCATTGATAATGTGATCCCACCACGCCATGAGCATAGGGTCGACTGTTCAGCTATCATCAACGGCAACATGCGAGAGATCGACAAAGCCAGTAAGCTATCCTTACGTTTAAAAAGTGAAGAGCAGCAGTGGGCAGCGAGGAGGTACATTAAACTAGCCACTAACTGTTCTTCATTCCTAAACAGAAGAGGCTACATCATGTCTCCATTGACGAGAGAGGAAATGGAGTTTCCCATAGCGTTTGGCATCCTCGTTGCCGAGGACGTGGAAATGGCTGAACGGCTTCTCCGCGCAATATACAGACCGCAGAACTATTACTGCATTCACGTAGACAGCAAATATGAGGACATTTACAGAGTATTTCTAGCCATTGCATCCTGCTTAAATAACGTCATACTGCCAGATAGAAGGCTTAATGTAGGTTGGGGGACTTTCTCTACATTAGAAGCAGAGCTGATTTGTATGGAGACACTGCTGACTTTCACTCGCTGGAAATATTTCATCAACCTCACGGGGAAAGAGTTTCCACTGAAGACCAATGCAGACCTCGTTCAAATTCTGAGGTCATTCAATGGTGCTAATGACGTCCACTCTTCTATTAAACAGTTAGAATGACACAGTTGTCTCGTTATTGGTTGTATTTACTTGAAACCAGAGCCGTTCTTATGTATAGGCACACAAAGTGACTGTCTAGGGGCTTCGGTGTAAAGGGCCTTTGTCGAAATGTTTATTTTTCCGTAATCCAAAAGAAAAAAAAAGTTAATTCTGTTGTTATTTACAATACACATTTCATTAACAATCTTGTTACACAAGAGGTATTCATTAGTTCTACAATTAAATCTGTGTGCAAGTCTTATATCCTGACAGGCATTCATTTCAAATAGTCAGACCCGCTACAAGAAAGGACAATTCGAGCCGTTATCAGGGGCCCCGAACTAAATTGATTGAAAAGATATTCAAGCGGCGGCCTTGACAACATTTTCGAAGAGGCTTCCCACCCCTCCCCCATATATACTTTTGGCTCAGAGTCCAAAACAAACAACGTAAGGACGACTCTGCTTGAAGTGTGCTCGTCTGGTATTACAATGTCTGGTATTACACTGTCTGGTATTACACTGTCTGGTATTACAATGTCTGGTATTACACTGTCTGGTATTACACTGTCTGCTATTACAATGTCTGGTATTACACTGTCTGGTATTACACTGTCTGCTATTACAATGTCTGGCATTACAATGTCTGGTATTACACTGACTGCTATTACAATGTCTGCTATTACAATGTCTGCTATTACAATGTCTGCTATTGCAATATATTATTATCTGAATAGTAAACTAGATAAACTTTCATGAATAAATTAGTTGAATGTGAAGGCTACGGTACTGTCAAGGAGCGTACATAAATATTACATTACGGTGACCAGACGTCCTAGATTCACCCGGGACAAGTCCCAGTACCTGTCTCGGCGTCCTAAAATAGACAGGAAATGTCTCAGGGTGGTAAGAAAACGTCCCGCTCTGTCCCTTGATAAACTGCTGATCTTTTCCTACTTCCATTCTGATTCCAAGTCATAATTTTTTTTCTTAATGACGCCAGACCGTTAATCGTTAGGATTTGTTCATATGGTATTATTTGTAAAAGTATTAGTAAAAAAACAGAAGTATGACTCATAAAAAGCGGGGGGGGGGGGAGAGATATTTTTAGTGTTAACCACAAATTATATTTTGGGGTGTTAACGGTGCGTAAAAAAAAGTTTTTTTTTAAATGTGAATTCTAAAAGCTACTTTTATTTTTCATCTTGAAGTTTCAACTCTTCATTTTTGTAATACTGTTGGCCTAGCCTATGTAACTATGTATTAGCATTCACTTGTCGAGCTTTAATATTTCCGCCTATACCTGTTGTGCAAAATTTTTTTTTAAATAAAAAAGCTAACAGCTATTTTTAGTAATTTACCTTTTAAGAAAATTTAAATTATAAGTAAATTACCCACATTTCTCGTTCTGTTACCTTTGTTCATACACATGGGCCGTGAGGTAGATTTTTAACATTGCAAGTCAGGCACATCTCTGAAATGTCACACCCCTGACGGTGCCGCCCTAATTCGGCCGCCTTTTTTTTTGTTCATGGCACCGCACGGCCCTGCCCATACACCAGACTACAACCGCGTTGAATCCTCGGTGAGAACCACGGGAAATTTTTCTAGTGAAAGTTAGTTTAAATGGGTGACTGACTTCAGGGGAAGTAAAGGCGCTGCTAGCCACACAACCAGCCCCGTAGCCAGGGGGGCACTGGGGGGGCCGTGCCCCTCCCCCGCTAGGTGTGGAGTGCCCCCCCCCCCCCCCCGCTTAAAAAGAAGAAAAAGAGGAAACAAGCAATTTAAGTCTTTTCCGTTTCGGACAAAGGACATTTTAGAGCATTTTCGTGTACGGTCACGCCGGACGAAATCCGTATTTTTTTCCGGGTTACAGCCATAGATAATATTATTTATTTTGATAAATAGAGAGGGAAGTAATCATGTTGAATAACTGTTAAAAAAATAAATAATGATTACGCCCCTTTGATTAGCTTTTATTATTTATATTTAAAATATAAGCGAAACGGTACATAAAAAACTCTTATATTTTGGCCCAGAGAGATCAAATCGCGAAATGGACTTTTGATGTACACTTGGCAGGCCAAGACCTACAAAATGATATATACATCATGGATCTAGGACTTATGGTTGCTTAGATATAGGGCGCTCCATTGTTAATATAGCTTATATAGTAAAAAACGGTACATTATAAGCCCCCTTTTACGGCCCTCAGAAATCAGATCGCGAAATGGACTTGGCAGGCCAAGACCTACAAAATGATATATACATCATGGGTCTAGGACTTATGGTTGTTGAGATCTAGGGTGATGACGGACAGACAGACAGACCAGACAGACAGACAAAACGGGGACAATAGAGCATGAAAAAAAATTGCTCTAAAAATAAAGAAAAAGTAACTACAATGAGAAAGTACCCCCTTGCTGGGTATTGGTGCCCCCCTGCTTACTTTGACCGCTACGGGCCTGCACACAACCCTTTAATATGCCGTGACTAAAGAAACAGATAAATTCTACACCTCATCACCTCAAAGGCTCTGACTTAAGGGAACTTTATACACTTAAGTGTAATTATAGGCTATTTGTTTATTAACTATTCTATCTCTATTGTAAGAAGTGTCTCCTCATTTTTTTTTCAAATCAACTGGGGGAAAAGGGAGGGTGGAGGGTGGGGTGGTGAGAGAGGGTGACATAAGTTGAACTTAAAACAGTCTGGTCACCGTAAATACACTTTGTTCAACCGAAAATCTCAACGTCTTAATTACTGTGGTTGTACTTGTACCTACTGTAGTGTGTTTGTTGTACTAGTACCTAATATAGTGTGTATGTTGTACTTGTACCTACTAAGTTTGTGTGTTGTACTTGTACTCACTAAGTGTGCTTGTTGTACTTGTACTCACTAAGTGTTTGTGTTGTACTCACAAAGTTTGTATGCCGTATTTGTACTCAGTGCTTTTTTTGTAAAAAAAAATAGGTGCCGGTACTCAGTGATGGATTGCCTAACTTTTAACTACAAGTTCTCACCTCGATGCAAGCTACATCATCACTGCAAAGATACTAAATGTCTAAAACGATTTTATTTTATAATTAACCAACTTAAATCCTCTTAAAATACAAGAACAGTAATACATTTTTACCCACATTGAAAAAGTTGCCGGTCCGCCTTACCGGTGCGTACCGGCATAAAAAAGCACTGCTTGTACTCACTAAGTGTGTAGGTTGTACGTGTACTCACTAAGTTTGTATGTTGTACGTGTACTCACTAAGTTTGTATGTTGTACTTATACTCACTAAGTTTGTATGTTGTACATGTACTCACTAAGTTTGTATGTTGTACTTGTACTCACTAAGTTTGTATGTTATACATGTACTCACTAAGTGTGTATGTTGTACGTGTACTCACTAAGTGTGTATGTTGTACGTGTACTCACTAAGTTTGTATGTTGTACTTGTACTCACTAAGTTTGTATGTTGTACATGTACTCACTAAGTGTGTATGTTGTACGTGTACTCACTAAGTTTGTATGTTGTGCGTGTACTCACTAAGTGTGTATGTTGTACGTGTACTCACTAAGTTTGTATGTTGTGCGTGTACTCACTAAGTGTTTGTGTTGTACTTGTACTCACAAAGTGTTTGTGTTGTTCTTGTACTCACAAAGTGTGTATGTTTTATTTGTACTCACAAAGTGTGTATGTTGTACTTGTACTCACTAAATGTGTATGTTGTACTTGTACTCACTAAGTGTGTATGTTGTACTTGTACTCACTAAGTGTGCTTATTGTACATGTACTCACTAAGTGCATATGTTGTGCATGCACGTTGTACTCACAAGTGTTTGTGTTGTACCTGTACTCACTAAGTGTGTATGTTGTACTTGTACTCACTAAGTGTGTGTTTATATTGTACTTGCACATACTAAATGTGCGTTGATGTTGTACTTGCACTTGTGTGTGTGTTTCTAAGTTGCATTTCAGATAAATTTCGAAATGATCTCATTCATTGTCAAATCTAATACCTATCCCAAATATAACTCTTATATTTTCATTTCAAACTGTATTGATCAACAACAAAAAGAACGTATGCCGAGAGACTATGATATCATCCACATTACCCGCCATTATGGTTCCGACCAGTGAAAGGTTCCGTCCACATCACTGCCAGTCGAGCATTTGTGGATTACGTACTACACAACCAGACGGCAGCCATGATACTCACGTGGGTTCAAACATTGCGAAACTTTCACGACGAAGTTTATTTTTCAACTCTGAACCACAACCCGCATTTGATGGTGCCAGGATCCTACCAAGGTACCGATCTATACCAAGGCCGTTGTGAATCACTGGCCTGGTCTGATAGGCCTATCATTTACATTTTTGTCAGAGTTATTGTTCCTTATGCCTAGTCACGCTGTCTAACACGGGAGACCCATAATGCCATTGCGAACAGTTTGATCTGTAAACAATATTGTTTTTTCATTATTGCTGGGTGCATTCTTTATTCCGCATAATTTATTCGAATTTAATTTTGTAACTTCTACTCAGGAAATATCGGACCTCCAAGAAACTCGGAATGTAGCTAGACTTAATTGTTGTACCACTTATCATATCAATTATAAATCCTCACTCCAGAAAATTTTAGGTTCCATTTGTCTACTGTCCACAAGGGCCCCTACCCCCACCCCACCACAAATGTACACAATAAAGGCAAGTCATGTGATAGCAATTTGCAGGAGTACAGCGTGCTATGTCTCATGATCGTGGTTTTCTCTTCTTCTTTACAACGTTATATAGCCCATGGAATAGTTCATATATATGAATACAATCGTTATTTAGCCCATAGAATAGTTCATATCTATGAATACAATCGTTATATAGCCCATAGAATAGTTCATATATATGAATACAATCGTTATATAGCCCATATAATAGTTCATATATATGAATACAATCGTTATATAGCCCATAGAATAGTTCATATGAATACAATCGTTATATAGCCCATAGAATAGTTCATATGAATACAATCGTTATATAGCCCATATAATAGTTCCTATATATGAATACAATCGTTATATAGCCCATAGAATAGTTCATATATATGAATACTATCGTTATTTAGCCCATAGAATAGTTCATATCTATGAATACAATCGTTATATAGCCCATATAATAGTTCATATATATGAATACAATCGTTATTTAGCCCATAGAATAGTTCATATATGAATACAATCGATTATTTAGCCCATAGAATAGTTCATATCTATGAATAAAATCGTTATATAGCCCATAGAATAGTTCATATCTATGAATAGAATCGTCACGTTTATATCGTCATAAATCTAAAAAGTAGAATTTCAAGTAAGTTAAGCTACGGGCTAAATAATTAGCACCAACGTTTAATTCGTAGTTGTAATTTCTGTACACACGCAAAACAAAGAATAGTATATTATGAGGGCCTATGTAGCATTTTGAAATCAATATGTAATTTAATAATCCTTAATTAAAAAAACCAATCGTAGAAAACATTGCTGTAAAGGCCATTACCAGTGGCGTCACTAGGGTTGGTGTCACCCGGTGCGGTAACTCATGGTGTCACCCCTCTCATGACACCCCATAGACATACAAAATTACAAAATAAGAATATAGGCCTAAAACTAGATATTTTTGCATTTTGGTGTCACCCCTTGTGTGGGTGTCACCCGGTGCGGTCCGCACCCCCCTAGTGACGCCACTGGCCATTACGATTGTCAATCTGGATCCCACAAAATTTACTACACATTAATGGTGTTCCAATGTGACTCTTACAGAGGCGGCTCTTTAAAAAAGTTTTGTGTGGCTCCTAGTGAGCTAGTTATTTATATACTTTTATATACTTTTATTATTTACTTAACATTGATAAATTGACTATGGTGCGCCTCACAATGAACTTTGGATTATACACACTATTTAGCAGAACTCTATCATAACTGTGTATTTTACTTCCGTAATTGCCCAATTGGTGTTTCACATAATCCAACCTAATCATTCTACAGATTAATTATGTCAATTTTTTTTTTTACTTCAGGTGATGCGGAGTCTGATGAAATGCGCAAACCTCATATAAGTCGGTACAAAGTCTGGAACACTTCTGAAAGTTACTTTTGCGCAGCCAGAAGGTGGGAGAGATATATTTGCATCCTTACATCAGGTATGGCAAAACGAGTCATCCATTTTTTTCTCCTACTTATAAAGTATAAACTATCTATAGCGTATTAACATAAATAACTGTTAAGTTATTTTTCTTTTTCCATCATTTAGTTTCAATAATATTCCTTTTAGCTGAAGAGTGATGTCTCGTTAGTGTTTTATAAATGTTTTGAAACATCATAATGATGTTAATCATCTCGTCGAAGCTTTTAATAAAAACAGTTTACAAATAAAAACAGTTTACTAATAAAAACAGTTTACTAATTTAAACAAGCAATTTAAGTCTTTTCCGTTTCGGACAAAGGACAATTTAGAGCATTTTCATGTAAGCAGTGGCTACGGTTACGATAAATAGAGAGGGAAGTAATCATGTTGAATAACTGTTACAAAAATAAATAATGATTACGCCCCTTTGATTAGCTTTTATTATTTATATTTAAAATATAAGCAAAAACGGTATTTAAAACGCCCCCTTTTTCGGCCCTCAGAGGTCAGATCGCGAAATAGACTTTTGATGTACACTTGGCAGGCCAAGACCTACAAAATGATATATACATCATGGGTCTAGGACTTATGGTTGCTTAGATATAGGGCGTTCCTTTGTTAATATAGCTTATAAAGTAAAAACGGTACTTAATACGCCCCCTTTTTCGGCTCTCAGAGGTCAGATCGCGAAATGGACCAAAGTGTTTTTTTGGCAGGCCAAGACCTACAAAAAGATATATACATCATGTGTCTAGGACTTATGGTTGTTGAGATCTAGGGTGATGACGGACAGACAGACAGACAAAACGGGGACAATAGAGCATTTTTTTTTTCGAAAATGCTCTAAAAAACAGTTTATTAATAAGAACAGTTTACTAATAAAAACAAATGTTTTCACTGTAGAAACACTAGAATACTTTGCAAACTCGTTTATGGCGGTGAAATAGATGGGGAAGTCAAAAACTATCCAACACTTGTGTGTTTGATATATGATTAAAAGATAATTATTATGTCATCCTTACTATGACATCACTGGCAGAAATGCTCTTAGATTTTTTTAGAGCTCTAGGTTAATAATATCTGGGGACCCATAAAAGAAGTTAAATTTGGAGGCGGAAATGATGTCAAGGTCACTGCTTGCTAATCTCAACATCGGTGGCTCATCTGTTGCCATCTCCCCAAACGTTAAGTATTTCTAGTAATTTTAAGGTACTGGCAAAAAAATAAACAATTCTAAAATGGGGTACTTTTGTGTTATGGGAGGAGGAGGTTATACATTCTAATTTCATAGCACGCTTTCACGTCCCTGACTCAATCACGACACACTATTCTATATTGTATATAGGCTACATCTCTTACCCAATCACAACACACTATTCTATATTGTATGTAAGCTACATCTCTTACCCAATCACAACACACTATTCTATATTGTATGTAGGCTACATCTCTTACCCAATCACAACACATTATTCTATATTGTATGTAGGCTACATCTCTTACCCAATCACAACACACTATTCTATATTGTATGTAGGCTACATCTCTTATCCAATCACAACACATTATTCTATATTGTATGTAGGCTACATCTCTTACCCAATCACAACACATTATTCTATATTGTATGTAGGCTACAACATACTCTGGGCCGATCACGACACACCATTCTTTGTACAAATAAGGTACATTTCTGGGCCAATCAGGGCACACTATTCTATATGCACGCAGGGTACATCTCTCTCCCGATCTTCACTCAAAATAAAACTGACAGTGGACTTAGAAAGTATTATATTACAATACCTCTATTACGAAGCCACAGGCCACGAAAATTCGTGTAACGAACAACAAATTGGACATTTTTGTTTGTTTCGGGTAACAAACAGTGTCTGCCTTTTTTACTAACAAGAGAGAGAGAGAGAGAGAGCGAGAGAGAGAAGGAAAGAGAGGGGGGAGAGAGAGGGAGAGAGAGAGAGTGATAGAGAGTGAGAGAGAGAGGGGGGGGGAGAGAGATGAAACTCATGAAACTAATGATTCTGCATAGCAAAGAAAGTAACTAATTTCATCATGATCAAAACAATCGTGGTAATAAAGTATAAATCTTATTATTATTTTTTAAATTTTACATTTAATTTTTTGGTTGTTTTCTTTATATTTATAGGTGAATTACACGTATTCTATACCTTTTGACACGTTAACGACCCGGATGTTAATAAAAACATCGATTCTGTCATATCGAAACGGATTATCTCTATTTCAGTGTTTTGGATTTCGAATGTTTCGGGTTGTAAACAGAGTTGTAGAAACGAATTAAGTTAGTAACGCGATTTAGATATAGAAATTAATATTGTAAAAGTGGGAACTATTTTTCTGTGTGTACGTTTCTGTGGGTGTGTATTCATATATCATTCGCATTCGGGTATATCCTGTTGTATGGATCACACTTTAAGGCTGTGTTTTAATCGAACTGTAAACTTCAACAGGTGATCTCCCCCTAATGCTGACAAGTGTGCGGCTTTTTGCGAACAAGTTCTACTTACAAGAAGATCGTATTGCTGTCAGCTGTCTGGAGGAATGGCTGTACAATGCCACCAAGGACACTTTACTAAACTCGAGGAAATTCAATATTTCGTATTATCAAAATTTAGACATTGTCAAAAATCAAATCAGAGTATAATACACAGTGTTACACTCGCTTTGCCACCCTCTAGAGGCGGCGTGCCTGTGTCACACTCGCTTTGCCTATATTTAAGGGCAGCGTGCCTGTGTCTCACTCTTTTGCCTCCATCTAGGGGCAGCGTGCCTGAGTCACACTCGCTTTGCCTATATTTAGGGGCAGCGTGGCTGTGTCACACTCGCTTTGCCTATATTTAGGGGCAGCGTGCATGTGTCTCACTCTTTTGCCTCCATCTAGGGGCAGCGAGCCTGAGTCACACTCCGCTTTGCCTATATTTAGGGGCAGCGTGGCTGTGTCACACTCGCTTTGCCTATATTTAGGGGCAGCGTGCCTGTGTCTCACTCTTTGCCTCCATCTAGGGGCAGCGTGGCTGTGTCACACTCGCTTTGCCTATATTTAGGGGCAGCGTGTCTGTGTCTCACTCTTTTGCCTCCATCTAGGGGCAGCGTGCATGTATCGCACTCGCTTTGCCTCTATATAGGGGTGGGCTATATATGTCATATTTTAGTACTTTTTGGCGTTGTGAATGAACGCTTTGCTGACAGGGATTGTTTACAGACTCGCACACAGTTCTATTTTTTAAAACCCTTTGACAGGGCAGTGGCGTAGCTAGAGTAAACGTCACCCGGGGCAGTCCATTCAATGTCACCCCAGTGACCCCAAACGACCCTTTTCCGAATGGTTAGATGTAGCTAAATTTTCATTCATACCTCTGGGCTCTACTTTACTGACCGGTACGTTACTGCTTACATGTATGATCCAAGACACAATCCGAATCCAATACCACAAAACAAATAGTTCAAATCCAAAGATTTTTAAAATGCAACTGTTCACGTTCAGAACATCTAAATGCAAAACACGACAATGCACAGCCCAAAAGAATGTCCTTCGACACTATAGTCCTAGAAGGAATGGCTTCTTGTTTTCATTGTGGCAAACAGGTCAATGACATCGTCAAAATCTATTTGTTGTAAGCTCGCGTCCAATGGACAGAACAGCCAAATCCGACAATCTCACAATCTCGACTGACTCATGGTTGACCGGAGGTAATGTTTTATAAGTTTCTTTTTGGAGAAACTTCTTTCACACGATGCCAGTAGAGACACATATTGTCAGAAAAGAATCTTAGAGTCAGCGTAAGATATGGCAACAGATTAAAAGAACCCAACTTGATGATAAACCGTAGGGAGTTGCAGTACAATCCAGTGCTTGGCTTCCTCCAAGTTTATTTCCACTGTTGTAAAATGCGGCTTGTCCAGCTCATCCAATCACACACAGTTGTGAGCTTGGTGACAGACAACCGTATTTCTTCAGTCGTGGGCACAAATAATACAGGTCTGGCCAAACAAAAGAAAAAGTCAGCAAAATGTCATACACTGCCTTCCCTCTCGTATCTAACTCCATATGAAAACGGTCCAGACAAAACATTGCTCTCTTGGTCTCCTGTTGCAATGACACATCCAGAATCTCTTGCCTCTTTTCCTTGTAATCTTCTCTTTTTCATGATTCTCTTCTCTGTAAGGATATCAAGTTCTTCACATTTCGCAAGCTACCAATGCTGGACGGCATTGTCAACATTAACCTTCGTACGATGCTCTTCCACAAAGACCTTGAGATCCCTTAGTTTGGTTGCAACCATGTCCACAGTAATACATGAAAGAAAAGTCGCATATAGTTGGCAACAGATTGTGCACAGCGCCTCTTGTCTCGAAACTTTCTTCGACATCACACAGAGCTTCATTGGCTTCTACAAACTTGTTAAACTTCTGTATCACTTTCTTCACTGCATCAGCATGTGCACTCCAGCGAGTTGTGGACAGTCTCTTCACTGTTAGACCTATATATTCCACTAGTACATCACAGCGATCGGTCGACAGAGCAAAAAATGTGTCAGCGCCTCAAGACTTCCAAAAAAAAGTTACACAAGACGGATTGCCTTCGGATTAATGCCTTTGATCTTTTGTTGCACACCACCGTGGATTCCAGCCATGCTTGCTGCATTATCGTACCCTTGACCGCGACATAACTGAATATCAAGTCCTTCGTTTTCTAGTTTCTCAAGGATATCGCCAATCAATGCAAGAGCTGTTTTACCTTTCAGATGAAAAAATCCAAGGAATGACTCCCACCCTTCAACTGTACCACAGCTGATGTGTACATATCTAATTACGGTTGACATGTGATCTGTATGCGAAACGTCCGGTCACATTTCCTGTGTTGCTTGGGTTTTTATAACAATTCTATTTTAAGACTATTTTCGCACCTTAGCCCGGCTGAAAAATTTTGTTGTAGGTGACATAGTGTCACCCTTCATATGCTGTCACCCTGGGCGGTCCGCCCCCTCGCCCCCTCCCCCTTAGCTACGCCACTGTGACAGGGTCGTCTGTTTATAGACAGTAGTAGGCACTGTTCATATGCCCCGACCCTTAAGGGGCCCCAGAAAGCAGAAATGAAACTCTAAGAACTATTTTTTTTCCAAAGAAAATATATTAAACAAAATGAAAAAAAAATGTATCCAATTTTGTGTTTTATTTTATTGTAGTTAAGCCTACATTTTACATTATGTTTGATATTTTGAAGCAAAACAATATAATTAAACGTGATAAGGCAGTGATTCCCATCGTGGAACCTATGTTTGGGAGTGGGGGGACAATTTAAGTTTTCCATTATATTTTTTTTTACTAAAAGCTGTTTCTGTGCTTTGTTTCCTTAAACATTTCCTAGAGATATCTCCATAAGACATTTTTCCTTCTTCCTAATTCGAATCATTTAAGCCAGAAGCTTTTTATGGATAGTTAAACTAAACAACTGCCTAGTGTCCCCACTTCTAAAAGGGCATTTTTGTGTCCACCACCTGTGGGTCGCGAGGAATAAATATTTGAGAACCACCTGACTTACGCTACAGGTTCCTGTACACTTTCCTGTCAAATATAATATATGGGCCCCAAAATATGTTTCTGGCCTCAAAAATCTAAGAACGGCCGGGATTATATTTTTCTTAATATGGGTTATATTTTTGTTCTACTGACTAAGGAAAAAACACTAGAATTAATTGAACAATGCTTCTTAAAAAAAAAGGATTATAAACAGTTTCCGTATTTATATAATTGCGTAAAATAAATTTCTTTTAATAAATAAATGAAATAAATTTGATTCCAGGCAAGTTTTTTGCTATTCTGTTTCGTAGTAAATGACCGTCACGCATGGTCTAAAGGCAGACCAAGAAGCAGATGGTTGGAGGAAGTGGAGAAAGACCTTAAAGACATAGGAGTAAGAGAGTGGAGGAAGAAGACCATGGATCGGGAAAAGCGGACAAGAGTAGTATGGCAGGCCAGGGCTAGACCTGCCAGTCGAATTTTGTTTAAAGTTTCGGCTGGCTGACATAATTTTTCGGCGGATATCCGGATTAGCCGGATTTCTTCGTAAATTGAGTAAATTGACATTAGCGGCTGATTTTCGGCTGATTACGAAATATTTGGCTAAAATTCGGCTGAAGCCTAGACAATAATGAATTGATAAAACTTCTGAAATAAAACACTTTTACAATACTTTGGGAATAGTTTTATTATTTAAAACACAGAAAAAAACAGTTTTATATGCTGTCCTACTAATACAGTGCATGAATACATTCCACTCATTCAGTTTTTCAATACCTTGATAAGCACTTAACATAAAGACTAGTCAACTTGAAAAAAATGGCCTCTGTCTATTGTTTAGTAGCTTGAACTAAGGGAGATACCAATCCCTCTCTCCGTCTCAATGATATGCCAGTTTCAAGTTGTATACTTTACGCAATTAAACACTAAATTCTTGGCTAAAAAAAATGGTTTTTCTGTGGAATTAGTAAACTGACCCTGAGTTTAGCCCTTTTTTCCAGGTCAGGGAAACAACGGATACAATAAATCTCTATGTACCCTCCCTCTCCCTCCATACCCTGAACCACTGGTCACGCCTTCTCTCTTGTATCGCTCAACAATTACTTTCTAACAATGACTACCACCGCACGGGTCAGACTGATGTGGGAGTTCATTGGAAAATCACAATTTCCAGTTTCTGCAAATTTATGAATGTAACTACATTTTTTCGAATTGTTAAGTGCTAGGCTAAAACCGACTTTTTAAAGCCCAAAAAACAGTGCCGAATGCTTGAATTCAGTCACGGCAACGGTTTGTAGGTTTCAAAACACAACCCTAATAAAGTTTTAGAAAGCTGCTAACTTAACTTTAACTGATATTAACCTTAATGTTTGCAAGTGTTCAAAGGTAATTTTTAATAATTTTTAAAAGTGTTGGTTTAATCTCTCTTGACAAAAAGCTATGTTTGAGGAAAATAAATTATGTTACTATTAATTGAAAACAGTAATATTTATTGTATACTGCATTAGTATGAAGCATGTGTGTTGTTTTATAAAAAGCATGTGAATGCATATGACTTTTTAAAAACTAATAACAATGAAACAAATACATGTATATTGGGTGGGTAATACATTTTAAAATGCTGTTTTGACTACATATTATAAGTGATAGCATATTTAGATTGTATGATGCACAAACATTAACTGTGATCTCATTGTTAATACATTTTTTGAAATATTTTAGTTTTTTTAAATAATATTGTGAGCTAGTAAAAAATCCTTTGTAACAAGAACAAGGAATAAAAAAATGCCTATATTGTTAGAGCTAGCAAAAAATAATGACTGGCTTACATATTGTGAGATTAAGCAATAAAACAATTGCCTAATGTATTGTGGTGCTAGCAATAAAATTAATGCCTTACGTATTGTGAGAGCTAGCAATAAAATAATGACTTAGTGGATGTGTCATATCTTGGCATACTGTCAAATGTTCTGGATCAAATAAATCACATTTATCCTGCAACAGGTAAGCAGTGAAACCTGGAAAATTCAATATATATATATATATATATATATATATATATATATATATACGTATATATATATATCATAAAGAAATATATTGAAGAAATACATATATTTTATATAGTCAATCCAAATTATAATTAAATTATCAACAAAAAAATTGTTGTATCATGTTTAAATCATAAGACATTAATTAATCTGGTATTAGACTTTCATACTTTTGATGGGGTGAGTGAGTCTATCAATAGTTCTAAAAAATTTAATTTTGTGGAAATTAAGCTTAGACAATTTTTTTACAAATACATCAAACTAATTTTTTTTATCACAAAAGGAACACTGCAAATTGTGATCTAGTGATTATCAAGTAACATGGATTAGTTCACAATAAACTAGAACTAATATCAGAAAATGTATCTACAGAGCTATATTACTACAGAGTATGTTTAAACAGTTGTGAATTTTTCTTATTTCAATAGAAGTAACATTATAAAATTAAAAGTTTTATAATTTAAAAAGACAAAAAAAAAACATAAATCATTAATACTAAATATTTCTATTTCTGTTAATAAATAGGCTATTAGCGATATGAGAGCTAGGTAGAAATTATACTACATTTGAGTGATATCTTACACCGCTCTAATTCCCAGCTGGTTTTAGTTTGCCTTCTTTTGTAGGTTCAAATCTCAATTATTTCTAAACAGTTTTCTTAAATTCGATGCATCTGCACAATTTTAGTTAATTATGTAATTATTTAAACATTTGAAGTAAATAATAAGGAAATGCTAAATTAAGAGCTACTGTGAGTTCTGTGTGACCACCTTTGAGCCAGTTTCTATTATTTAATCTTTTTTTTTCACAAAATATTATTTTAAATTATGTTAACTTGCATTACACCTTTCAGGATTAATAATTATTTCAGGACTTTTAAAACAAATGTAATCAATAAAACTCAGATATACTTTTTAGGTGGCCACATGAAATAAGTAACTGTAACCACATGAAATAAGTAACTGTAACCACATGAAATAAGTAACTGTGGCCATATGAAATAAGTAACTGTGGCCACATGAAATAAGTAACTGTAACCACATGAAATAAGTAACTGTGGCCACATGAAATAAGTAATTGTGGCCCATGAAATAAGTAACTGTGGCCATCTGAAATTAGTTACCATGGGCACATGGAAATAAATAACTGTAACCACCTGAAATAAGTAACAGTGGCCACATGAAATAAGTATGAAATAAGTTACTGTAACCACATGAAAAAAGTAACAGCGGCCACATGAAATAGTAACTGTGTCCACATGAAATAGGCAACAGTGTACATGAAATAAGTTACTGTGGCTACACTTGAAATAAGTTACTCTGGCCACATGAAATAAGTAACTGTATTTTTATGAAATAAATAACGATTGGTACTGAGCAACAGTTGAACAATTACAAGCTTAATATCTGACATTAGCAATATATGTCAATTGTAGTAATTACAAGCCTTACCTTTATAATTTGTAGTTAAGATATGTTCTTTTGTTTTATCTGTTATTATTTAGATTGGTTCAGTTTATCACTAATTAAAAGTGAGTGTACTATGTATGGATTTTTAAAGGTAAGGATTTTCCCCAGAATTATATCCATTGGCTAGTATATAAATATTAGTAAACCATTGGCAAGTATATATATATATATATATTAGTAAACCATTTCTAAAATAAAAATTTGCACTGGGCATCTTTAGCTATATTAAAAGAATGATGGAATATAAATAAACTCCTTAAAGAAAACATTAAATTCTTGACTAGCATTTTTTATAAAACTTACTTTAAAAATCTAGGATACTGAGTTTAAAATAAAAGAAAAATTAAATTACAGAATATTATCAAAATGCCAAGAAAACACAAAATCTCACCCCTTGCTCAGCTTCTAAAAAAAGCAATAAATCATCTATAGACATAAAGTCAGCATTGCTTGCATATCTACAAAAGAAGTGCAAAAAAAAGTTTTAACAGTAGTTTTAAAGATTCACATTCAAAATGCTTGGGAAATCAGATTGTTATGGAGAAAATTTTCTGTCTACTGTTTTTGATACCAGAAGTATATAGAATAGAAGTGAACATTTCCCACCCCATGTAATAGTACAAAACTGTCTTATTTTCCATTAATTAAATTATAGTTAATTATTTAGCAACTGTTTTATTAATTAAATTGTTACTGTTCCTAAGTAAACTGTAGCGTTATGATTTTATGTACCTAACTGAGGCTTGGTCAGTTCCAGCCACTGCCCCATCCCCAGACCAGCACCTTCTTTAAGTCCCTGAGAAGTGGGTTAAGATACCCATAGCAGACATATTCCAATTCTTTTTGTTATATTCTTACTGACAAGAAAATAGATTTTTCAGAGGCGAGTTGAGATTTCTTTAAACAAAGAAGATAAACTCATCACTACTGAGACAGCCCTGGATTTACCATCACCTTTTTCATCTCTCTAATTCCTGAAATTAAATGAAATTAAATTTATCAGAGAAGCCACAATAGAAATCCTTGAGAGCTGCATTTCAATTTATTTCCTTAGTTAAAACTCACTTTAAAGAGCTGCGATAGTCAATCTATAATGGCCTCCACCAGTATCTAAAGACATCATAGTTCCATCTCTATTTCATTACAATAACATACTAATGAAAACATTCACACCGGTCTGGGTCAATGCGGTGCAGCAAAAATTCCCAGTTTTTGCTGCTTGCAGATATTTTTCCACAGGAGTATGCTTTACCGCATAAATTACCAGAAGCCAAAATGGCTGTAATATAAATTGAATAGAAAAAATCAAATATATAAATAATAATGATAAAAATACTTGTTTTATTGTGCCTTTATTTCATCCCATAGCCAATAGAAAAATGGCCATGTAGAATAGGGGATTTCAGCAATATCCATTGGTCCTCCCCGGAGGGAATCCCGAACCAAGTACCTTCAGGTCAACAGTAGAGCGCTTTATGGCACGACCATTAGTCCCCACACATTGGTAGCTCTGTCCATTCTTTTATATTGTCAAACCAACATTTTCCCTGGAATCCTCTGTAATGGCCTCCTTCTAGAGTCCCTTGGAGAATGTTTCTTTATGGGCTATCATGCCTTGACACAATTCCAAACCATGCCAACTTACATGGTTTGATTGTTGCCATGATTGTTTCCTAAGAGGCCCCAACAGTTGTGGATATTCTTTCCCAGACATACTCATTGGTGCGGTTCTAGGTAGAAGATTTGAAGGATTTTCCTCATGCATTTATTTTTAGATAAGCTTGCTTGTCGCGGCTGCACCAGATGTCCATGTATCACCCCATAAAGGGCTATTGTTTTAACTAGGACTCTGTAAAGATCTGAGCTTCAATGGTAGGCTGATGTTTTGCTGGTCCAAATTCTGTTTAATTTAGCCATAGCTGCCATCACTGACCCAATCCTGGCCAGAAATTCCTTCGCAACTTCCGTCTTTGGATATGATGGCTCCCAGGTATTTGAAGTTCTGTACTTCTTCCAGCACTGATGGTTCATTATGTTTACAGTACTGGCATCTGTGGTGTTAACCATTATCCTGCTTTTCTCTGAGCTGATTTCCATTCAGTATGCATCAAGCCCTATCTGCAAGCTTGTCAGTCAGCTCTTGTAGTTGCTCCCAGATCAATATCATCAGTAAATCTTAGGTTGCATAGGGGTCTACCACCTATGTAAAATGGACGTGTGGAGGTCAGTGGGAGGTGTAACCTTGCATGATTTTCTCAAGGAATATATTGAACAGAACTGGTGAGAGAATGCAGCCTTGAATAGCTCCTAATCCCCTATCACAGCCATTGAGTTGGACTGCACAACTCGCTTCATTATAGATAGCTCCAATCACTTCTTAAAGTCCGTTTTCATTGTTATAGCTTCTCACTTAACTTGCCAGGGGTCCTATGCCATACCCGATCAAAGGCTCTTGAAGCCTATGAAGTTATGATGAGATTCATGTTGAACAATGTGTACTTTTCTAGAGCAAGCGACAGTTGAAGATCTGCTTGACTGTGCTTCAGGTCTGTTCTTCTGGTCTATATAAGCTATTGAGTAAAATTTTAGCATTTGCTAGGGTGACTGATGTGACTGGTGTCCTGTAGTTCACTGTTTCAAATTGCCTTTTTTAGGCAGTGGTATGATAAGTGACTGGGTCCCTCCTTGGACCAAACTTTATTTACCCCATATCTTTCTGTAGAGCACTGTTAGGACCTTCATTACTAATGCACCTCGGTGTTTTAGCAGTTCAGCAAGAATGTTGTCAACCCAGGAGACTTACACCCTTTTAAATCTCATATTGCTTCTTCTACCTCTTTCAGCAGCACTGTTAACTCATCAGTACTTTGTTTTGTTGTTTGCTCTAGTAATATTCTGGTATCTGGATTAATCTTCTTGTTATACAGTACACAGTCCAGCACCAGAGTAACGCTGTTTTTCTGAGAGGAACTGACGGATGCTATCCTCAATTGTTGAGGTTAACTTCTGCTGTGTTTTAATGAGGTACCTGATTGGGTTTTTGTCTTTCTTTCACTCTTCTTTCTTCGCATAGATCTAGTATTTTGTAATCCATGGCTGTTACTTGTTACACTGTCTTCTTATAACTTCTTCTGCAATTACCTCGATTCACCTCTGATCTTGTTAAGGCAAGATTATGGTCTCTTCCTATTTCTGCCGGAAAAACCTTGTTTATGCTTTTCCACTTCATTATACGTAGTCAAAAGTTAGGGCATATACTAGTATGATAGTTTGTGTGGGGCCTTGCACTAATTCTTATGCTGATTAGTGATTGGTGTGCAGCTAATGACTGAACCTGACATGCTCCATATTGATTTTTGGATTCATCCCTGCTGAACCATATTTTGTCAATTAGTCTATTGAGGTTATCCAAATCCTGTCCGTTGCATACAGCTTATAGACTTGATAAGGCCCATATCCTCTTAAAGTCAGTGGGAGGTATTTTTTTTGTCTGGCTTAACCAGGGACTGAACCCAGAGCATGCAAGTTAAGTTCACTATTGACTTGGCTATCGGCCACCCAATGGAAGCTGAAATGCTTTTATCATTCTTTCACATCAATCAAGGAGAAGTAAATGATTACTTATGTTCACAAGCTGAATTAAATAAAAATCATAATTAATTTAACATTTTGATCAATTGATTTTCAAAATCTTCAACTATTGTCATCAATTCTGTGACTGACACAGGTTTCTTGACAACATACTTTAGAAATCTCTTCAGTGGCTATCAGAGTTTCTTCAAGTATTAAATAACGTTAATTAAAAAAGAAGAAACCATTTTTCAATATGTGTATACTTTGATATAAAGATGTTGAATATTAGATGAAGCCTTGCCCAAAAACAAATGAAAACAAATACAACTCAACTTTGTTGAATTCAATACAAACAAAAGTGAAATAAGAAATAGTGTATGACAACTTAACATAAGTAGACATGTGAAATATAAATATTACAATTATTATTTGAAGGGCAAAAATAAATTATGAATCTTCTTTTAGATCTGAAACTTTCCAAAAACTACTAATTCACTCAAATTATACTACAACAATCATGGGTAACATTAAGACCTTACAACATCTGTCTCCATGGAATGTATGCAACTAACTGCTGGACAAGTTTGTCGTTTGATAACTACATCATTGGAGCACATCATGCTGATCCTTAGAGTCACTCTTAATCACC
Source organism: Bulinus truncatus (assembly GCA_021962125.1). NCBI lineage: Eukaryota > Metazoa > Mollusca > Gastropoda > Planorbidae > Bulinus > Bulinus truncatus. The sequence goes on along the minus strand of JAGDYQ010000001.1, from coordinate 296,194 downwards.
CTTAGCACACTAGCGCAAGTTTTTTAGTGTAAATTATTAAAAACGAAATGACCTTATAACAAGGAACTTAACTTGGAAATATCATTTGAGACAGGGAATGCTGATACAAGACACATCACATGCATGGCAAACTTGGCAATCCAAAAAAAAAAATTAACAAAAAATCTACTACAATATACATGTAAAAGTTTGTTTTTATTTTCAGAAAAAAAAATGCATTTTAATTACGCTCGATTTTAGCAATTTCATAAACCCTGACTATTTCTTCCTTGGCTTGATTTGTATTAAATCAAATGTAAAAAAACAAAAAAAAAAATTTTGTGGTGCCTTATACTTTGTGCTTTTAAAAAAATTGGGCGTCTTTAATCAACATCATGATTCTTTATATAAACAATTTATATCTTTAAGCAATAGGAATTTCAAGGCAAGCATTAAGTCCCCAGACAAATATTAAGTTATCTCACATTTATATGTATAAAGACAAAGCTAAATATCACTTACCTTAAGGTTTTGAAATAAGTGATGTAGATGGTAGCATTCATTTTTCATCAAATTGACTACTTTGCTATCTTCTAGAGTGCCTTCATCTGGAGAAGCTGATTCAAACATTTCCAATAACCATGTAGAAACATTACAGAAAAACAATGGAGATAAGAAGAAGTCATATTAATTTTATATTGTATGCATAACTCTAATTTCAATTATTAAATAATGAAAATTCTAATACAACTACTCTCCTTATTACAATACTTGGGCTGATTTTAAATAATTAATTTAATAAATAATTAGACTATATAGGACTGATAAATTTTTTTTAAGGATATGCATCTCTCATTCTCTGCATATGCGCCAATGACAAATGTTGCTGAAAATTTAAAAAAAAAAAATATGAATTACCAATGGGCATTTAAAAATCCAAATAACAAATAAAACAGAAATGCAGAACATCCTAAATTTCCCAACATCATATTGAGAAGTAATAGATGAGGGTAAATTCCATGGCACTTTGCTCAGGATTTTTTTATTTATTCAATGGGAACAGCGCTGAAGTGAAAGACCCCTCCCCACACACACACTTGATTATCTATATAGAGCACAACAGAAACCTTTTCAACTACTTTTATATTTATTTTGACTAAAATCAAAGGCAAACTTGGAAAATGATAGGTACATGTACATACAAAACATGCAGTCATGTTTGTTTCATAAATCAAATCAAAATAAAAAAGAATGCTGCTAAGGTCTTATTATTTTGTTGAAATGGTAGGGTTTGTTTTAATCAATTTTGGAAAGAGTCAATTAATTACTGCATTAATATCTGCTTCCAGTAACACACAGAAGAAGTTTTAAAAGTGTTTCTTGAGGCCCGTTCTTTGCAAAGCTAATAAATAATTATTATTACACAAATTTAGTACAACTTTTCTAATTGATGCATTTGTTCATTTATTTCCAGAAAATGTCTTTTAATACTTGTCCAGATGACTACCCACAGTATGCAGTACATAATGGATCGTTAGAATAAGCTACGTTCTGAAATTTTACCCAAATTAAGAAATATACTGTAGATATTTTGATTCTTTATGTTTACATTTTTTTTTCAAATAGCTACAGTAAAAAGACCATTAAAAGGAAAAATGTGAAAAGTGCTGAACATTTTTGAAATAAGAAGAAACATATAAATGAAATTAATTGATAGAAAAATGTAAATGAAACCTTTAAAAAAAGCACTTTTAAAAAATTCACCCAAACAGTAAAAAAAATACTTCTTACATCATAAAAAATTTTACATAAATTATCATTACTAAAATATAAAAGTGGGTGCCCATCTAAATATAGATTATGTATTGCCACTTATTATACAGTTCCAATGTATTGTAAACACCAATGCTTTTAATATCAGTAATGACAATTTGATAAATATGATATAAAGAAAAAGTTTTTACTTTCAGTGGAAATTTTTATTTTATAATTACAGTTTGAAGGAATAAAACTGGCTAATGTTTTTGCTCACATTAGCTAATTGCCTATTAAAGACTAAATAAGCACAATTTTTCCCACTTATGCAATGGTGCTGGCATAATAATCTCAGGGCTAATTCCCATTATAAACATACTAAACAGTAGGGCTGCTGATTAACCATAAAGATTATCGTCGAAATATTAGGCAATTAAATATTTTTATAGCCTAAATGTGTTCATTTTGCAAAATGCTTTTACTTCAGAGTTTTCAAAACTAAATTTAAAAATCCGTAAATAGCCCAATAATCCAATTATATTAACAGAAATTAGCTGGTCAAGGTTCAGCAGTCATAGGTTTAATTTTTAGATTCTTATTATAATATGTATGATTCGGAAAGAGTTTTGTTATTTTCAAAGAAGCTCAGAAACAGCTGGAAGCATAGTGAATGATTTAGATTTAACTTAGATTTATCAACCCTGATCAGAACAACCACAGCGTGGAAATGTATGTGTAACTCAAATATAGAAGCTGTGTGACCTAATAATTTTGTTTCATTTTCTGACCCTGAATATTAAAATTATTATTAAGTAATATCTGGAAGCCAATTATCTCCAAGATATATTTTATTTAATTAAAAAATTTTAAAATGAACCAAATTATAGTCAATATTATAAGATATTATAAGAGAATAAAACTTATACAAAAGAAGCTGCACAAAATGATGAAAAGCCAACAAAAAACAATTATAATAACAATATATACAATTGATGTCTGTGAAGAGTTAGTTTGATTTAAATATTCATTAGTGTTGATTTAGTTTGTGCATGTGTGCTAATCACACTTTTTAATGCGTAAGTATTAATTTTTATGTGCTATGTGGCGTAGATTTTTCTAGTTGGCATCAATTAAGTTGCTTAGAGACAAGCTTTGTAGATTGAGTTAGTTGCTGTTTAGATTATGAAGATATTAGACACTTTATTAACTCTAGAAGAAGTTAATATATTTACTTTCACATAGCAACTCATGGATATTATTTGATCTTTCTAAGGCGTGCCTTTATCATTTAACTATTTGCACTACATTAATGTCTTACGTTCAATAAATGTACCGATGAATCAGCCATGCAGTTTTAAGACTCTCATTGATGAAGTGTTTGTGAACATTTGTGTCAACATAGCAGACTGCCCACGCTACCGTACGCCTCCAAGTCTCTGCTATTTATCAACGCATCAAAATTATGTATTACAACCTTTTACCACCTTTACAATGTCTCATATGGATGTCACAATCAGGCGATCTTTGGCCGGCTGTTGTCTTGATGCAAGATCACCTACTGAGTTTGAAGCGAGTATTTGTATTTTACCCAACCACAAGGTTCCACAGGATGCGCACAACGAAATGAGTACACAACAAATGCAAATGCTACAAATAGTGTTTATTTACATGAAATGACAACCATTGTGCCCTAAAAGGGCAGTAAGCTATCTGCTACCTTAACAATACATCTATAATACCAGAAATACCAAATGGTCCTTACCTGTGGCTGATAGTTCTAAAGAACTCAGGACTGAGCTTGTCAAGCCAGTGAGACATGAGTATCCATCATATGTGACATTTGTTTCCTGCCTTAAGGGAATCATCAAACGTCTACATACACCTGGTCTGCCAATTTCCACCTAATCAATATGAGGCTGCAGCAGCATGCCCCGCGTCTTTTGACCTCTTTAACACAGGACTGAGTCCGTTGCCCTGCACCTCATGGTTACTCACACCAAGTCCGAAAGCTCGCTGTTCCACCTTTAGCCCAAGCTCAAAGTGGGCCGACTGGCTCAACTCACTCTCACTCCCACTGACTCACATTTGAAGTCCCAGCGGCACCTTTGTCCTTCCACTCTTTACTCTTCCTGACCAATGGGCGAGAACAGTATAGGCCGCTCCCATCACGTGTGGTCAGTGTGACCTTCAAGTGTGGGGGCGATAAAGCAGAGTGCTTACCATCTCCACTTGAATCAGAGAAGGGTACCAATTCCCTCCCTGTCTACTTTGATCTTTCCCAATTGGTATAGCTCTGGTGTGCTGAGTGGTTAATTCCCTGACTTTCCAGGGTGTTGGGCCACAGTGTGAACATCTGGGAAGACACTATCGGTCCAGAACATTTGACTACTCCCTTTGTTATCTCCCCATGAGTTGATGATGTGACCCGGAGATAAGGAAATAAGATTTCATACAATAAAACTCAGAGTGGTACAATGGATAAAGATTACATCAATGACAAAATACCACAAACTTGTCACAAATTAGCCAAATACGTCAGAACGCTGTAATGATGTTTGTGAAACATAATCCAGAGGTATGCAGAGTCCCAATACTATGGTTTGGAGTCTGAATTTTAATTTACTACAGCTACATAATGAAGAAGAACCAACACAAGTCAGGTGTTTTTATAAACGTGGCGCTAAAGAGAGTGATTAAAAATGATTTTTAATTTTAGTGCATTTTATACTATTTTTGAAAAAGCATGATTTTTAAAATCTTTTTATTTTATTTTATAGGAATAGCAATTAGGTTCAGTCCTTTGACTGGATTCCAATTGCAATTCCAGCTAAAAGTACTGAATCTTAGAATTTCCATCACTATTTTACTTTTTTAATTTTTCAGCATTGAAGCTAGAAAACAGATTTGAAATTGAGTTACAAGATCTAAGTACAAAAACAACCAGAGAAACAGAAACTAAATAAAAACTTATGAAAAAGGCTTTTGTGAGTGCAGCTGTTTTTGGTTTTCTTGGGGAGGCAAAAGAAATTGTAAAGTTTTGAAGGCCCTGGGAAAAACACATGTGTTATTAAATCTTCTTGATCCACATGATTATATATTCTCAGGGTATGATGTAAATGCCAACTTGCTATAACTAATAATTCAACACATTTAATAAGTCCAGTTTTGTTTCAAAACATAAAATTCTTTTAATCATCAACCTAACTAAGGCATGTGAATACACAACTATTTCCTTAAGTATAAAGACACAAAAAATGAGCATTTTTCAATTAGGTTCAACATGCAACTCTTTAATATAAATATATAACCTCACTGTATGAAGATTCTATCACAAGTGCCTGTCCTTATGCACCTGGTTCTATCAGTCCAGCTAAATGTCCAGTCTACATGCACAGCCAAATGCTCCAATATTGATCTCCCAACATAACTGCCGCAGCCCATTAATAATATAATTCAGCCATGTGTGCTGCTTAATAATGCCTATTATGCAGCGATCGTGTAGCATAAAAAATCACAAAACAACCATGCCTGTGCGCACACACTCTGTGATATTATATATATATATATATATATATGTGGGTGAGTCAAAAAAAATTTTTTGGAGTTGGGAATTTGAAACACATTCAAAAGTTGCATATGGTCCTACTGATTGCTAAAAATGTAAAATTTAAAAAATCAGATAGTCTTCCACTCAACTTTGACTGAGGGAGTACGGGGCAAAAAAATGCACTATGTCTAAAAAAATATATTTTTTTTTTTACATTTTAGATACTAAAACATGTCAATAATAACTATGAATTAATTATAATGCAGAAAAATATTTTTAAGATCAATTCATGTATTTTCAGAATATTACTCATTCAAGAAACTTCAATAATTTAAAAGCTTTGCAGTGTCATTTTTCCTCTGAAAAAATATATTTGACATTTTGCTTCACTGTGGAAAAGAAAATCTAAAAACCACATGTCAGATTTTTGATTAAACATTTAAATTTTTTATGTGAACGATGTGCATTTATAGAATGTCTAAAGGCTTTTTAAATTTAAGTCCTTTTATTATTTTTAATTTCAAAATTAGCATTTTTTGCTTATTTTCACATATAAAATTTAAAAAATTCATTAAAAAATTATTTATTACATTATCAAAGTACTTTGACATTCCCTAAAGTAAGCTTTTCTTACTATAAAATGTGCATTTATATGAATCAGTCTATAAATATTTCAGAAATATTTGCCACAAAAAGGTTATAAATTTCAAGATGGCATACCGCACCCACAAATATCAATATGTTAATATTTTTTTTGAATAAAATTATTTTTAAATCTACTATATCATTACTGAATATTAAAATATCTGCCAAACTGTAATAAAGATTTTGGCTTTGACCCAAGTACCCCCCCCAAATGTATGACATTTGCAGCATTTAGAATGTTTGGTATAAATAATATGAAATTGTACAAATCTATAAATCGTTCATGCAAAATATACAATGTATATAGTAATACTGTTTATGGATTGTCCCGAAACTTCCTTTGCTTTCAACTTTAGTAAGAACATCTCTTGATTTCTTTGTTAGCAAAACCATCCCATGTCGAGAGCTATGTCGTACAGTTTGAAATGTCTGTACACTTTCGAAACTATAACAAGCTCTTCTTTAATTGCTCTTTCAACGGCTTGAAGTAACAGGGAATTGATCCAATGTAGTTGGGTTGTTCGTTAGTTTCATCATCTAAATATGTTCCAGCGAAGGATGTCCACTGAGCAAAGATCCCAGTTAATCATTTGATCATGTAGTTGGCACCAGCTAGTCAGGATTATGTCATTTTTGTTGAAAAATTCTCTCTGCATGGAGCTGGTTTATGTTATTAGGCATATGATTTATTTACTGCATACCTTCAATTTCTTCATCATTGTCCTAACTGCAGCCAATAGAATGTTTTCTGGATGTGCAAAGTAGCAGTTATTTTCCAGTACAGGCAATATAATAGATTGATCAGCAGTATCAAAGTTCTGGCTGGTTGTATCATATAGAAAAAGTTCCTAGCCCTATGACCAAATGGATCGCAATCTCAATTTCGCTTTTGTTAACCATCTTTGCTCTCATCAGTATGTTCCTTGGCTGGTCTATCTATGTCAGCGCATCCACTGTTGGATCCCGGGCTTTGTAGATGGTGTTAACATGTTTAAGTCCTTCTTCAAGCATTAACGATAAGACATGTATCCCTATAGCTTAGTTTACATCGATCCACTGCTTTGCATAATTCTTCATATTGATATCTGTTTTGTTATTTGGAACATTCCTCATCGCTGGAGGGTCTGCATCAAGTAGTTCATCATCTTCAGCATCCTGATCTGGAATATCATTATCTTTCTCATCATTGACATTATATTTGTCAGTTTCCTATCTGACTGCTGTACCTGCATCAATGAATGTTTTCTTTTCTGTGATTTTGTAATATTTTGTTGTTTGCATTGTCTATGAACATATTTCTTGCCATCTTTTGATCCACCCAAAATGCCCACTCAAGCATACAGGAATTATTGCAGTTGTGGACATTGTAGTCTCCTCTATCCCTAACACCTGCACTCAAACATTTACATGGACAAATGCAAAATAAATTTTATTAATTGTACCCCTCTGAAAAGTAACTGATGTACGCTTTATAGTCTGAATATTTCTAAAATTCATGACCTTTGGCTATAAGTCTTTTTACTTTCGATACTGGTAATGTCATTTGTGGGGATATTAGCCTGGTCATATAATTGTTTGCTAAATAGCTCATGAACAGAGAGCTCTCGTTCTGCATGTTCCATTTTAAGCATCCATATATAGCCTTGAAAACTTCTTCACTTGTTGGAAGTTTGTCTTTTAGGCAATTCAGCTGCTGACCCAAACTTACAGAATGTGCAGTTGCATTTCTTGTAGAAGAACTCATATTCATAGAAAAACTAATAAAATAGTTGAAAAATTAGTAAATGAAATAAAACAACTATGCGTGATCCAGTAATGAATACATGGTACACCAGTTATATTGAGAAAAAAATGGATGCAATGCTTATCCCAATTGTCTGAACTAATTAGTTATTCATAAAAAAGTTGCCTAAGGCTAAAAACATACATTTTATATGCATATCATTTCTTTTTTGAACCTGAATACAAATTTAACATGTTCAGTCACAAAAAACTCACAGTAAATATGGTTAAAATTTTGTTTAAAGTTGGGGTAGTAAAACTATGTAGTTTTCAAATATTTGTACATATTCCATGTCCTACCATGATGTAACAACTTTTTAATAATGTTTCAATAAAAAAAATTTTTGACCCACCCTAATATATATATATTTATATGCCTGTTTACATATATTTTACTTTTACAAATCCATGGCAGTTTAACTAATTTTATCTTTTGTTATTTCATAGAATTAGATTAGAACCAGTGGTGCTGTACTTTGTGAGTTATTATTGTTTGTCTTAAGCTGTCGACTTAGTGCCTGACCTAAAAGAAAATTAAAATGCAGAGGAAAAAGACACTATTACTGAAAAACCCTCACTGTCGTTACAGCACATGCTGCAGAGATAATTGTAATCCCAGCCAATATCAGGCTCTTAATGGTTAGAGAAGTGTGAAACAATTTTTTTAAAAACTGGTGGTCATTCCATGTCAACTTGACCAGTATTTTAACAATTGTTCCAGACCCTCTCAGATCTTCTAAATTTTGGGGCTTGTTGTACATACAAGTTGAGGTAATTCCTGAAAATTTCAGGCCATTTTATTCAAAAAAAAAATGTTCTGTGATATGATTTTTAGAACATTTTGAGGAAAAAACATTGCTCTATTGTCCTACGTTTGTCTCTCTGTCCATCATCACCCTAGATCTCAACAACCATAAGTCCTAGACCCATGATGTATATATCATTTTGTGAAATTCTGTGTAAATGTACATCAAAGAACCATTTAAGCAGAATCAGCACTCTGAGGGCCAAAAAGGGGGCGTTTTAAGTACCGTTTTGCTTATATTTTAAATATAAATAATAAAAGCTAATAATCATTATTTATTTTGTAACAGTTATTCAACATGATTACTTCCCTCTCTATTTATCAAAACCTATACGGGTGGAGCAAAATCATATGGCTGTAACCCAGAAAAAAAATATCGTTTCATCCTGGCATAGCCAACCTCTTTGTACAGAAAATGCTCTAAAATGTCCTTCGTCCAAAATGGAAAAGACTTAAATTGCTTGTTTTAATGGAAGTCGCAAGTTCGTGACATTTACATTTCGTGATATTTGAACGTAAATATTTCAAAAACTAAAAAGAGGTATCAGGCTGAAATTTTCAGTATTTACTAATTTTTTTTTTATGCTGAGTTGAATGGTGTTTTTATCTAAATTAGCTGCATAGAATACCCTAAAAAAATGTCTAAAACATTGCACTTCAGACAGTTTTTTTCCACAAATATTGACCTGGTATCGCCAAGAACCTATAAGACATGGAATCTCGTTTGTTATACATTTAAGTAAACCTTATATATATGATTTTATTATTTGATAGAAATTCCTGTTAATCGATAATGAATATTGCTCATTGTGGGCCCCTTTTAAGCATCATGGTCATCCATTTTTGCATAGTGCAATCCCCAGATGACAGTAATTCAAACTTTTCATATTTTGCACTCTTGTTAACCTTGTGAAGTACTAGCTATGGTGGAAAATTTCATCTTGGTGTGTAAGTAACTCTGTATTAGACTACTAATTAAAATAATATTAAAACAATGATCATTTTTTGTACATTACCGTGTATTATGGTAAATCAGCATAGCAATGAAATGTCAATCAGTGCACTGAAAAAACAAGTTGGTTTTGAGATTTTAAAATCTAAAGTACAGATTGTTGTTTTATCAACTACTCCCAAGCAGCCATGCAAAGGCGATATCAGCGTATGCTCATTATGCTGCCAATGCAGTTAACTTGATGGTATCTTATCTATGTACACACAGTCCTACTATAAAACAGTTTCTTGCAATTGGCAAAATGCACATCATCATAGCTTCCTCTTCTTCTTTGTTCTCGATATGATTATGGAGGATTTCAAACGACCAAGGCCTATAGTAGTTATGATGTGAACTGCACGGTGGTGTCAGATAAATACCAACTCCCATAAAGTTTTTGAAGGAGTTTCTTGAACCTGTTGCGAGCTGTGTCATGTAAGGGGCATGTTTGGAGAACATGTTCGCCATTCTCTGGAGACATCCCACATGGGCAGTCCTACTGTTTCCAATGCCTTCGGAACATGTGTTGTCTTGTGCCCAGTTCTGAGTCTGAAACAATATTTTGAACTTATGGAAGATTATAATAGGGGTCGTTTTGTCATGATCTGGGTGATTCCTCATCCATTCCTGCTGGATCCCTTCACCTATACAGCCCTTCATTTCTTCCGCATCAGGGACATCCACCTGTACCATTTCTTTGCTGCCAGATTTTGCCAATTGGTCCAGCAATCTCATTACCATCTACCTTGGTGTGTACAAGTACATCCATTGCAGATCATCATAGCAGCTGTCTTGCTGAGCTGCAAGACAACGTGGTGGTGGAGAATTTGCACAGTACATTAGTGAATGGTATCCAGCAGATATCATCACGACTCAGCCCAAGTTAATCTGTTTGTAGGTGTTCTGTTCATGAACTTGACCAAGATATCTTGATGTTCAACAGAGTGTTCTGTTATGCACCAAATAAACCAATCAGTGTCGCAGCAACAGCCACAAGCTGTCTGGATGCAGATCTGCTATGCTTGGTGCGGTTCAGCTAACCCAGTCAGGTTCTGGTGACACATTGACGACATACCACAGTTATCATGACAACTGGAATATCCTTGAGTTTGTTTTTCTTGCTGCCACAAGCAAGGCACCAGGAACAGTTTGAATTGAGCCAATGCGTTCAACCCAAGCAGCTACGTGCACCTTAATGTCCTTTGCTGCAAAATAAAGAAATGAATTACTGGAAGGTTTTGGCCTTGTCAACATCTGATGTGGAATTAGTATTTGATGTTGCAGAAATTAAGCCTGCAAACTTGCTCTTGCTACTGGCCTCTTTACTGTACCACCAAAACCATCAAAAGGACTTTTTGCCATGACTGGTAGCAAAAGTTTCACTGTTTCAATGCCAAAATCTGTTTTATGCAGGCACAGATTCTTGAGAAGTTTTTATATTGTGCTGCTGCCCCATCACTGAAGTAAACTATTTTCTGCAAATCTGACATTTTGCTCATGAGAAATTTCAGCACAATTTCGTGAAGGCATGGACTGTACCTGTTACATGTTCACGGTCATCACTTATAATGCAAAGGACAAGCAGCATAGGTCATTGCTGGGTAGCTCATGATAATACACAATAATGGAAGCATGTTTAATAGTTGGAGAAACTGAAATTATCAGCTTAAATATTACATTTAAGAAAAAGTTGTTGAGTGTATGCATTTAGATATTACCCCCACCTTCTCCACCCCCTCTCTACACTGACAGGTGAACCATTCCCTTCCCAAATGAGTGACCCATCTTAGTTGACCATGTTAGAGTACCACAGGTCATGGTGGTCAGCTCCCCAGCTTACTTTGTTGCCCTAATGTGCATGCGCAGAGCATAGTCACCCCCTACCCCGGCCTTTATAAAGTTAAGTTAGAATAATTTAATATGACAGTTGAAGAAAGCTGTAGTAGAGTATAGCGCTGATGAGCAGAGTAGACATAGGTAGATCATAGTTTGTTATAGTATTAGAAATATGATATAGAGATCTTAAAATAAGCAAAGTTGAATTATAGTTGTATTAAAGTATTTGCTATATTGTGTACTGCACTGAGTTCTGTTATGTATATTAGTTCTATAAATACTGACGTCACATTGAAGAATAAGTTATATCAATAATAAGATAAAGAAGATAAAGAGAGTGAGTACCCATGTGACTATTAACAAAAGCTCCAAAGATCCAAATATTAATAAACTAGATATTAAACCCGGCAAATCTGGTGTAATGTCAAAACCCATGTCAATTTAATTAATTTAATTAGGTGCTTTGATTTATGCCACCTAGTGTGCAGAAATGACCTCCATTTTATACGTCAAAAGATGTGGCTGCCATAACCAACAAACCATCATCAAAAAGTAATCCATGAGACATATACCAGCTGCAATGTTAACAAACTATACCCAACATTTTAGTTTATCAGATGCAAAGCGATTTACGTGAAATGCATGGCAGTTTAGTGAAATCAAGTGCAGAATTATTATTTTTTCATGTGATGTCACAGAGTTTTTATTTATAGCGTTTTGCCCTGAATTCTCTTTATAGTTAAAATCAAACCAAAGCATTAAAAAATGCACACGAAAAGTAAAAAATAACTACTTTATTATGGCACGATACAGCACTCATCGGGAAATGACGTTATGAGGATTTTTTTATTTAGCGGCGGCGTAAAAAAATAATTGTACCATGGGTCTGCCAGTTGTTCTGACAGCGCTCAATAGTGACCTAGTCTGATTCAAATGCTATCTGTTGTAATAGCTAAATAATTTAGATTAGTATTATATATTATTATTATTTAATATTTAGGACTTTTACATTTCATATAAAAACCACAGAAACTATTTAAAACTAACTTTTAAATCTTTGAAAAAGAGGCTATAGATTAAATAATATTTACTTTATATTATGTTTATTGACATATTGTTGATATGCGATTGCTATCAAATACTATTGTTTTATTTATTTCTAGAATAGTTTATTTATAGAACCTATTCCCACATGAATGGACGTAGCGTCGGACAGCACCAAGCCCCTTTATATATATGATTGTCACAAATTTTTATGAAAGTAAATTTTTCTTATAAAATGTAAAAATTTTTAATTATTATTTAAATTACATGAAATCTGAACATACAGTGATATTAAATGAAATAATTTTATTCGAAAACGACTAAAAAAAATTTTGACACTTTTTTGCATTATATTCATGATGTTTTTGCAAAGAAGCAAATATTACATACAGAATTCATTTAGTATTCACTTAGAAATATATATCAGAAAACATTTGTCAATCAAAAAAATGAAATTCACAATAGAAAAACCCAGTCCATCAATGTCAGTTCAAACATTCAAAATTACTATGGTCCACAAGTTTGTGTAAGAAATGTATAATAACACAAAAAATTCATTTAAAAGTATTCAATTAAGTATAATAAGAAAACATTTGTCAAAGTAAAAAAACAAATTCACAATAAAAGAAAACCCAAATTCCATCAAAGATGTCAGTTCAAACATTCAAAATTACTATGGTCAAAGGTAGTGTAGAAATCATGCCACGTTCAACACAGATTTTTCACCAAGCAGAAGTCAAGACACCAACATGATATTTTCTCTCAGCTAGTACTTACTGAGGTTAACAAGTGTGCGAAAAACTGAAAAAGAGTATGAATTACTGTCAACATATACATCTGTGGGCCCACAATAAATACGATGCAATAATGGATGACTGTGATGCATAAGGGTACATTATTATTGATTAACAGGAATTCTCTATAAAAAAAAAAACATACCTTGTTTTCCTAAATATATAACAAACATCATTTCATGTCTTACTGGGGTTTTATGGCGATACAGGTCAAATATTTGTGAAAACTGTCCAGAAATGCAATGTTTGGTTATATTTAGGGCATTCTGTATGCAAGCTACCACTTAAGATAAAAACACCATTCAACTCAGCATAAAAAAATTAGTAAATACTGAAAATTTCAGCCTGATGCCTCTGTAAGTTTTGAAATTTTACGTTCAAATATCACGAAAATGTAAATGTCATGCGAACTCCCAACTACCCTTAAAAACTTTAAAAAATCACTTCAAATGTTTTTTGACCAAATAGCCTGAAATTTTCAGGAATCACTCAACTTTGTATGGACCACAAGCCCTGAAAATTTCAGGAAGATCTGAAAGAGGTCAGGTGAACACCACTGGTTGAATTAGCATGGAATGACCTTGAGTATAAGTTTCATTTGTTGTTTATGTATCAAAGTAGGCTTCAGTCAAGTAGTTCTAAACAAATGAAAAATACTTAAAGTGATACATTGAAAAGATGTCTTATGAAATGTTTTTGTATTTAAATAATCTAAACTACATAAGTGGTTTATAGCAGTAGTTCCCAACCATTTCCTACTGGGACAATTAGGATTTGATAATTTCACTGCTGCCAGAGGAATGATTATTTATAATTTACATTGTTTTGATTTACAATGCCAATGCTACTCCTGGCATCCAACTCCTGATTTACCTCTTACCATGAGAAGTCACACTATTCAAAATACACCACAATAAATAAAAAGGAAAAATGTAATATTTCTTCGTTGTGCTGCCCCAGTACCATCTCACCCACCAGTACTGGTCTTCAACCTAGGATTAAGGGGACCACTGGTTGGATCTTATCATCTTTCTTTATCAAAACACACAAAAAAACATTTGGTAACATTGTTAGTTGATACCATAAATACTGTTAATGTAGACAACAGATAAATGGCTTTTACAAAAATAATAAATGAACAGGCAGTATATCAGCTTTTTGGCTGCTTTGGTTGAAGAGATTCCGGTAAGTTTGGTTAAAAATATATGGCAACATAGCTCAGGGCAAACTTTTGGGCATAGGGACATTTGGATTTGGAGGGTGTGCGTGAAACATATTTAATGATAAAAGTAAATTATTTGTGAATTTGGTAATTTTACAATGCAGAAACTTCTTTCCCTTTGAAAACAGCCTGACTAGAAAAGATTAGTTTCAGATGAGAGATGAATATCCATAAATTAATTTTGAAATTGTAGTTTAAAAATAATTATGGTCTTTACAAACTGTGTTATATCTACTTGTAGTGACCTAAATCATCCATGCATTCAAACATGTAAATAAACAAATGGTGGTCTTTATAAGATTTACACATTCAGTTTTAAGTCTACTTTCAACTACTAAAATGTGTGTCCTGATAGATTGACATATCCCATCTTAGTCTACTTACAGCTACTTGACGGAGTTGGCATTAGAAGACAGGTCAGCGCCTAATCAAATATTAGCTTAAAGTCTGGGCTATGTCGCGATGAGGTCCATGGCCTCGAACTCTTCTACCCGGAACAGAATTGAGAAAGCACACTCATCAGGGTAAACTTCTGCTATCTCTTTGCTTCTCAAAGCTTCTGTGGTTTTACTTGTGAATCTCACCTTGATGGATGAAACTGCAACTAAAAATAAAAAAACATCAAATGATTCATATTTGCAACAACAACAAAATGCTTGTAAATATTCATTAGAAATTCACCCTATTAACAGCAATGGACAACAGTAGTTTTAATGCCTATAATGATCTGATAAAGAATATGTTATTGATTTTGCTGTTATTGTTAGGCGTACCCCCATCCACCAATTCCCATCCAGGTGTGCTGAAACAATCCTAGACAGAAGCCGCACTCATGTCTCTCAAATTTGATGCTAAAAATTGTCAGGAAAAGTGACTATTAAATTATATGGGTCACTCAAAAAAATGTTAAAGCAAGCTTTTAAAAAGATGTGCTTAACCCTCAATGTTGCAACAAAAGAAGAGTATAATCTACCCACACAAAATTCTAAGGCTGCATTTTATACAACAATCTGTGCAAAAAGTTTAAACATGTCATTTTAGGTACTCCTACATTATCAAAATTTTTCATATTTTTAGTTACATTAGCCATTTTTAGCTTATGCAAAAACAGATAAATTGATGAGCAACAAAGTAAAAATTATACAAAAATTATGTTGTGATTTTTTGGGTAAAAAGGGGTGAAAACAAAGAATAAATAAAATTCTATTGAATATTTTCAAGTTGTTTTTATGGAAGTAAAAAATATAAAAGAATTATTTTAAAAGATGAGACTTTAGAAAATGCAAAAAACTGTCAAAAATCTCTATTAAACCAAAAAATGTGGCATAAATTAGATGTATGATGATTGGAACCAGAAAGTAAGCCAAAAAACAATATGGATAAACAATTTAAACACAGCTGAAAATACAATTTTATGGTTTTAGAAAAACATCAAAAATGTAAATATTAATAAATATTTAAAAAAAAATCATTACAGTTAATACAGACACTAACTTTATATATATAATTACTTGAAATAAATACGGATTTAACCTCTCAATGTTGAAATATGATCTATCTCTATGCAACGATTTCACAGAAAACAACTTGTAATAAATTAATTTTTAAAATGTTATTTTACATTTTGGGCAAAATGAAATATAAGGCGAAATAGAGGCAGTAGCGATTAATTGGATTAGAAAGCGAATGATAAAAATGTAAACATCTTTTGTCAGCTTTGGGTAACTTAAATTCAGTCGTTTAATACCACAACACCACATTTGAACTATGGTTAATTTCTGAACTAAATAAATACAAGAAACTCTTACTAGGTACCACAAACTGGCTCAAAATTGTGATTTTGCTTCATAGTCAATATGTTGATAATTTTAACAATAATTTCTCTATTAAAACTGATCAAATCTCAAAAACAATCATATCATTTTAAGTATTTTGTTAGCCCTACAATAATATGTAATTTTAAAATACGTTGATTTATAAAAAAAAGGTTGAATCTTTAAATGAAAACCATCACGAAGTTGCTTTTACCGGCCGATGTGCGATCTATTTTGACCATCCTATTTTCTATCTCCGTGCGCATCTGGGCCCATTGTCCAGACAGTACTGCCAAATATATCAATGTGCGAGAAAATGAATGCCCTTTACAACCATGCCATTTCATTCAAAATTATATTTGAAAATATTTTAACTGATAAGAATCAAAATAAAGTAAATTACTATGTTTTTAATTTGGCAGGTTTTCTTTAGTATCATCAGAGAGCTTGTACATTTTCTTTGCAAATACGATAATAGAAAACTGTTTCTAAGCCCAGAATCGCAGAGCGTAAATAGCATATAGCACACATTTTCCACCATTCTTGCATGACCTTGAAAAATGGCCAACAATCATTCTGACAGCATGCAAGTACCACAATGAAATGAACTTTATTGGAACTTAAGTTCTGAATCCACAGATGAAACACTTTAGGAACCTTCAGCAGAGTCTGTTCATGAAAACTCTTGTAGATACACGGGGCCAAGCGGTGGCGTAACTCACGGAAACAATAATTTTTTTAATGATTGCACTTTAACACTTTTTCCTGCTAGTGAAAAAAAAAACGTGCTAGCAGAAAATACTGCATCCCGTGTGCCTTTTTGTTCTTGTGCAAATAAATTGTCTAACTGCAAATGGAAAACTGTTGTTTGTTTTTAACTTACTAGTCGATCGGTAGCCGTTCATTTATTTTTTTTTTGTTTTAATGATCAGCCAAACATTTATTTAATAGCATTTATGTTTTCAGACAGCGCTTGATCGAAAGAAATTTCATTTGTAGAATATGTAGATAGACGATGTATATTTTCCTTTCAAATTCATATACAAAGACTGTTGCGGCCAAAACGTATACGTATTCATGTTTTTGCAAATTACTTTTGTTGTTGTTGCTTTTAATAGATGTACACTAATGTTAATCATTTTTTCTATTGAATCGCGTTTCTAAGCAGCCATTTTGTTTGTTTATCATGACGGAAAAATGTGGCTCTCCCGGAAAAAACTCTGCAAGCAGCGAAACTGAAAACTTTCGCTGTTCATAGCAATTCCTGACGGTGTACATGTTCTCATTAGAATATCATTGCAGCGAAACAGAGACGGAATTCGCAATGCCCTTGGAGAAGTACTCGAATTTCGTCTTGGTGTATTCATACCTTTAACACCTAATTGGTAAGTAGAAACGAAACAAACTTGTGGATATTTACACTATTTGTTCATTACTCTTTTGGCCTTATATTTCTTGGAAATTTTTATTGTTGTAGTTATAATAACTTTAATTTGATAAACCTCGAGGCCATTTTGATGCTTTTATGCATAGAGCGATACCCCTTATGTTTGCGGACACTTCTATTTTTTCTCGCTATTTTTTAAAGAGATAATAATATTTTCTAAGAGATTATATATTAAATTGACTAGTATATATTTTTTACAGTCGTTAGATAGTATTATTATCTCAAATTTAATCCAAATATAACAGGTCATGATTGGTAATTGATTTGTCCAATGTAAACATACGGTAGATTATAGACAGCTGAATTAGCATAACTATTATTAAACTAGTAAATAGGCCCAAATTTTCGGACCGGCTATTGGAAACCCACGCAGTTGGAGTTGAAAATGGTGATGCGCTCACAACACCATATCACTATTCTTAATTCATTCATAATATTTTAAAAAAAGGACTCTTTCTTTTTTTATAATTTATCAATTCTCTTTCTTAGCCCCACACCCTCCTTTCCTCTCCCTCCCCATCGCCACCCTTTCCACTCAAGTGCCCGAATCGCAGTGGGTCTCAATGTACTAAATTACAAAAAGGGCATTTAGTATAACTTGCATGTTCACCCTGTTAACAATACCATGTGACACTTCTCCCTACCCCCATTTAAAACACTCCTTTCCCAACCCTACACATCCATTCCAATAGTTCTTTTATTTATATAATTTTATAATTTATCATGTTTAACATGACATGTTTAAAAAGAGCGTGGGGTTAAAATAGCGGTGTTATCTTAGATAATCTAACTGACTTCCCCACCCTTCCTTCATTTGGTTTATTCACCCCTATCTAACAAAACCTCATTAATATATATTTAGTGATAACGGTCAGTCTATATACAAAAAATAGCTTTTATATAATTCATCCCAAAAAAGAAACAAATATATTATGGGTACAGAAGCTTAACAAAAACAACCCCGACTATTAAACATAATTTGCTTTCACTCATATCATTTAAAATCTTAATTATTTAATAAGAAATACTTGTTGTGTTTAGAATTCCCTAGCATTCCATTTTATCAGAAAGTAAGTCGTTTCTTTTCAATTTCTATAATTTGGAATTCCCCAGACTATTTTTATACTGGCGGTCGACGTGCGCTGTTTTTTGCAACTCCGTTTGACGTAGAATCTCACTTCGTCTTCACTCTTTTTGCGTGTACTCTTTCAACTGCGTGCGGTGCCGTGTATTTGTAACGTGCAGACATGTGGCTTTTATTGCCATGAACATCCTTTACACCGCACCGATGTGAAGGTCCTCAACTGATGAACTGCAAATCCCATGTTAGACGATTATGTATATAGATGGATATTTTTTTTTTTTATTATTGTTTATTAAAATAACTGTTTTTTTTTTAGTATATACTTAAATTCTGTATAAAGTCAGAACCATTTTGAAATTTCAAAATATTTTTATTAGATGGTGAACCAGACACTTTATCTATAGGCAAAGTAGGCACGCTGTGCCTAGGGCCTACAGACTTATCATGGGCCTACTAAACCAGAATTATAAAGTAAAACAAAGTACATTCTTGAAAAATATAAAAAAATGAAATCGGGAGGGCCTACGATTTTGAAGGTACTGAATTTTTCTGATGAGTCTTAAAAGGCCTAGGTGAACAACTCAATATTTCATAGAAGGTTTCTGTGCTAGTTGGACGGAATACCTTTATTGCTTTCAATAATAAACTAAGGCAATACATACTTCTTCAACTCTGGTTTGAAGGAAAATGGCAAGTCATAGACACATGTAGCTGTTAGGCCTATAATTTTTTTAGTTAAAATATCTCTTAGCCACACAATGTTGTATTACTATTAATTAATAATTATTATTAATGTTAGTTCAGTTTAGTATTAGAAATATACTATCTGTACCCTGCAAAACCTTTGCATAGAGGTTATATCCCCTTTAGGCTTGATCGGTGGGCTAGGTTAATTTTGGTTTGAACCAGATCCGATTTTTCATGGTGTATTTTAAACTGGAATACTGTTGTATTAATTCTTTACTTTGATTTAGCACACTGGAAATGAGTATTATTATATAATATTGAAGTTAGAACATCTTTTAGCTTTAATTGAACATTGGTTCTCTGAAATCAAAACAACTGATAATCATGTTAAATAACATAATAAGACTTTATGTGTTTAAATCCCATATCAGCAGTATGTATGTAACCTATTTGGACCAATTTTGAATGTGGGTTATATATTTTAAAAAAGCCTTGCAACTTTTGGAGTGAATAAGTGAAATATACTCAGTCCACTGAAGAGTCTGTTCTTTCAAAACTACAGAAGATAACTAATGAAATTTTCATTTGTTTTATTTTAATTATATTAAGTAAACAAAAACATTCCAACTCTTGATAAACCAGTTTGCCTTTATCTACTAATAGAGAAATAGATGAAAACATAATAAAACATTTAAAACAAATTTATAATTTAATGGTAGAAACATAGGGTCAATAACTGGAAAAAATGTCCTTGATGAAATAGTAGTACCATATCATGGAGAAATTATAGTTAAATCACTAAATTATCAAAAATAGTACATTATCTTAAGTAAGCATGAATTAAAACAAAACAGATGTTTTTGAAAAAGAAAAGCTCCAGAAGGGATTGTCATATATATTTAAATATTTGGCACTGACATTAAATGTTGGAAATTATAAAGGGGCCCCATATCCCAAATAAGCTTAGGGCCTTATCAAGTCTAAATCGGTCCTGCTGATCAATTAAATGGTACATTAATAACTCATTTAAATGGTATCTGCTTAAATTAACTTAAAGTAAAATAACTTAAATTTTGAAAGTTGCACATCTTTAGGTGAGCTCCTGTACTGAGTAAAATGTGTAAATTATTTTTTGCTTTCCATGACTTATGAAATATTTAGAATGTAATTGAAAACTGTTACTATTGTTACTAATATAACTTTCAGTAATACGTAATAGTGGATTTTTCCCCAATGAAAGTATTTTTTTATTAATTTTTAACGTTTTTCTTAACTTCACTTCTTGTCTGTCCGCGAAATTTTGCAATCCAATTTTAGACTACTTTCCCACTCGCTATAGCTCTGAAACTTTCAATATAACTCAGAACCCAGTGACAGCTGAATGTCTTACTATTTCATTATGATTTGAGAGTTTCTTAATAAATAAGAACAAATATAGAATTATCATGGCTGAAGATGTGACGTCAGAAGCTCTCAGATGCTGTTCTTGCAAGGCGAGGTCAAGTGAGAGGTCACGAGGTCATGTTTGCATGGCGAGGTCATGTAGCTGGAAGTGAGAGATCGAACGGGTCTTTGAAAGTACATGGCTGTGATGTACTTTTGGTTAATGCTACACTCATCCTCTCCTTTTTCAAATGCCAGACATCAAAAACTAAAAAGTAGAAAATATTCGGCCAAAATTGATTTTAAAAGGAGGGCGCGCGATAAAAAACAAATGTGTTGAAAGAATTATTTAAAGTGACAGAATTCAAAATTTATATTATCTGTTTTTATAAACATGATACTCAGAAAATATGTTTCTTCTGCTGCAGTTTTACAATGTGCGGTTGTGGGTTACCACACAGTTGTGTGTTTGTGTAGCGAATGAATACACGGTGTCGAGTGGACCCCAGATGAAAAACAAATTCTGAGCCAAACGATGAACTAATCGAGGAACCAGGTCATCAATTACTCCAATATGGCGCCTCTTTGGGAATCAACGATCAGTCGCGGTTATGCGAGCTACATGGCATCAAGGTAATGATGAGATTTTCTAATCAGTGTTTGCATAGTTTGTTGCAAACTGATTCGTGCCTCTATTCTGCCATCTATTTGATGGATGCAAATATCTTGAACAAGCTTATGTGAAGGAACAGATGCATGCGTGGATTGATTGGGAGGGCTGCCTAATCACGAGGATGCCTTTCCAATTCCTAATGATGGCTACTTGAGTACAATCTGAAGAACAAACCGCAGAACATGCTGATGTATGATAAAGCCTTTCGACTTGACTATGATAGGCTTAAATGGTTCATTTGTGGAAGTTTATGCGACAGGAAAAATGATAGAATCAGCTTTATTGAACCATTCTGCTTTTTAATTTACTGTTTTGCAGCATATAATGCTAGATTTTAGTTGTCGCTAGGGAAGTTGGGTTTGGATTTGTTGGCTTATGAAGAACAATTCTATTTCACTGACTCAGATTCATGCGGACCAAAAGGGACAAGCGGCTCTACAATCATGTATGTGTTTGTGCTTGCACAATACACAAAAAATGTAAGGATGTACAGTTGATCACACGTGGTTTACCTCGGTTCAAAACTGTTGCTAAAAAGGTCAGGCATATATTGGCTCAGTTGTATTTGGAATGCACTCGAAGGATTGCAAATTGAAGAACTTCATTGCTCAAAGCTGACACCATGCTAGTGAATGCAACAGAAAGGTAATGGAAAGAATGAGACAGCATCAAATACAATAATTTCTCTAACACAAAAGGAAACAGTTGGTCGCAAGTTTCTCTCGCCCTATCAAAAAAGAGATTGAGACAGGTCTTTAAGACTATGGCGCACCATTTCAAATTTTCACCAATCAAACTAAAAAGTAGAAAATAAAAATTAAAATATAAAAAATTATTTTATAAAAAACAAAGTTTTCTTCTTACTAAAAAGCAGAAAATAATTTTTTGAATAAATTAGGTCACATGGTAATAGACTTTATAAGAGCTTCTAATTTTTACAAAAGCAGCATTTGGGCGTATGAACACAATCATCCAGACCTTTCTAACATACTCTCATTTCCTAAATGAAAACCTGTTTAATATATTGATTCAATTGACTTTACAATTATTAAATTATATAGAGTTTAGAGTTATAAGGTACTAGAATTAATTTACATACTCCTATGCAATAGGGTGGTGCTTAGGAACCACTAAAAATTAAAACACAGTTTCCTTAGGTCTCACCCCTTTAAATTGTTCCTTTGGATGTAGAAACGTCTAGAAAAAAAATTGGTGCTGATATCTTAATATTTAGAGGTAGCTCAATGAAGCCCAAAGTTTAGGTAGGCTACGTTCAACAAGTGATCACGCTTTTTGGAATTTTTGGCTTTAATCAAAGATAGTTTCTCAAACACAACATTAAACAGCAAAATGAATTTACCATTCATCTTTTGTTTCCGCCGATGCCTGATCATGAAGATAGCAACCCAACCAATTCAGGGGACAGGTACCAGAGGTGCTGGCTTCCCATTGGATGCAGCACTAGAGTAGCTCTGGTGATTCAGGTAGCTGAGAATTGATTGGAGCAACAGCATATCTCCTCTCGTAGCCTGGAGCATGGCTGCACGTGGCCGTGAACAGGCTCTGTGTAGACAGTACAATAGTCTGTACAGCTCTTGAAGACCTCTTCCTTGGTTGTCAGTCTGAATTGCCCTTGAACATACATATTAGGCTTTGTGCAAGGGCACCAAGCCTCCAATGAGCATGAGCTTTGCATTACAACAAAGAGCAATGAAGCTGCACTCTTTCTCTTTCAGGCAGAACCCCAAGAAATAGCAGAGCAAAGGTCAGGAACTCTCGATAATCATCTGTTGGCTGCTGCTCTTGAATATGCTTCTGAGCAAATTCAATCAGAGAGGTTAGCATCTTCACAGCGAAGTATGAGCCGTCTGAATTTGTCAGTGATGTTTCATAGTTTACTCTGTCAATGAACTGCCAATGATCCCTTGGAAGCATTTGAATAGCAGAACCTCAGAAGATGAAGTGGCACCTAGACCGACTTGGAGGGCACAAGCCCAAGAATCAGTTCCATAATGTGATGTCTGCAAGCAAGTGATAGAAGACCTCGCTGAAGTTTTGCTCCAGCAGAATGCAGTTACCACTAATCCGACCAGTGTTTAGGAACAGTAACCTTGGCTGCATACCTCTGATCTTGTCACTAACTACCCCAGTCTTGCAGAGCTTGAAAGACAGCTCTGGCACATGCAGCACCAGTTCAGGAAGGCGTTTTGCAACAATTAACAACTGTGATGCTTCTTCACCCAGAAAGCAAATTCTACACGTCTGTGTCGATGCATTCTGTATTTGTGAGATCAAATCAACACCATTCCAATGCACAACCATAGGATAATCCAGCTGGGCAGATTGCCAACCGTTTCTACAGGAGTGGTGTGGTGGGCCCTATCTGTGTTGCTGTGGTTTCTTTGTCTAGGCCAGTGGTCGGCAAACATCAATAAGAGCCAAATATGAACATTACACCAATTAAAAAAGTGCAGAATAATCACTTTTATTACACTAAATAATTATACACTAAATAAGTTGTATATAATAAAACTAAATGCCAGAGCCACACTTAAGGAGCCACATGCGGCTCAGGAGCCGCGCATGACCACTGGTCTAGGCCTACTAGGCCTGCTGTGTATTAATTACCATTTCCAGACCTATTTACATGTTTATATGTAGTACAGCAGTGTAGGACAATCCACATAACTTGAATTAATATTATCTGCACTGTTATACACACATACAGTGCAATGCACTATGTATTTTCATCACGGTCCAATACTCCTAAACTTTGGCCAGCCATTGAGCTACCAGTAAACATGAACTGAATACCTTAATATTTTATTTTTAGAGTTTCTATATATGTGAGAACAAAATATGGGGTAGAGCAGAGATTTTGAAAGTTACGTTTCTAAGCACCACCTAATATGCAATTTGTTATCGACGTTCTAATAGATGATCTGCAATATTGTGATATTTCGTAAACCTTCTGTAATAATTCTTTTGGGATTCATTTATTGTAACATTTGGTAGTTTGAATACTGTAATACAAACATTCACTTATAATATAAAATTCGTAAACGCGTTTTTCGTTTTATAAAAATTAGAAGCTCTTATAAGTTTGTACCATGTGACCAATTTATTCAGAACATATCATGCTCATAGAAAAAATTATTTTCTGCTTTTGTGTAAACGTTTTTTTATAAAATATTTTTTATAATGTAATTTTTATTACATGCATGGATTTATCCTTCCCTGTATTGTATATAAAAAAAGTAATTGGTCTTATGACTATTTTATAGTTAAGAACTCTTTATATCCTACATTTTCTTATATAGATATTAAATATATACATAACAGCTCTTTTTTTTTTTAAAATGACAGATTTTTAGGTTTTTTTTAACCCCACCTCTTTATAACCTTTATCGTTTGAATCATAAATAATCTTAGATATCATGTGTAATTCTATTTGGAATATTTTAGAACTTAAGTTACCCTATAATTTGATGTAATTAGTTTTCTCATGTTTATTACAATATTTTTTATGATTTTTTTGAAATGTCAATTTTTTAAATTTATCTACCTTTTTACTTTTTCAAAAATGATGAAAACCCGTTTTCAGTGCTATAAATTTTAATGATATTATAATTTTACACCATGATAAAAAAATTTAGTTTGTTTTATGCATATTTGTGTTTGTGTTGAATGTAAATGATTTTGTACAGAAATAATTTTAGATGCTTGGCAAAAACTGGCACTTTTTAAGGTGTAGAAAAATGAAAAAGTCACATTTTCAAAATTTTATCTCAGCTGTTTAGCTTTATATAGTAATAGAATTTGATGTCCACCTTCTTAGATTCTGGATTTCTTGCTATATTCATGATATCAATTAGCCAATCCTGACCCCGGAAGCTTACGGAAAAAAAAATAATAAAGTCGCGCATGCCCACATATATAGGTCTCTGGAAAAAAAATATGGAGACACCGTGAATTACGGTCAGTAGCCAGTGCGTTTATAAAAATAAGTTTACACGATTTGTCAGATGTGGGAAAATTAAAAAAAAACTTTTATATAATAGTCACTTACTTTGGCCTTGTGAGCTTCTTTGATGTTGGCTGCCATCTAATCTCCATCATATGTCCTTACTGAGAGTGAAAACGATGATACTGTCTACCTTTGTAGAACTTTTAATCAATTCACTACCATTTTGCATATAAGATAAGTAATCTTGAGCTGAAAAAAAATGGCAGGAAATCTTTCCCCATGGTATAAATAAGTGCACTTATAACTAGTTAATTATGCTTATCAATTTAATTTTTTTATTTGCCCCTGCTTTTCTGGGTATATGGGGATCATAACTAACTTTAGAGCAAAGAGATTCCTGTAATTTGAATGTTTCTTAAATATAGTCAATAATTTTAAATAAATAATATATAGGCTATTAATAAAATACTATGTATTAATAAATAAACTTGAAAATAATATATTAAAATGTAGAACTTTTGATTAAAAAAAAGAAAACACATAATACTATTAGTAAATTATTATAATTTGTCATAAACAACTATATGATAATATCAAAAAACAAGCTTACATTCTGATGTAACTTTCTGCTGGCAGATAATCAATCACTAAATCTGTACAGCATTTTCAACGATCAGTTAAAGTATTTGAGTTTGGTCAAACTGGGAAGGCGCAAACTCACTATTCATCAAGCAAAAAAAGAAATGCGAAAACGATCAGTTTGAAAAATTCAATGGTAA
Organism: Bulinus truncatus; assembly: GCA_021962125.1. Classification (NCBI taxonomy): domain Eukaryota; kingdom Metazoa; phylum Mollusca; class Gastropoda; family Planorbidae; genus Bulinus; species Bulinus truncatus. The sequence continues at coordinate 269,960 of JAGDYQ010000001.1, read as the reverse complement.
CAAATTAAACATTGTGACAGGATTGTTTAATTTAGGTACGAAAATAGGTTTAGAGTGTGTTTTCTTCAGTGTGCCCCCCAATCCTTTATTTATCAGTGTTGTAGTCTTATTTCATGTGTACTCTATCTACAACTAATTCTAACTCATGTACTGGACAGTATTGCTGTGTCATGATATGGGAATAGCTCTGGTATTGAAGGGACTTTATCAAACATAAGACATTATTAAACATATTCTGCACATTTACTAATTTGTACCGTAAGATACACACACAAAAATATTTACTTCTTTATCAATGATATGTTGCTGTGGATCAATGAATTGAATTTTACTTCACTAAGAGGTGAATACGACGTTATCTAAACTCAATTAAAGTAAAATATCAAATGAACTCCGCAAGATGTACGTTAGCTATCTTCATTGCCCAACACCTCTCCAGATCTCCACAATCCTTTTTTCTGTGCCATCTCTCAAACTGATTCCAAGTGTAACCCATCAATGTGTTTCTCTGTTTCTGCATGAGGATTCAACTTCAACACATGCTAATAACAATGGTTACTGGTTAAGTGGTGTGCCCCTATCCCCTCCTTCTGATTATTTTTTTGAAAATTGGCAGGTCCTTTACAAAAGGCTGGTATTGATGTCAGGCCAGCAGATAAGAAGAACTATTCTAAGGCAGATGTTGGTGAAGGTTTGGACTTTCTTGACTGTACAGTGGGTATTCGATTTATGAACTTAATCCGTTCCACAATTATGTTCGCTATCCGATTCGTTAGTCACTTCGTCATCTATTTACCATATATGTTAATTGAAATTCAATTAATTCGTTCTGGAGAATCCTAAAAATTAAATTTTAAAAAAAATTGTCATGTACAAGAATAATTTCTTAGTAAGTTTATTCATTACAAATATGATACATACATATAGTCTTGTCTAAATGATTCTTTGCTTTTCTTTGGGCATTAAAGAACATGTCCAATGTCGGTGGTTTTCTCTCCTTCAGGATTTTCAGGAAATGATGGATAGCAATGTCGTTGCTCAGAGACCAGCAACCCTATTGACATCAGCTTGTTTTAATGCCAGATCTCCTTTTAAATTGTGTAAGCCAGCCAGTAGGTAGCCTTGAATTCTAGATTTTGAATGAGACTGGAGTTTTTTCTTTCAATTTCTCAAAAAAATTTCTCAGCCTTCACTTGAATGATGGCCATTCTAGTTAGCCTACATCTCTTTTCACCTCCCGTTCATTTATCCAAACTAAAAGCAAACTCGATTTTATCAAGTATGACACTTTTTGCTTCTCAGTGTAATTTTGATTCTCCTTTAAAGCTTGAGTCTTCTGATGATATCTTTTTTAGCTAGGATTTGTGCCTACAGTAGATATATTTCAGCCAGTGCCTGGTAACATCAGTCATTATTTGTCCACTCTGCTTTAGTGATAATCTCTTGGTTGGTGTTTAAGGTGAGCACAGTTCTTGGCCTCTCCACTCTTTCAGGTGCCATAATGTTTTCACATTTTCAGGTTTTTTTATAAGCACATATGAAAACACAGGACGCAACCAACTACACATGTATATTGCACTATTGACGATGTGTCATCAGCACACTACCTCTGTATGATTGCTGCCTCTCCTCCCAGCAACCATGTGATCAATGGCATGTCAGCTTAGCACATCCATTTTCAAGACAAATTGAGCAATGATGCTTGGCAGATTGTTTCAAGAGGCAGGCGTTTTACGTTAAGGTAGTTTTTGTTGTTCTCCAGATTTGGTTGATTGTCCGAACACAAAATCTTTCCTGAAAGTGTTCGTTGTCAACTTGTTCTTTCTTGTCTACAGTGGGATAGTTAACATGAATACCTATATAGTCTTAGTCATCCTTTATGTGTCTGTGATGATATGACTGACTTCACGTTTGTGATGAAAAGTTGGAACTTAATTTGCCAGTCAACTCTATGTTTGTGAGCTAGTGAAGAAGGAGGTCATCTGTGAAATCTAGGTCATCGAGCTTTCAACTGAAATGTATTCTTTATTCCCTGGTAGATTTTATTATAGTCAGTCAGTGGCACTGCCACTGCCTCTCCAAAGTGGTGGGCGTTTGACTATAGGGGCCGTGGACTGTCCGGAGGGAGCCGGGGAATTCAGAAAAATTATAAATTTAAGCAATCTAAACCAAAAAAAAAAAAAAAAACGGAGACGCGACATATTGATTGGCATTCCAAGGGGCCGTGACTCAAAAGTTTGAGAAGCACTGATCCAGTCAACTACAAGAAGGTAAAAGAATGGCGTCAACAAGCATTACACTGGTACTCCGCACTTGGTGGTGGCTGTCTTATGGCTACCCTCCATGGATTATTATGTTTATTTTTGACATAGTTGGAGCAATTCTTACATTTTGGGGGCTCAAGGTACAGTGCATTTGACTAGGGGTGTCTTTGAATAGTTTTTAGGGAGGGAATAGGTCAGTGAGATTTAAATGTATTACCTTTTATCAAATGTATAGTTTACTAAGTAATGAGATAATGACAAAATTGCCTTTATAAGTTTTATGAATCAGTAAACTTTTACACAAGGAATTCTATTCGGAGCAACTGGAAGATTATTTATATAAATATTTTAAAATCAACATTCCTTCACAGTTGTCTCTAATAGGTGAGTGGTTATTTATTTTGACGCTAGTATAGGCAACAGGGTTTGAATTTGTGACAATTTATGAGATGTCTGTGATGAGAGTGTTTTACATCAATTGAAATATCTTCATGTCAGTGTAATAATTTAGTGTTCTAAGTTGAAGTTAAATCAATAAGAATATATTAAAAATCCTTCTATGTAATAATTATGGTGTTAAAAAACATTGAAAATTTGCTTGCTAATTACTGTTCTTTTTTAAATTAAAGAGCAGATACATGGCAGGGACCCCTGTGGATTAGAATATTCAGCTACATCGATGCTGTTGCAGATAAGGGTAGGGCAGTTAAGGGCTACTATGCTATGGGGAATATAGGGACCCAAAGGACAAGTAATAAGGTATTACTACATATTAGAAAAAAGCAAGGACAGATAATGGAGTTACCGTCCTTATACAATAAGAAGAAATGCAGGACTATACATTTTTATCAAGGCGTCAAGAAATTATAACCTGAACATCCCAGTGGCACCTGTCCTTTTGAGCACCTTCAATTGCTATACAATAGAATAACTGTTGGCAAGTGGTGTGCCCAGATTAGCCATTTAGAGGCGCTACCTAAACAAATGTCAAAGGTTCCCTATACTTTCATGCATTTTGGGTACAGTAATATGTAAAAGGCAGGCAAAGCAATTATTAGGTAATACTGGAGGCTTTAATCTTAACATCATAGTAGCAGTTGATTTAGGGGCAATATTTGTTATCTCAATATAACAATGAGTTTAGAATAGATATAAATCGTTTACAACATGGTTAATCAAACACACATCACCAAAGGCTCCTGTCACCAAATTCTTTTTGGCATTTTAAATTATGAATGTTAACAAAAAATGTGAACAGTGTAGAATTAAAATATTATGTAGAAGTACTTAAAGATTAATACCACCAGAATTTCAGTAATATTTTGATTAATGGGTTAAACAAGTCAGAGTTCTGAGAAGTTACTAAAGTTAAGAAATCTGCACTACCAGACTTTGCAACTAATTTTGTAGGTGCATGTGAAAGCCAATATCATCTATTAGAAGTGGGAGACCTGCCAACAGTAACGGCAGCTTGGCTATACAAGCATTACACAATATCACCCCGAGAAAAGTGCTGAAAGTTATGTCAAACTGAAAAAAAAGACAGAGAACCAATCATCTGTAATCTGAGCAAAAAAAGTCAAATACCTGAAATAACCAAAAGTGGGGACAAAGCAGCTGTGTATGTGGCAATGGGTGCAGTTATATGAGAATGAGTTTCACTCATCAACCTAAGCCTAGTTTATAACTTTATAAATGTGAACTGCTGTATATGAGATATAACATTACGTATGTATTTTATTAAAAAAATAAACACAACGAAAAATATACTGACACAATCTTTGGCAATCAGTGACCAAGTGTGTATGATCACACATACTGATTTTGGACATGTATTTATATTTATCCAGCCATGGTTCCATCATTTTTATATTTAATAGTAAAAACATGTGGATTCCAATTCTCTTTCAATTTATTTATCTTAGAAATTTTGTATCATTTGGCCATTTCCCCTTTAAAGAATAACTATTTTTTACAGAATTAGGATTATTTGGCGACCATATACATTAAAAAAAACACAAGAATAACTTTCAGCAGTAATTCCACTGGTTCCTTTTGATACAATATCAGTTTTTAAAAATGCGAATGTCTGTCTTATAAACAAACAAAAAAGAAACTGATGACAGGATTTAACAGTTGTTTTTTCAAAAATAATTTTTTTTTTAATCTACATTAATTTTTTAACAATTAAACGTCCTTTCGTTATTTTAAACAAATTCTACTATACTTTGTTTTAAATAAACATGCTAATATTAATAACATGCTGACTTTGTACTATTGTCATGGACAATTAAATCATAATAAAAACATTTATCTTAATTTTAAGTGATAAAAAACAGCTATAATTTTTTACATAAAGATTGTATTTTTATTTATAAAACACTTATAGTAAACATTTATGCATCTCAAACAATACAATAATAGTTTCAGCTGACTTCAAAAAAGATGACCAAACAGTGAGCAAACTAGGTGTTCCAGTGACTGGAGAAGTAGTTACAGTGGGTATTCGATTCTGTGTGGTAACAGTAGTAGAACGCTGTTCGGACGAAGACAAATCGGACAACGAACACTCAGGAAAGATTTTTGTGTTCGGACAACAAACAAAATTCGGATAACGAACAAAAACTAATTCTAACGAAAACGTCATCAGCTCTGAGAGCACCCGACATCGGTCCTCAATTTGTCTGATAATGGATGCGGGTGCGCTGACACGTCATCAATTTCTAATACTCACGTAGCAGAGAGGCAGCATATCGACAAGTAGGGTAGTGTCATGACGACACATCATCAATAGTGTACAATACATGTGTCGTTATGTCCTTGTGTGATTTTGTATGTGCTTCTCTAAATAGCACTTATGCAAAAAAAAAAGTGTCATCCATGATAAAATTGAGAGTTTGCTTTTAGTTTGGATAAATGGTATGGGAGGTGAAAGAGTCTAACTAGAATGGCCATCATTCAAGAAGACTGGAGAAATTTTTGAGAAGTGAAAGAACAAAATCCAGGCTAGATCCTCCGAAAATCTACAATTCAAGAGGAATTTTCTACTGGCCTAGTTTTACAAAATTTAAAAGGAGATCTGGCATTAAACAAGTTGATCTCAATGGGTTCTGGTCTCTAGCGACATTGCTATCAATCATTTCCTAGGAAATCCTGAAGGAGAGAGAAAAACAACCGACATTGGACATGTTCTTTAACGTCAAGAAAGGAAAAGAACTGATTAATAAGCAAGACTATATGAATGTATCATATTTGTAATATAACTTACTAAGGAAATTATTTATTTATTTGGTTAATTTGTTTTTAAATTTAATTTATAAGTCTCCGACAAATTAATCAATTTCATTAACATATATGGTAAATCGATGATCGGTTAACGAACGATTAGGATGGCGAACATAATTGTGGAACAGGTGGATTGGATTAACTTGAATACCCACTATCATTACTGAAATTAATGCAGATACATGAATGCTAAAACAGCAAGGTGACCAATGGACTGTAAATGAAGCGTATTGATAATTATAGGGAGGCGACCGATATCGGATCGGTATGTGTTATCAGACCCGATATTGGCACTATCGGTTAATATCGGATCAACCGATTTTGTAGGGACGACTGATAGTCGAACCGATATTGGCACTATGGGTTGCTTCTCGGACCGGCCGTTTGGCTGCGTACATTTTTTCACAACAGAGTTGGAGGAAAAAAAAAAGTAATAACTTAATTCTATAACCAGATCAGACAAGATTTTAAAAAAAGGAAAAAAAACCTGTACACAGAAATTGTCCGTCCACAAGAAAATTGCATCAGCCATATGACCTTGAAGCTGTAGGACTGGCATTTTTTAATTCTAATGTATGACCTTGAATGATACAATTAGTGGGCTCCATGTGTATTTTTTGGGATGGGAAGATGGGGGAGGGGGGGGACAAGACTTCGTGTGGGCGAGGTATTTATGAAATATGACAGGAAGGGTGAGCATGGGTTAACATACGCCATTAGCTGTGAGAAAAACATGTGTTTGGCATTGTTGTTGGATAAAAAAAATATCGGTATCGATAAAAATGCTGGGGAAAAATATCGGTATCGGACTATCGGTAAAAGAGCTATGCTGGGTCGCTCCTAGTGATATTGGTTTAAAACTTTGGGTGGGGGAAAATTCTGATCATAGTCCTTTCTTACTTTCCAATTATAGGATTTGTAATGAAAATGCCAGCTGTAGTTTGCAATAATCAACTTGCATATTTATGAAATTTGTTTCTGAAAATAAAAGTTTTAAAATCAATGAATGCTTTGAATTAATATTTTTAAAAGGTAAAAAATTTCAGCATAAAAATGTATATCTCTGTCTTCAAATTCTAATTAAAAAATATTATTTTATTTAATTTGTTATAAAAAACTATTCAGTTTTATAAGCAGAATATGGAGTTTTGTTCATGGGTTTTTGTTGCTATACCCCAAATATAAAAGTATTCCCCATTTAACAAAAAGCATTTCAGTTCTTGCAACTAGCTCTATCTTAACTTTTATATTACTGCTTTGAATTTTCATTGAAGTACCTATTCAAGGAGAATAAAATGTTCCCCCTATCATTGCCTGTTTAGTCGCACCTCTGTTTTTCTCTTGGCGTCACTATCTCTTTAAATATAGGTAGAAAATTCTGCCTGTGAGATTATGGATTTCATAAGGCATTTCAAAAGATCTTAGTGTGAGTCAAACGGCAGTGCTTTTTTGTAAAAAAAAATAAGTGCCGGTACTCTAATTGGATTTTTAAATTTTAGCTAAAACCCAAGCTCTAGTTAGTTCTTATTATAGCACAATTTTAAATAATTCAATTTTAACTAATTAATAATATAATAAATTAATAATAAACATTAAAACTGAAAAGTAATAATTTTTCCCCATTGGAAAAGGTGCTGTGCATGTACGATTTTTATCACAAAAATGGCTAATAATTCTAAGTTACTTAAAATTTAGAAAAAATATTTTCTTGACTTTCTTCTGTTGTTTTCAAAATTAAACTCCTCCATTTCTCACACAAGCAGGCCACTAAATTGTCTTTAAAGCTACAATGATATAAAATATATCATTGACTCAATACTACTTTTAATGAAGAGCACAGATTCCAGTAAAAAGGTTATGCTTACACACAAAAAGCCAGCAGGATGGTTACTTCCATAGTCATCATCGTTTTGTTTACATCAAGAGAGTGTATTCATCAGCCTACGATTAATAGACTGTTATACGTTTATACAAATGTCCCATGTTTTCTTTTATCATCTTCATTTCCAATAGAACTGAATTAGACAATAAATATCAAATGTATTTATAACACAATGCTATCTGATTTTTGTGTTTTAATTATTATTCGTTACATAGTTCCAAATGTTCATCAACAAGACACAACTAAAGGTGTTGGTTCTGGATTACAGACATAGAGTGCAGGTGATCATGGACGTCAAAATCAGCCACAAGGAATCTGGCTGCCTACTCACTTATGAAATCAACCTCACCTTCAAATGGATGTTGAAGAAAGCTAAGTGGGATAAAGTCACGATACTAGCTGCCTGCAGTGCTCTTTGGTATGTGCTGTACTCTGCCCTTTAAACTCCAGTACCTTCCCGGCTCTGGGGGCTCCCTTCTCATTGAGTGGCTAAATCTGAAGAGTCTCTTTAAGAAACACGTAGTAACACTGTGACCTGTTGCTCTCAAAAACAGTGGAAAAACAAATTCTGTGACTGCTTTTAGCTCCCCGCAGCAGGACATCAGCTGGAATCACTTCAAGCTTTCCAGGAATGCTTGCCTCACAGTGGCAGGTGAGGTTTCGAGGAGAAAAGTTGTGTAATCCACTCCTCATTCCCACCCAGAATCACTTGTCCAGCGGTAAGCGGCCCGGCATGGGTCCACACCTGGGTCTGCAGGCTGGTGAGGCATTTACTGGGCGATCACCATATCTGTTTGACAACCCAACCCGCCCACCACCCGCCCAAAAAGCACAAAGAAAAGGAAATCGAAAAGAGTGTCTGCGGGTCTGGGCAGCACCTAACACATGCCTTGATGGATGGATGGGGGTGTTGGGGCCTTATCAGAAAAAAAGACAACTTGCCCGGTACCACAATAGCTGGCTGAGAAATGTCTGGTATTGTAAAAATGGTTACTTTCTGCCCAACTCGAGAACCCCATGAAAAATTGAGGCAATGCAGGCCCCTCCTGCGGAGGGTACAGGCTGTCTTTCATCACACTTGTCACATACGCTGACCTGAAGTTGCTTTGAGATAGGAGACTGAGATGAGTCAGGCTCCATCCCTAAGCTGTCTTGTTCCTAGCTTTTATAAATGATCTGCTGCAATATCTGGGATGCTTAAAGCCTACTATACGCTGACCTCTGGCAATCTGGAAGGCCAAGAAAGAGTGCCCTGTCTAGAGGGCGCTCAGAAGAGACTTATTATGAATTGACTATTATCTGAGGAAGAAAGAAGCTTAGGAGTAAACTGCTTGAAGACGTCTACTCGCTATTATCTTGGGCATGCTGATATCTTAAGGAACCACTGAAGCTGAGTTGAGGTATGATTCTTGCTCTGGAGCCAAAACCCAAGTACCTGGGGTGTCACACTAGGCCAGGAAGTTAACACTTTGCACATATCTGTCGGAGGTGGACCGCTGTGCCTTCAGTAGATAAATATTGTCCAAAAACTGAGGAGTATGTCCTGGGGGGGGCTCGAGCAGATGACCTGAGGACACACACCATTGGTGCAGTAGGTCCCAGATTGATTACAGCCAGTTAGTACAAGGGTCTATGGGTCCTGATCATCACTAGAGACATGATGTGGTACATTACAGGCTTGACCAATCACAGGCACTTTCCTAACTCGCCAGCAGCAGCGGTGAGATCATGGCAAAGTGCCACTACTAGTATAATGGGTGGCGTGATTACTGCTCGGCAGTATAAGCAGCAAGAGGCGTCCTCTGTACTAAGGGAGATGGTCAATGGCTTTTAGAAGGGAAGCAGCTAACGATGAAGTCTTTCACCGTATACGCTATAAGACTGTCACAAAGATAGAGCTGCCTACCCTTACGCCTAATGCTAGATCGCCTCCCAGGCTCCCTCTAACCAGCTACCTGCGTACGGAAGTTTGCACAACCTAGTTGACACTAATGGATCCCCAAACACTACATAATGTATCTTTAGGAGATGATCAGTCTATCTGAAGGACGATTATATTGGCTATATTGATGCTTCTGTAACCGTGAGGGGGGGGGGTCGGACAAGTTCCTCATTTGGGGTCCACATCAATTTCCACAAACCCGATTTGTCGAAGATCTTGCAGGGCCGTTTAGTTCACTCTGTGCGTACACGAGGCAGAGATGGCAGCCATAGTTGAGGCAGTGGCACAGTGGGGCGTCATCAAGACGGTACTTTTTGCCTGCTAAGGCATTGGTATCCTGACTGATGCGGCTCTTTGTTTTCCAAGCCATAACAGGGATGGGAGAATGAGCAGTTGGAAGCCATGAGCAGGCAATCCAGGATCTTGCTGTGCAACGCTGTGTAGCAGTGACTCAGTGGGTCCCGGGCACTCTGGTTGTGTCAAGTAATGACAGGGCCGACTTCCTCACAAAAGTCAATACATGCCCAAGTGATGCCCGTGGGTGCGGATAAGAGCTTACTTGAGGCAGCGTGTGCCAAGATCAGGCTCTTTTCAGCCGAACTCTGTGGTTCTCGAGTTGGGACAATAGAACTGATGGGCAGAAATATCCACAGTCATATGGGCTGTCCTAAACTGACCTTTAATTTGGGGGCTCAGGTGGATCAAGCAGAAACTAATAAGCCAGGAACATTTTTTAACAGTACCTAAACATATTGTGGACAACACACTAACTATTAAACTAAAAACTAGACAAAATAATTTCTGGTTTAAAAATAATAATAATGTTTATTTTAAAAAAAGCAAAAAAATGCCATCTTAACATAAACTCCTAAAAAAAAAAGATTGATATTTAAATAAGTATATATTACACAGCTAAATATGAAATAAACATATTTTTTAAATCAGTTTATTTTTTTATAATAAATAATAATATGTATAAAAAAATAAATCAAACTGAATTTACCCAAAAGCAACACACATGCAAATCTTTGAAATATTTCAGCATTAGTCTTTTTATGAAATGTTACTCAAAATTTTTCATGGACACAGCCTTTTCATAAATTGAGCCATATGTGTTCGTGACTTAGCATAATATAGATCCTTAACCCCACCATTTTTTAGAACTTAAATTTACTAAGGCGTAGCCTTTGCATAAGAATACAGTAAAAAACATTTTCTCATGGGCAGACTGTCATTAACAATTAGCAAAATATTTTGATTTTGATTTCATTTATTTAAATGCAAGATCTTTGCAATGAAATATGTAAGAGGTATTGTATTTATCTCATGTCATGGTGGCAATAATTTGAACCTAAATAAATACACACATATATAAACTAAATGGTGGCGTTTGTTTGAATTTTGGGACGCAGACCCAAAGGTTCTACTTTCCCTGGTCTAGTCTAGAGTAATTCTTCTCACAGACAGTACTCACACCAGACAATATCACTGACAACTGGCAGTGGTTGCATCACATGAGCCTTGGACTAGACTTAAATACTCCTCAGGTATACAACCAGATTATGGCATGTTAATAATACAGATTTATCATTAGTTGTATTTAAAAAAAAAGTATTACCTGTAGCTATCTTTTTTTTCTGCGGGCATACTAAATGAGACCGTCTTTTTTCCAGTCGGTACCTTTTTCCCATCCTTATTCATTAGGCTGGATCGACGTGGTATAACCTGATCGAAGTTTGTATCCGAACTGCTAACTCCATTTTCATCTTCTTCATCTTCTTCATTGCAAATGTTAACATGTAAATCATTATCACCATTAAAATACTTCCTCCATTTTTTCCTCTATGATGTTTACAATCCCATTTGTGTTTTCCTCCCTCGTCCGCCATATTTAGATTAAATTGGAAAACGGAGTTGCCAAAATGTGTTTTTAATTATTTTGAATGGGTAATAACAGTTATGAACTAGCTGATTTATTGGTTAAACAGTGAAGTTTTATTACATATAATTTTGTACACATGATTCTTAATAGCTTTCAAATAACGGAAAATGCTGTGCACTGAAATATAACGACAAGTAATATAATATTAGATCTTTCGTCCCTCTATAAAATAATAGACGTTCCTTAACCTTACGAGTTTCCTGTCATAAGTTCTTAGTCAACCTCAAAAATATTATAAAACAGTCTTATCAATCCCATACATTAATTAGCAAAAATGTGAAATATGCATTTATTAAGAAAGTGTTAATTAATAAGAAAAGATACTTAACATTTGATTAAAATAATATATTAGACAGATGGGGTAAATGGCAGATCAGTTTTTAGATGTATTTCAATGTGCGCATATGAGATGTCGTTCAAGAGGACCATTTTCTCGTCTTGGACCGGTCAACGTTTGATAATTTCACCGCGGCCCATAAGGGTGGAGGAGTGGAGGTGTTTGATTTTTAATTTTGATTTTTCGATTTAACTGCCGCTCACAGCCGCTCAGCCCCCGGTTAACCTCTCAACGCGAAAGTACGACAGAAAGACATACAATGGGCGGTCAGTACCCACAATCCACGGGCCGGTACCGTAGAAAAAAGAATTAAAAAAACAACTTGAATTTAAGCTACATTCCTTTTCAGACCTATAAATCAATGTCATTTATTTAATTTTAAAAGTAATATTACTTTTTTTAACGAGTGTCTATTTGGAGTTTAATTTTGTCGTGTTACAAATTTAATTCCTAACTTTTTTATTCATCAACTTTCTCTAAATATTGGTATCTTAGAATAACACATGTTAACACAAGCGTATTTTAAAACATTTTAACCATTTTTAACTTTAAAACCAGGGCTGGGAGCCGGTGGCGGTGTCTGCAGTTTTTGCCCTGTGGCGGTGTCGGCGTTTGTACTTGCGCAGTGTCGGAGTCAGCATTTGCTTTATCGGATTCGGTGTCGGCATTTTTACTTTGAAATCGAGAGAAAAATAATAGAACCTTAAATTAAATAATCCGAACAACGTCAGACAGTTCTTAGCCAATCTTTAATTAAAAGTGTTTCATCAAGTTCTTTTTCTTTTTAAATAAATAGGCCTACTTGGTAAATCTGTTTTATCAACAATGTATTATTACCAAGGAGATTCTCTACAGGTAACGTGACTTGTCCAAATTATCAGAATTGTGAATGAAAGCAGAAAGGAAGGCTACTGGCTATGTTCACTCTGTTATTCACTGAATCATTGTAAATCATAAAAAATGTTTAGTTTGCATCTCTCTATCAATATTGTTGGAGAAAGATTACACACAAACTACTCAAGTCTTTAAGACTATAATGAATGACCTATTTCAAATGTTCCTACAATCAAAGTTAATTCACAACTAACACTCTCCACAGCTTAATTTCTCTAGGCAGACTAAAACATTTCCAATCACGTCAGCCTGGCACCATAAAAGCCAGTCCGTAGCTAGCTACTGGAAGCGCCATGTGCGAGTTTTTTAGCGCCCCCAGCCCCCACACCGTTATGAAAATTTAGCCGCCTATATCCATATTTTCCATACATATTTCGGGTTAATTCGGGTGTAAAATAACGATTTCTTCATCTATAAACTGTTAAGTAGGTAAACCATCCTTCTACCGTGGCACACATTTGGGGGCGTCTTCAAGACAGTACTTTAGCATAGCTGAGCATTGTTATCCTGACTGATGCGCCCTCTGTTCTCTAAGCCGTAACGGGGATGGAATGGCCCGAGCGGTTGGAGGCCATGGTGGAGGCAATCCAGGATCTTATGTCCCAAAACTACAGTAGTAACCCTTTTTCTCTAAAAATAGGTCTGTAACAACCATCTTTTATTATTACACTGGGCAACAGCCAAAATATCGTCGAGGTTTTCAACTGATTTTGACTAATTTTGGTGTTCTGAGTCCGAATATCACATTGATTTTTCTCGGTCAGGTCAACTTCTTGAGATGCAGCCATGTCAGGGATTGGCGATTGGGCTATATTATTTTCCCACAATAAACATAGACTGAATCGCACAAACACTTTCAATAAAAAGACTATAAGTCAAGTTGACACAAATATGACACTGATCATCGCTTTATTGAATGTAATACACGTCACAAATACTTTACAACATGATCAATATGTTTAATCCTCGAAGCATAACACTCCAACTTACGTTCCTAAAGTTCATCCAATTCAAACAGTCTACTAACACTAACAAAACTATATAACACGGACGATCTACGCTCAGCAATTCCTCTCAACAATTCCTCCCGAACTAAACTAACATTCTCTTATATAGACTGGCTGGACAAAACATCCTATCATTCTCACATCTACCGTTTGCTTGTTGGTTCCACCCCCTTCAATGTATAATTAAAGTTTGGTGAACCTAGCAGAACAAGCATGACATCAACACTTCCTAAAATTCTCGCCCTGACACGTGTTTCTTGTTTGATTTAGTTGTAGCACAACTACCTGAACTCATGAACCTCCCCCACGTCGATACGAATTCTGGTATTTGACACTATTCTTTATTATCTAAAATCCACTACCTCGTTAAAGTTAATGGGTTCTGTCTCCTTTTCTGCTCCCCATCTCATATCAAAGTACTTTAAACTGTCCCAACGCTTGAACTTAAATTCACCTACACCTGACCTACTTTCACTGTCTGACATCACCCTTCCCTAGTAAAAAATTTCATTTTAAAGTACACAATTTTTTCTATTTTATAATTAAAGCAGTCATGACACCTTATGATATTAACATCAAACAAAACAGAAAGAAGGAAGAACAATTCCCATCAAATGTGAGTACAAAATATCAAGAAAATACCAAATATTCAAAATCATTAACACATTTCATCAATGCTTGTATACGTAGTATCATACAAAAATCTAGATGATTTAAGATGTTTAAAATATCTCAACAAATCACCAATGATTTCATCTTAAAAGCTCAAGATAAAATAAAATAAACCAGTTGTATATGGTTTTTCAAACCAGTGAAGGCATATCTTTTACCACCTACAATATATTGCAGGATCCTTTAGAGTGAGAAAACAAAAAGCTTATGCCACATAAAAAATTTATATTAGGTTTACTTAAGTATATGTATCGACTAAAATGAAGTATGTTTTTACAAAAACAATGAAGGCAGACTTTTTGCCAACTACAGTGCTATGTAATTTCTTAGGAGTAAAAACAATAATTCTAAATAAATACATTTCAAATTTACAGTAAAAGTGTCCTTAAATTATGTGGATTAAAAATGAAGTTAATGTTGCAAAAAACAATAAAGGCAGACTTTTTCCACCTACGTTATAGCAGGCTCTTTATAAGATTGAGAAAAACAAGCAATTAAGCCTGTTCCATTCTGGACTGCAGGACGTGTTACATTGCATTTTCGATATTTCGTTGTTTTGTTAACAGTAAATGTTTGTAAATTTTGGAAATGTTTATAAATTAATTTATCAATAATATATATAAAAAAATGTAAGGAAAACGTTTCTTTATATTTGAAAAAATTATTGTCTCTTAAATCTAACTACAAGTGGTTTGTGGTTACTGATGTAACCGGACTCTGATTGAAAACATTGAAAATTATATAAATCATTTAATGTCCGAAAACTCCGTCAATTGTTATAAGCTCAGTGATGACTTTTCATCAACTCGAACCTAGCTTACTATTTCATTTGATAGGTTTCTTACAATAAATCTTGTTGAAACTACGTGCTGCAGTATTTCGCACCAAATGAACGGGTTATTGAACGTACAAGGTGTGTATATATAATATATATACTTAAGGCCTGAAGCCCGACCCTCAGGTCAAATCACGAGGAAAATGAACTTTTTCTGTTCTTTTGTGGCAGGCCAAGACCTACAATGATATACTACATCATGGGTCTAGGACTTATGGTTGCTGAGATATGTGCTCTTTATTAATACAAAAATTATATAGTAAAAAACGGTACTAAGGCCCCTTTTACGGCCTGAGAGGTCAGATCGCGAAATGGAAAAAGTCATTTCTTGGCGGGCCAAGACCTACAAAATATTCTATACACATCATGGGTCTAGGACTTATGGTTGTTGAGATCTAGGGTGATGACGGACGGACAGACAGACAGACAAAACAGGGACAATGAAATTTTCGAAAATGCTCTAAAAATTAACAACTCAAATTGATGATTTTTTTTTAAACATGATTGGATATTTTTAACATGTAATTTAATACGTTTGTATAATATAGGTACTAACCACTTCGCTTTTCAAATGTATTCAGAAACCAAAAATGTTTCATTCAATTCTCATGGGAAATACATCTTTATTTTCCATTGCCAAATAACCACGTAAGACACTTTAACTCAATTCACAATGACTTTACCATTATCAAATGTACCAGTATCGACTGGGCGCTTCTCTTGTTTTTTCTCATTCCTATCTCACCACCTAAGTCTGCGGAATTCTGTGCTTCAGTCACTATAATTTGGTCGTCAATTAGTCTTTACATTTATCTCTGAACCATTTTTGTCTAATGTTTCCTGTGGAGCTGTTTGGAAACTGTCTTTTTTTTTCCAATATGTCAGCCCCCCCCCAGCACTTTTTTTGCTGGTTGCGCCATTGATCTGATGGAAGCGCGAAAAACAAGAACAGAGGCCCAATTATAGATTTATTATTTTATTCGATTGTAGCCTATAGCCATAAAACACAATTATACATGACATTGTATAGATTCTGTTGCAACTTAAACAGTTATTAAACTCAAACGACAGCATACTTTTCCTTCATGAAAGTTATAATATTACTTTAAATATTAGTTCTTTTAGTTGCCGCTGTAGGAGCTTGGTGCAGCAGGTTCGCCTAGGGTGCCGAAATATCTGGCGCCGGCCCTGAGTACAACCAATCTGGCCGGCTGCCTAGTGCCCAAACCCGGGTCACGGACTGGTACCGGCACTGGGCCGCCTAAGAAACTTTGATTTATTTCCTTTTATTTATTGTTGTGTATTTCTCTCAGGATAGTGCGACGCCTACCCCTCTCGGGCCGCAGAGATATTGTAAACGTCGACCGGTCCGTGGCGAGAAAAAGGTTAGGGATCACTGCCTTACACACCACTTCTAAGGTACCGGTAGCTTTTATTTTGTTTGAACAGAATAAAAATTGCCTGTGTATCTTACTATGCTGCTCTTTAAAAGCAAGTTTGTCGGCATTTTTATTTTCCGACCCTACCATGAATATACCTAATTTGTATAGATGAATATAAAAAAAATTATAGAAATTATGTTTATGTTGCAGCATGCATTGTTTGAGCCTAGGCCTAATATGAAATAGTTATTTTGTCTAATTGCCATGTAATTACTAAATAATGTCTCTAGCAATTAGGGATGTGACGGATCTGATGAAAATCCGCATCCGTTGGTTGGATTTGGCAAAATATAAATCCGTCGGATTCGAATACGGATTCAGGTCAATACTTGTGGCTAAAAGAGTATACAGAATTCATTACCGTACCCCTACCCCCATGAAAACGAGGATTTTGGCATTTCTTTTGCATGAACACCAGCATAAACATTACAAGCACAAGAAGTAGCCACATTGTTAACGAATCATCAGTACAAGATGCTTTATAAAATAAAATTCTCTTTAAATCTACTTCTATTAATATTTCTTGTCTAGTTTTATGGGGGTGAAAATACTGTCCTTACCCTCCCTAATTGGCGCTAGCATCAAGACGATGGTCCAGAGACCAGTCCGTGACCTAGTTTGAGGGGGGGATCATTCGGTCTCTGATATAAGCTAGTGACCAAGAGTGAAGGACATTAGATTTCTAGATAGAGTCGAGAATTAGTTTGATGATTATCAGTTGATATTGATGTTGTAAGTAGTGAAATTGATGTTGGGCCATATTGCATGTGATGTACTTTGTATTTTCATAAATATTACCATATAGGAATCCAAGTGCCTCTGTTATAATTTCTACTGTACGGAGTTTGAAAGCGTCTGTATTTAGACTATCTATAATAGAACAGTGGCTATAATTGAAAGAATCTAGGCAGACAAGATACTAAATACACAGTACAAGTGGCACTTAATCCAACACATAATAATATATATATATATATATATATATATATATATATATATATATATATATATATATATATATATATATATATATATATATATTGTATATGGGAATTGCCATATTTTTCACGGACCAACCGGGACATTTCTGTCTTTTTACTTTAGGTTTAGGGATGTCGGTTTCGGGAGGGGGTATGAAAAAAGTAATGTAAAAACACTTAAAATATAGAAAAATCTTTGTTATTTTATTCATAATGTACAAACATGATATTTTTACAAAACAGTTTTTCTACTTGTTGTACCACTCGTATGTTTCACCTGATGAACCTTTATAATATAAGTCCTTCTTCTCTTTAATTTTTTCATAAAATTCATTGCAGCTAAGTCGAGAAGTTATCTTTGCGCACCATCAAACCGCGGACCATGGACATCAAACCCCGTTCATCACTCGAGGCACTGTTCATCATCGAAAAAACCCACGCTCAACTGGGGCGGACGTTCCAGGAAGACAGAACACATACTCAACAACCATTCCAAGATTAGACATTGCGATGTTTGTTGCTTTAAGAAAGGCAACTCATATTTTTCTTTGCTTGATTTTACGATCGTTTTCCTTTTCTTCTCTTTCCCAATCATCTACTTTTGAAGCCCACAATTTTCTTGTGACAACTCATCAAAAGCTCATCAGTGTTAACCTTAGGTTTTCCGAGATTCTTGTTTATCAACTCTACTGCCGACTTCTGTAAATTTCTATTACTGTGTTACTTACCAAATGTTACTGATCACACAAGAGCAGATTAATCATTCACTGTCTCTGATCTAATAATTTTACTCAATTATTTCCAGAAACTGTGCCCTGAATCTAAACCGGGACCAATTTCAACAACAGGCGGGACACGGGACAACTTAGTATATCGGGACTGTCCCGGAGAAACCGGGACATATGGCAAGTCTCTCTCTCTCTCTCTCTCTCTCTCTCTCTATATATATATATATATATATATATATATATATATATATATATATATATATATATATTAGTGTGGTCCAGAAAACCATACTGAAAAAGTTTAAGTTTGTAGAATCATTGTAATACATGGTTTTGTTTTTGTCATTGGGTATAGGTATTTGGCCTGCAAAATTTCAGGCTGATCGAGCAACATCTACAGGTCAACCCATTATCAACATTACTTGTCTGGTGTCCACTTGCGATTTACGTCCGACTTTATTGCGTTAAATTAAGGTGCTCCTCCTGATTTTTACCCATCTTGTAGTATATTTTTATTGACGTACCTAACCATTTTTGGCACACACAATCAAGTGACCAATAGAATGTAATAGAATTTTCAAATTATAAAAAAAAAAAATTTTTGGACTTTTGAGCAAAAAAGTCTATATTGACATTTTTTCAAAATTGAAAAATCTATCTATTTATAGAAAGCTAGAAAGATATTTTGTACATAGATAAACAGATATGTTTCCAACAATCGCTCAATTTTGTTTTTTTGAAATATTAAAAATACTAAAAAAAATAAAATGTACTGAGGCCTATGTAAAAAGCAATGAATTTATGGAGGTAAAGTTGAAAAAAAAAGATTAAAAAAGTTCAAAACACTTTTTCGAAAAACAAAATTGAGGAAATGTAAACAATATATTGAAAGAACAAGCAAACCAAAAATTTGATGCTTTCTATCTTTAAGAAGTTTTACAGTAGAACACAAAAAAGTGTGCGTTAATTTAAAAAAACTTGATTTTGAGAAAAACACCTGGTGCTTCATCATAAAGAAAGTGAGAATATTTCCAAATCCCTAGTTTGTAGGTACTTTTGGATAATGTTTGCCTCCAGAACCGTGGAAGCTGTGTTTGTTTGCTGGAGCTGTTGCAGGCGCTTGGCCATGACATTTCAAAGTAACATTATCTCAGAAGTTCAATCAGACGATCCAGAATAAAGAAGAACTAACTTGGGCTGTGGATGAAAAAAGAATTTTCTTTGGCAGGACACTATTGCTGCATTGGGACGGTAAATATTGCTGGCGCGTGATGGATCAAGGAAAATATGGATCACCTGTATTATGTTTACATAGGAATGGCCAGGAAAAACTGATGGGTATTCCAAAAATGGATAGAGGAACAGGAGAGGCTCAAGTAAATGCTTGCGACTGAAGTATTAATGGAGTCATTTAAGATCAAAATTTCTGTTCAACCACAACAGCTAGCAATATGCAGGGCTTCTCCAGGGCACTGTGTTGGAATTGAAGCTCTGGGACTGAAATGATCTTGGATTGCATGCCGTCATCATGTCATGAAGTTGTCCTTTCAAATGTTTTCAATTCTGTTTGATTGACTGAAGGTCCATCAACTGCACTATTCAGCGATTTCCTAAACCATGGCCATCAATGAACCAGATACTTCTTCTAAACAATGCAGTGTCAGAACTGTTTCAGGATCCAACAATATTGAAAAACCTGCATTGAAATGCTTGTCTATTTACCAGGTGCTCTTGAAAACAACACCCAAGGGACGTTATCAGAATTTTGTTTATCCTTCTGGGCTCTTGGTGACACAAAGACAAGGAGAAATTTCGAGCTCCCGGTCCAACATCATGCGAGATGGATGGCAAAAGCCATTTACGCACTGAAAATCTTTCTTTTTAAGACTCAGTTCAAATTTGAGCTGTTCGTGAATCCCAGAATATCTAGGTTTGGCTCTCTTTTGTCAGTCTTGTTTATTATGTAGTAGTAGAGTGGCTTACCCACTGCAATCTAGGCCCCTCTAGTGAAACATCGATTTTATCAAAATCTGAACCCTATCAGAATAAGACTGTTGCCAGCAAAGGCACATGGTATTTCAGTACCTCTGGTTTCTCTCTGAACCATTTTGGTTGGCATAGCCACCTGATAGTAGAACTATGTAAACATCATCAAAAAAAGATGGTACAAAATCTACTTCGACCAGCATTGGCAGACATCCTCTGACGTGTAAAGTTGACAAGTGAATCTGAACAGTTGTGAAATTGGAGGACCTGGTGACAGAAAGGACGACATCTTTCTTTGATGTCCTCATGGAAGAGAGCAAAAGTCTCAGACATTTGCCAGAAGCCTGGGGACATTGGACATCTGAGTCATGGTCTTCAAGAGCCCACCATGAACTGGCTGCACATGACAGTTGTAAGCAGTGTGCAGCTGGGGAATCAGTCTTATTGAGAAATACAATAAAACACTGATGAAAATGAAAGGTAGAAAACAGTTTATTCTTCGATTGGTTGCAAACCATCTTAGAATTTCCCAATATCAAGAACATCTTACTGTCGTCGTCATGGAATTATCCACTGTGACTGTCAAATTTTATTAAAGGTTTTGTAGATTGTAGTTTAGTTTACATTTTTATTACAACTTTAATTGTTCTTAATTTTAATTGCTAAAATTTGGCATGATTTTAAATCAGTCATCATATAATTGGCAATAACTATTTCATTTGAGATAACCCAAAAAAACAATAAATGTTTGACCTATCGTATTTGTTTTCATTAAAATTTTGCCACAATTGTTATTAACATAATAAAGAGCAAAAATAACGCCTTGTGGACAACCCAAATCTGTTACTTTGTTTTTCTGTTACTAATATATATATATATAAGGGTGAGTCATAATTTTTATTGTCCCCGTTTTGTCTGTATGTATGTATCTATCATATCACCCTAGATCTCCAACAACCATAGTCCTAGACCCATGATGTATATATCATTTAGGTCTTGGCCTCATAATGACTTTTTTCCATTTCGCGATCTGACCTCTCAGGGCCCGTAGGGGCCTTATAAAGTACCGTTTTTTACTATATAAGCTATATTAATATAATGGACCGCTATATCTCAGCAACCACCAGTCCTAGACCCATGATGTATATATCATTGTGTAGGTCTTAGCTTTAAGTATTTTATAAAGTCCATTTCGCGATTTGACCTCTCAGGGCCAAAATATGAAGTTCTGCGTTTTGCTTATATTTTAAATAAATAATAAAAAGCTAATCAAAGGGGCGTAATCATTATTTATTTTGTAACAGTTATTCATTTTGACTTACTTGTCCTTTTAATATCTTTTTCCAGATTTATACATACACAATTGAATTTATAAACATTCCAAAATTTACAATATTTACAACATGAAAATGCTAACACGTCTATTAGAATGGAACAGAAGCAATTACCTTGTTTTTTTCTCTTGGGAGACATCATGGAAAAGTTGCATAATGTACTAAGTATTCAATAAGTAATTTGCAAAAAAATATCGCAGAGTCGTCTACATGCTGCAACTTTTAGTTTTGTCCAGCGAGTCGTCCATGTTACCCGTGTTGCACAAAAACATGATCGCTGAGAACTACAAAAGCAATGAAAAAAACAGACTGACAAAAAAGTGGGCATTTAAAAAAGCACATTTTTAGTTGTTCAATAATATTTACATTCAATATTATTATTATAATAAGATCACTACTTTGTCTTTTCACATAGAGTTAAATGATAATAAGAACACATGATGTATATAATATACAATTTTCATATCCTATCTACTATAAGTAGTCTACATAATTAGATATACGTTATGTGTAATGTTTTAAGTTATCGGTAGAAGAATTGTACGTAAAGAAAGTTGTTATATCAATAATCACCGGTAACACCCTTGTATAAGTCACGCCTCGTCCTATGGTTTGTCTTAGCCTACTGTGACTGTGTAGTAAAAACGCCTATTTTATATTATAATTTATACTTTAAATTGTAGTCTACTGATTTTTAAACTTTGCATTTTGGTGTGTTTCAGATCCCCTAGTATTCAACAACAGTGAATGTGAAGTCAACAATAATTGGAATATATTGTAATGTCTTCCACTAATTTGATTCTTTTATCTTGACTTATCGATACGTGTACGACAGGATTGTATTTGAACAGCAACATATATTTGAAAATTGAACATACGACACAGGTTAACTAGACACTCGATATTTGGTAACCCACAGCCAATGCCTAAAAAGTCAGTTACCCGCTTCTGCTGACGTTTTGTGCGTATGATTATCAGATGAAATTCGGAGAATGTTCCTCGGTGCGTGGAAGGTCTTCATTAATTGGCAAGAAGTGAAGGAGTCTATACGATATTCAGTATACTACTATTGAAATCAATGATGTAAGTGAAGCGTGTTAAGAGGCTTGTTGCTAAAGTAAGGGCAACAAATACTCTACCTCAAAAAATCGTCAACAACTTTTGAAGAAACCTTTCCAAAGTTTGAAAAGTGGCTGATATGTTGTTTTTGATGTTTTGATTCTGGTGCACGAAAAAGATCGACGCATGTACTTGCTCACACCTTTCATATGAAATACCGGACCGAATGGAATTTTGGGCGAATCAAAAACAACACGAAATGTATAGGAAAATTGATAAAGAAATGACAATGAGGTGCGCAGAATAAGTTGAGCAAACAAAGACAAAAATGCACAAGATATGACGATGTGGAGATGAATAATAATTAATTTGTATCGTTTGTGCTTCTACTGATGTAAGCGGCATGCACGATGACTACGATGATAATGATAATGATGACGTTGTACGTAGTGATGATAATGATGATATGATGATGACGATGGACGAGAAATGAAAACGTTAAAATACTTTACAATATCCTGAATTGTAGATCTCTGGACGGAGTGTAAACTTTTAGTAACGAGATGCCTGCCTATTGTCAACTCTATATTTGAAAGATGCAAATCTACATTTAAGATCGTAGATCCTGCAAACTTCACAGACAGAAAAGTTTGGAGACAGAAGAAATAAACAGACATTCGGATGATGTAAGACAATTTAAATGTATGGGATTTGATGGCAAGCAAGGATGTAACAATGGTTAAGACAGGTACAGGATGTAACAGGAGATCTATTAAGAACAACATTATGTCGTAGTCTCCTATCCTGGTAGTGAGGACAGATGGCCGATGGTGTGGAGAATACTCGACTGTCGACCTGAGAGTCCTGGGTTCGATCTCGGTGAGGCCCATGGAATTTTTCCAGGTGAAGGAAATTTGATGCCAAGTCGTCCCACAAGTCCGCAGCTTTAAATGGTACCTGACTTAAGTTCGGGGAAGTAAAGGCGGCTGGGCGTTGTGCTAACCACACACAATCCCTTCATATGCCGAGTTATAGAAACAGATGAATTCTACACTTCATCTGCCTCGATGGTCCGTTAGGGCTAAGGAACTTTACTTACTTACTCCTATCCTGGTGAACAGTAAGTATATCAAGTGATATTGCCAAAGAACTTCTGTCAGTTATCACACACACCGAATCCATGGAAACCTTGTCAGCAATAGTTTGTGATGGTACAGTCATCAACACTGGTAAGACGAATGGAGTGATTCCAGAGAACGACATTTGGAAGACCACTGCAGTGGCTCATTTGTTTATTGCATACAAATGAACTTCTTCTGCGGAAATACATTTTCTGTGGTTGACGGCGGGACTCTAACAGGTCCAAGTACGTCAACCGGTAAAATCATGAGTTCCTTGGACTGATCCCAAATTTACCTCTACTTCATTTTCAAAACAGTCCCAGGAAAAGTTGTTGACATTGCCGATGACGTGAAGAAAGATCTTAATGCGATTAAGTTATCTACTACGAAATTGCTTAGCAGTTCAGAACGGAATCAATGGAACTGAAAACAAACAATTTTTCAAAATTGTATGCCAGGAAACAACCATGCAGATGGTTAACAACGGCTAACCGAAGATCCTACGATTATATATGTCTTCATCCAATTGTACATCGTCTTTATGCAAATTGTCAGATTCATTGTAAACGTTTATGCACCTTCATGGTTTTATAAAGCTTCATCAGAATGTTACGATGGTGCTCAGAATTTTTTCCATCTTATGAATCTATGTTTGAACTGGGTCCTAATGATTGGGCAATCGTGAAGCCGGCTTTACAGAACAATTCTTACTTCGCCCACCCTGAGTATCCTCCTTGCCGGTATTCTTGATGAAAATCAATGTTCGAAAAATCATACATGAAGATGGTTATTGCCACATATACTCTTTTGGGATTTGTACGGACATTTACTGTTATTGACCTACATAATAACTTCCGAAGATAACCGAAACAGGTAAAACATTTTATTGTTTACCTGTTTCAAAATGGCCCCCCAGATGTTATTATTTCTACTCATTTCCTGCTTCTTTTTGATTTCAAAAGGTACAATAAAATTGTATAAAAATAGCCGCGAAGATGAAATAGGATACTTTTTTTATGTGATAAGTCTTAAAATCATAATTTACTATTGTGCTACATTTTTTGCACCTGTAGACTCAAGACTGTGGTAGACCTAGAACGTCATAATAGAACTAGGTTTAACAGTTAAGGAATCAATATACATGTAGTTAATTACTTACGTACATATTTATGATGTCTTTTTTTCCTTAAAGAAACTTGAACATTTTTTTAACACTTTTGACTTTGTGTCTTGCCAAGAAAACCTTTGGTTGTTATGTAATTGCAATCCTAGCTTTAACCTCATACCATGCCATTGATCAAACATTTAGTTTTAGTAAAATTAGTTGAAAAGTGCTAGTTGACTTGCTAGGGTCAGTGTCACATGCAGGCCGATAGCTGTAATTGTAGGTTATATAATGGCCACAGCAAGAGCTGCAAGTCTTACATGTTGGCCCTTGCAAAAATTAAATATCACTATACTCGAGTAACAAATGTCAAAAAGTCAAGCCACCATTATGAGATGGCAACTAATCGTTAAAAATATACACAATATTTTTAAAAAGTTAAATTTTAATGGTTGCTTATTTATTATGTTTTTTGTTTGCAGGGGATTTTGTTCTCCAGAGTGATAAACAATGTGGAAGCTATTTGAAGCCAGTTGAAGAGAGAGTTTTAGATGTCGATGAACTAGATGTTTTTTCTCACAGTGGACGCCTTTATTATTCTCCTAACATGGATTGTATTCTGACCATTATTGGCAAAATATATAATCAGTGGGAAATCACTGTCACCCAGCTGAATGTTGATAAATATAAGGATACTTGTAGAGAACAGAGAGCCCCATGCTGTAATGACTTCTTAAAAATATTTAACAGTGAGTATAATCTACTGCAATGATGGTCACATTTAACTTCATAAAAAAAAAGATTATTCAAAATAGCTTGTATTGTATATTTAATGTATGCATGTACAATATTTTATTCACTTTTAATTTACAATAAATTGATACTCCTTTCAAGTAAAGGAAAAAAAATTCAGCTGAAATATTTTACATTTTGAAATAAAAATATTTCGTATCAAATACATGTGATGTATTTTTTTTTATTACAGGCTATCGAGTAGACAATGCTAGATTATTTCCGTCCATTCCTTGGAGAGGCTTATGTGGAACAGAGCTCCCTAAACAATCAACATACACATCAACACAAAATTATATTACTATCCAGTTTAATGCTAATCCTGTTGATGATTATATGACAGGTTTTGTT
This sequence comes from Bulinus truncatus, assembly GCA_021962125.1. Lineage (NCBI taxonomy): Eukaryota > Metazoa > Mollusca > Gastropoda > Planorbidae > Bulinus > Bulinus truncatus. The sequence continues at coordinate 244,002 of JAGDYQ010000001.1, read as the reverse complement.
TTACATCTCCGACAGTATCCAAGGAGAAGCTCTGGAAGTGACTTTTCTCAAGCTGGTTATATTGGAGGTAGCAGTTAAAAATATTATACTAATATACATGTAATATGTTTAACTTTAAAAATCTTTTATTGAACTTGTCATATATAAAATCAAGAAAGCTTTCTGTGTTGTTGTTTTCTTTAATGAAAATGTATGCCTTAAATTATCTGCTTTTACTTTCTATAAGGTTGGAATGATGGTAGTTTACTAGAACTACAGATTGACTGGTCGAATCAGGAGCAGGTACCAGGTGACTACCAGCCTGGTCAAGAACCAACATTTGAATATGATCCAAATGGCATAGCTTGTTATGAATGCATTGGCTGTAAGAGGGATTATTTTAGAACATCAGATATTGGTGTTGCTCTTAGAAGTGGCTGTTACGTTTGTACCAAAGAATGGTTGCAAGGTAAGCAAAAAAAAGAATTTTGATTTCTTCATTATTTTGCTAATTAGTGCTCATTATATCATCAAAAATATATTTAGGATGTAACTTTAAAAAATATATTTAAAACAGGTAATGCCCAGGCAACAAGACAATGTCTTTCTAAGAGTACTTATCAAGAGAAACTAAGGACACTTATGGGTAAGTATCTTTAAGGATGTGTAAAAGGTTAAAATTGTATATTTTATTAGCTATCCTAATACTGTATTACATTTTTTACTGAAAACTGCACAATAAAATTCTAAAAATTGATAACATTTTTTTTAAGTCATTCAAATAGCTTTGTTGAAAGGCAATATTTTTTAGGGAAAGATTCAAATACTTCAGTATTTGAAAATGTATAGGCCTGAACTTTGCTAGCTTTTAACAAAATTGGTTAAAATTAGTTGATAATCAAGATTTTTATTATATGTAAAATTAATTAATTATTGCAAGTATAATTGTTTTATTTATTTACCTATTTCTGGATTATTTTGTTTAAGACACATCTGGAGGCAGTTCTGTCAAAGACTTTAGAGGTTGTAAAACTTTTTTGAGAGGTGTTCAAGGTTCCACTTACATCAGTGTTTGTGTTTGTGACACTGGAAAATGCAATAAAGGACAAATGATGAAAATGAATTTAACAACTTTACTTTTGCTTCTGTGGACATCTCTTTTTGTTAACAACAAGTATTTTTCTTAAATTATGTCTAAAAAAATTATCAATTTAATTGTTATAGATGTGAAAATGGTATTTTTACTTTTATTCTTTTCTCTAGATAAAATGAATTAATTTAGGGACAATGGTTACCACACCGTGCCCTATCTCTGAAAAATACCAGTACATATACTACTAAAAGTTTATCAAACCAAAATTTTATTTTATCTAATTATATCAATAATCACATAAAAATGTATCATATCTAAGTCTAGGCTGATAATGTTTTCTTGTGACAAAAATTAGACAAAGGATCTGCTTATACGTACTTAATGTATTTATTTGATAATTGTCTGAATTTGTGTCCTTTCATTTTTTTTACTAGTTAGATTTTAATGTCATGCTATGTTATGTTAATTACCAGTACATGTATCACTTTGACTATCTGAAAAAATTCTTGTCATGTTAAAAAAATAAATTCAATACAGACCTATAAAAAAATAAAAAGTTATCCAAAAAAATGATACATTCCTTTAACTATTCTATTTTATGTTTTACACTTAATGTGGTACCAGAAAAAATGATTTTCTAATTACAGCTTCATTTTTTGAATAGACACTAATTTGCCTAAATTGAAATGTTTCCCATTTGCATTCGATCTTTTCCCACTTTCTAATTGATCTAAAATAAAATTTTCATGGCTATTGAAATTACCTGGCTTCTATGCTACATTAAGACAAATGAAATCTTAAAAAAGTAAAGAAAAAAAAATCGTCCCTTAATTTTTTCCTTAATAGGCGTGTAGACGGTAGGCAAAGCAGATTTAGGAAAAAAATTCTAAAAGAGGTTTTTATCTAATAACTACATGTAATTATTACTATATTAAGGTAGACTAAAAATGTCTGCATTGCCTCAGATATAGGATATAATCACTGTACAATTGCTGTTGAATGTCTTTGATATGAGCGATTGAGCATTAAAATAATTAAATAAAGACTATTGATTGATAGGAAGCTTGTGAAATCCCCATGTTGCAAACTGTTACTCTTTTAATCTTAAATTCTGGCATGCTGACCTATATTATTACTAGGGAGCGACCGATAATCGGATCGGTATCGGACCGATATTGGCACTATCGGTTAATATCGGATCGGCCTATTTTTGTAGGGAGCAACCGATAGTCGAACCGATATTGGCACTATGGGCTTACTATCGGACCGACCGTTTTTTGGCTGCCGATACATTGTTTTTTTTTCACAACAGAGTTGCAGAAAAAAAATATTCTATAACCATATCAGACAAGATTTAAAAAAAGGAAAAAAAAACCTGTACGCAGAAATTGTCACAACCACAAAAGTTGCATCAGCGATATGACCTTGAAACAATAGGATTGGCATTTCTTAATTCTAATGTATTACCTTGAATGATACAATTAGTGAACATCTGTGTGTATTTTTTTTTTTGGGATGGGAAGTTGGGGGGGGGTATTACGGTAGTGGAGGGTAAACAAGACTTACGTGTGGGCGAAGTGTTACAAAATATGACAGGGAAAGGGGGGAAACAAGGGTTGACAACTTGACATATGTCATAAGTTTGAACTACTGCACGAGAAAAACACGTGTTTGGCATAGTTGTTGATTAAAAAGAAAATATCGGTATCGGTAAAAATACTAGGGGAAAATATCGGTATCGGACTATCGGTAAAAAGGCATATAGGTTGCTCCCTAATTATTACCCTTTTTCATTTGTTGATGACAAAAATACTAGAAATATTTATTTATGTCATTTTAAGTAAAAAGATTTTCTTAATAATTTTACAAATAGTTAATTTGAAAGTTACACAATTTTTGTTGACTATGTTTTATAAAAGCCAATCTGTACATGCTTTTCCAAAAAAATATTTTGTAATAAAAAATGCATAACTTCAAATTTGCATTAAAAATCTGCAAAAAATGGATTTTAATTTTTTTCAAAAGGATCATATAAACAGTCATACTCAAACATTATCATTGCTTACTAATTTTTAACCCTAAAATATCACAGTTTAAATGTCATACTGTAAAAAAAAAAAAAGATTTTTATTCATTGTTAACTTGTACACTGACCAACATGTTATTTGTTTGCACTCCAATAAGATATTTCTTATTATATTTTTTTTGTTTTTGAAACTTGTACATAATAATGATTATAATTTTAAAATTTTTAGCCCTATTGTATTGTAAATAAGATTTTTTCTTTTGTGTAAATATATATATGCCTATTGTCATGTGCCTGGAATTAAATTCTTTTCTCTGGCAAATATTAATTACCCAATCATATGGACATTTTTTTATTTCATTTCTTGTATATTCATCCCAGTTTTTAGCTTTTCTTTTTTGCCATTTTGTTTGAAAGACTTGTTGAGACATTTTGTGTACATATTGTTATTCCTGACATTTGAAAATGTTTCTATAGCCATTCCAATATAGGATCATACCATGATGAACAAATACAGCAGACACCTTTCAACTTTGTTATGCAGCTGTTCATTTTTTTGTATGAAAGCAGTCCTGGCGAATGCCATTGTGTCACTCCTAATTTAATTTATGAATCAAACTTTTTATTTTGTTTGTATATGTGGGAGGAGGGTATTATTTTTTTTTACTGATTTGTGTGTGTGTTTATTATAGTGTATGTATTGTACTAAAGTAATGCAATGTATTAACTATTGTGTTACTTGTCTTTTGTTTTACAAATCCTACATAATTATGAAACTAAAAAAAAAAATAGTTTTTTATTCTTCTGTTGTTTTTTTTTTTACTTTATTATTTTCATTATTTTATAACATTGCGTGATTATTTACAATAGAAGAAAGTATTAGGAATATTATATATTCCTGATGACCCACTTCAAACCAGGGCCAGATTTACAGGCAGGTTGACTAGGCGTGGCCTAGGGGCCCAGTGAAATAGAAGGCCCAAAAAATGTTGAGTAGTATATTGTAAACAATATTTTGAAAAAAAAAATTGAAATAAAATCTTGGATTACATTAAACGAGTATTATATTTTTTTGGAAGTAAAAAAAAAGCTCATCAATATTTTTTCATTTTCAATATTGGGCCTCAATTTTTTGTTGGGCTAGGGCCCCTAAAATTGTACATCCGGCTCTGCGCGCGACCCTCCATAATTTTAGAACCACCGATATAGAATGTTTTACTTTCAACAAAAACTGGAAATCATGCAATTTAAGTTGGAGTTAAATTCAAAGTATAGCATAATGATGGCTGATTTTATTCTCCGATCAATGAAATTAATGGATGGTGTCTGAAATATAGATATGGAGTATTTGATGTGAGTTTTAGTATGCAGTGTACTAGTATACTATTTTTAAAAAGTAAAAAAGTTCCCATTAACCCTAACGGGCCATCGGGGCAGTTGAAGTGTAGAATTCATCTGATTCTATGACCTCGGCTTTTGAAGGGGTTGTGTGGTTAGCACAACGCCCAGCCGCATTTACTCCCCTAACTTAAAGTCAGGTACCCATTTAAAGCTTGGTGGACTTGTGGGACGACTTTGAAACACTATTTTTAGCCAGTACAATTTTGAAACAAGAACAAATTATATCTTGAAATAGCCTAATATGTTTATCAGTGGGCATATGCTGTCAGAAATAGCCGTTGGCCGAACGCTCATTCAGAAATTTAAATGTGGTACTTTAGGTTTAAAGATGTGAAATGTCACAGCTGTTTATTGTGGACTTAACAAGACTGATATGATCTAGAGCAGGGGTCGACAACCTTTTGAGACGGAAGAGCCAAAAGTTAAAATTCACAATTTTCTATGTTTTTAAAGAGCCATTAAAATTGTTGTTTCAATATTATGGTATTTCATTAGTGTTAGGTAAATAAATTTGTATTTTGATTTAAAATAAATGGCTCTGACTATGAAATATTATTTATTCATATAAAAATTTTAATTTTGAAAGTTTGGTTAAATCTGGCTCATAACTTGATATTTTCAGTTTCAAGCACGCCCCTAGATTTGTATTTGTTAGTTGTCTTCTTACTTTAATTTTTAATATATTCATGCAAAAGAACGCTGGATTGCAGGAATATGTGGTAAAATAGTATCTTATTGTCGAAGACCTGGAGAGCGGAAAATTACTTCATTTCCAAAACAATGCAACAGTGACACGAATTACTAAACAAAATGAAGAAATAATTCGCTAGAGATATGAGTTATGCAAGTACTCTGGCGTTCATAGTAAATCCTCTCAATACAAATGAGATCAACATTCCCAATAAACAATACCCTCACAGACAGATAGAGGTCACCTAGGGGCATAAATAGGGGAACCCTAGGGGCAGCCACCACGTGACCCCTATTTATTTGCACCCTGGAATTGTTAGGGGGCACCTAGGGGATGCCGATCGGCAGTCGCCTAGGTGACCTCTAATGGTCATATTGTGACCTAGAGAGCTTTTTTGGCCCTTCCCTGGATAATATTGCTCACCCCTTATAATATATCAACTCATTCAGAAAGTACAAACATTAAAAATGTGCCACTTTTGTTGACATGTGGCATTAAGTTATATTTTTTTTTTACAATTTACAAACAAACATCACACACAAAGAACGAAAAAACAATCTTTTTGAGATATACTGTTAATTTTATTCTTATAATAAACCTCAGTCAAAATTACACATTACAACATCAAATTTAATGAAATCTAACAATAAATAAAATAGTTATGACATTTTATATAAAACACACATTTTATGAGCCAAAATTATCAGATAACCAAAACAAACAAAAAAAAATTCAAAATGAATAAAATGCCACATATTTTATACATTAGTGAGACCAAAAATGCAAAATGTTTTATCATCTGCTAGATTACTTTAGACAACTTTTTTATAATGATTTTGTGGTAGGCTATGTAAAATGTAGAAAAATTTTTATTCACAATTAAAAAAAGAAAGGTAGAAATAATTTTTTTTATAACAATGCCTGTCATTCTTATGATCATATTAAATCTACACTAAAAATACACAATATACTAAGGATTCATAAATATTTATATACAGATATGTTTAAAAAATCAGTGAAACATGCATGAACATTTCTTTACCGAAAAAAATAAAGATTTTTTTTCCTGAAATTAAGTGAAAGACATTTTAACATTGTGCTCATTTCTTCAGCATGTATCAGCTAAAACCCAAATATTCATCCCCCATTTAGTTGGCTTTAATGTATTCTCTAAAACTATATTTACCAATGTATATTCTTTCATCTATATTAAGATTTTCACAAGCCTGGCAGCATTTCATTCACTTTTTTCTTCTGAAAAAATAATGCATATTTTACCTTGGCTGGAAATTTAGTATTTTTAAAATCCATGAATTAGTCTGAATCTGAGCTTAGATATGAATGATCACGTCCAAAGTCCATAGAATAGCACATCGGTGGAGAAATATGAATGTGTGGAGAAATATGAACGTTAAATTGGTGTTTGTGAAATACTCATGCACAAAACAATAAATATGTAAAGCTCATTGGGTGTCACTTAGTCCAGTACTCCGACAGGGAACTTTTCAGGTCTTTCTCGTGTTGTGCATTGCTGTTTGTATATTTCCCTATTCGTACCATAACTCCTGAAGAACACAACTTGATAAAAGCTCCTGCAGAAAAGTAAAAACAATGTAAATTTTGAGTGGGATTTTTTTTCATATATGTAAAAGTACAATATAGTTTGTATTACATAATTTCTCCATACATGTAATGGTCAAAATTCTTATGATATAAAACTTAACAAATTAGTAAAAGTTACCTTTCTTCCATAATATAGAATACATAATCACCAATGAATTTATTAGTAATTTATTACTATTTATTAGTAGGCTATTTTATTTATAAATGATTGTTACCTGGCATAAGAAATTCAAGATAACATTGTCTTGTTTCTTGTCAATCATCATCGAGAAGATTAAGATCTGGTGCCCTAGCTGGAAGTGTCAAATCGCTTTGAGAGGTCTATCAGCAGTAATGCCATAGTCATATGTTTGTTCCCAAATCAACCGATATATTTTCTCCAGATGTGGCAGATGATGAACTCTGTTGCATGTCTTGGAGCGTCTCCTTTACCTCATTAATTTGATTATGTAGTACCCTCATTTCTGATTTCATTTCCAGCATGAGGGAAAGCAGAATTTAAATTTTTTTATCACCTGCTATGAATGAAAAAGGAAAAAAAAAAAATCCATTTACAGCAATTTTAATACATTTTTTTGTCAGTTTGTCACGAATGAATGTCAGAATCAGTCAGCCTGGTAATTCTAACTACATCTGGCATTGATATGAATTTAGAGGCAGAAATGTAATAAAAACAGCCTTACCAACAACTTCTAAACTGGTTGCGATTGCATTTCCTGCAACATCAGATCTTGGAGCTGGCTTTGCATTTCCAGGTCATCTGATTATTCCAGATGAAGCTAGTGTGGTGTCCAATCTGTCATCCTGACGGTTAGTATATGGTGCCCAATATGATTCATCACCATCTAGCCAATTTCCTGCTACAACTGCAACACTTTCAGGTCTTTCTCCACCATCACCAATGAATACAACCACTGCAAACAGTCCTGGCATTCTAAAGAAACAACAGATTCATTAAATTTATGTTCATTGAAAATTAATTGAAAATTGTTAATTGAAAATCGCAAATACCAAATACAACATATTTGAGAAACACAGGAGGAATGGAATGTAGACACTATGGCAGGCTTTAGTAATACAATATCAGGTTCCATTAATCCATTATTATTAATATAAATGTAATATGCAGAAATTTCACCTTGTTATAAGGAGGTATGTATGATAGAAAAACCAATCTTCGAACTCTTGTACTGAATTACAAAATATTTCCTCTGCATGTCACCCCTTCTGCAGTAGTTCAGAGTTCGACCCAGAGAGACCACATTTTACTATTCCAATCTTCTCTGATGACAATGGATACGTATAAAAACACTAACCATAATCTAATACTAACCCCTAACATTAACTCCAACTAAAACTAAACCTAACTCCTAATATTAACCCTAACTAACCCAAACCTCTAACAATAATCATATCCTTAACCCTAAGATGATTTACATTGTGGGTCCTGTGGTAAAAGTAAATGGTTCTGCCTACCTACAAAGTTTGTGTATAATTTATGTTTGACTTTTAGTGAAATTTTAAATAAAATAAAACGCAAATTAAATAAAAATAATTATTTAGGGTTAACGACAAGATAAAGTTAATATGCCTACACCAATTACACAATAGAAAATTTCATTGGTAGGCAAAACTATATTTACTATCACCCTTTTTTTTTTAATCTTAATTTTGGATAAAAACAGTTACAATGACAGATAGCATGGCATTATATACATAGTAAAATGGATACAATAATCATATTATGTTAAGTAATATACATAATTACATATAAGTAATTTTAATATTAATATAATCTTAATTAGAAATTCTTAGAAGTATTTGGGTAAAAATCCATATATCATATATATACATTTATATTATACTATACGAAGTGGCTACGCTTACGTCAGGCGCCTTCTATTATTATATCTATTGACGTAAGCCGGAAAAAAAAAATACGAATTACGTCTTGATGTTACCGCTGCCACTGCGTAAACAAAAAGGGTTAGGGGTTAGGGTTATGGATAAGGTTAGGGTTAGTGTTGGGGTGTGGAGAAATATCTATTGACGTAAGCCGGAAAAAAAAATACGAATTACGTCTTGACGTAAGCGTAGCCTGTCCGTATACTATAATATAGTACAGTACATAGATTGATACCACTTTATACATATTTCCATTACAGGAGCATTTTGTAACAACTTGAAATTAGAATGTTTTTAAAGAAATATTTAATTAAAATCAACGAAATGCAACGCAAATCAAATGAATTTGAAATGAACCTTTTCAACGAAATAATATCAGCGCCATCGAACTGTAAAGATGGCCGCTTCCCGATTCTGTTAGAGGCTTAGAGCGCATGCGCCATCCAATATAGGTCACTCAGGGGCTTGCCCCTTCGATCCAGCCGAGAGGTCTATAGGAAACTGCCTACCGATGTCCGATAGGTGCTTGACAACGGGAGTCCTCTCGGTGCATGTTTATTGGGTTGAGCCATTTGGAATTGATGCCGGCTCGCTTTAAATGCAATTGCTGGATTTGAAAACCAAACACTTGTGGAGTGGCTAATTCACGGAACTCAAGAACTATATATAGTTTAGAAGAAAAGCATGCACATTGCGCTACACAAGTGGATAGTGAGTTGCGGCTCTCATATGTGACGCATGGAATAGTCTTCCAGAAGGTGAAGAAGTTGGCAATCGAAGGGTTGGCGTTCCATCCTCATAATGTCTACTTGGTGGAAGCGTTCACCGTGCTCTTCGCGGTTGCTTCCCAAATTCCCGTGAAAAAAGTCTATGTGTGTATGAAGATAATGCATTTTGAGGGACATACGGCATCCCATTTTCTGATAAGCTTTTATCATGTTAGACACAAGTTCTTTGTAATTTGGTTCTTTATTATTTCCCAAGAATCCATTAACTACAGCTCTAAAAGACTTCCATGCTTGCATTTCTCATGGTTTTTTTCCAATGTTTCTGGGGCTAACATTTTTCGCACTTGTGGACCAACAAAAATTCCTCCTGATATTTTGGCCTCAGTAAGTTTGGGCAACATGATGCGAATTTGTTGATAAGTGTCACCTCCAGGATCCAATGCAGCCACAAACTGCTTAATAAGGCCCAACTTAATATGGAGAGGAGGAAGTAGCACTTTACTTCTATCAACTATAAGGCCTCTCTGACTACATTATGTGAACCCGGTTCCAGAGATTCGCGAGCAGGCCATTTAGCTCTATTATAATGTTCTGATGCAGCCCTGCTGTCCCACAGGCATAAAAAACAGGAATATTTAATAAATCCACACTGCAAGCCTAGCAAACACCCAATCATTTTAAAATCCCCACATATATCCCATCTATACTTTTTGATGTCAATGTGTTCAAGCATAATCTTCCTTCATTTGTGTTGAGTGTGCTACAGGTATGGAGGGATAAATATTCCCATTATGCAACAGTACTGCTTTTAGACTTCTGGTAGACCTGTCTATAAACAACTTCCACCCGCTTGAATTGTGTTCAATTCCTTACTAGGCTTACTGTGCCTAGTTGATAAAGCGGCCCTGGTCCTACTTTTTAAAGTTATAAATAAATGGACAATTTTCAAGACCGAATAAGTGTGTTTCAGATGCCGTTACGTCACACTTTAGATGCCCCCTTACCCCCAACCCGCGGGTCACTGATACGTCGAAAAAATCTATTAATTTTTTTATAAAGAGCATTAATAATTAAATACAAATAGTAGTGTTGAGTATAGAGCTCATTTTTGTTCATAAAGTTGTCTAGTAAATTTTGTATTCTGAGAAGTAGATGTCTTATCGGTCAAGTTATTTGCTATCGTTGTAAGACCTAGTATTTGAGAGTTTTTTTTTTATTTTACAAAAATCAAATCAAATAATTACACTCTTCATCAATACGTAATTTCTTCACTGACTCTAGAACCGAATCAATCAGTGCACTGGCACTTAGTAAATCTATTGACTTGGACTGTAATAGATTGTTTGGACTTTCAAATAGAGTCAATATTGAGGAAACCAAGTTTGCCGTAAATATTAAATGAGATTTGGACCAATGTTCACAATTTTTCGTGTAGTCAGATGACCTTCCACCGTTGTTCTAACAGACGTTTCAACGTGTCTCGATCATACATAGCTGCGACGATTAAAAATTTTCATATGTATGATTTGTCATTTATGCAGCATGCAATACGGTCGTGATTTACACGACAGTATGCCAGAGTCAGCCTGAAATTGAGAAGTTTCTCAACCGTTTCTGAAATCTTTAATATTAACTCAATTCTAGATCCAAATTTCCAAAAAGGTTACTATATTATAAGTAGAGCAAAAAAAGCAGAGGGAGGGTCAAACAAAACGCGCGGGGGGGGGGGGCTGGATTATATGTGGGCATTCCCCTAAAGACGATGACGACAACGAAGTAGAAGGTTATGTGGTTAGAATTTTGTGCACTGTTTGCATCAATATTGAAAAAGCTATCAAAAATAAAATGGAATCGAAATCGAACATCGAAATGCAGGCTTAAAGATCAAAAAGGGATTCTGACGAAAATTTCCACTTGCGCCTTTTGGGGTCACTACGTGAGTTCCGATTCCTAATGTTGACAAAGGGCGGGTAGACTCACGAAGTCTGTTGGCAGTTGTTATGAGCATGAAAGAAGATGGCTTTTACCGCCTTGGAACTGCACAAGGAATCTTGAAGTAACTATACGCCAGATCAGAATTCACGTATGTCCAAAAGATTTATTAAAAGCGGAAGACGTTTCTGACCTTGAAATAGCTCTCCGATCTGCTGCTACTTCTCAGTCTACAGGAATTCTTAAGCGGCCAAGGATTCGTCAGGTGTATGTGCAAGATGAAATGTCGAACTATGAGGTGTCTTTGTGTGAAAAAGAAAATTAAGTGCAATTCAAAATGCCATTGGTGGGACGGATGGCCGAGTGGTGTAGATACTCGACTGTCGACCTGAGAGTCATGGATTCGATCCTCGGTGAGAACCATGGAATTTTTCCAGGTGTTATTTGGTGCATAGTCGTCCCACAAGTCTACCAGCTTTAAATGGGTACCTGACTTAAATTGGGGAAGTAAAGGCGGCTGGATGTTGTGCTAACCACACAACCCCTTTATATGCCGAGGTTATAGAAACAGATGAATTCTACACTTCGTCTGCCCCGATGGCCCAATAGGGCTAAGGGAACTTTACTTTACAAAATGTCATTCTAGTCTTCCCTGCAACAAGCTTATTCCAGTAGTGTTATTCTTTTTTTTACCAGAAACAACATCTTCTCCTTATTATTTATTAATTCTTCACTAATTCATGAAATATGAATATGCAAGACCAAAATGCCAAAATATGAAGTGCTTTGTGTGAAAGAAGAAAATTAAGTACAGTATAATTCTAACTGCCAATCTAGTCTTACCTGCTGATCAAATACTTGAATCCAAGCTCTGCTGTCGTTGTTTTTCAGGTATGAACATCATATGCTTTATTTTGCATTCGTTCCATATTAAAATACGTAATTTTCAATAAAGGCTTTTGTTGTTCTGAAACTTTGCCTAAACGATACTAGTCATTCTATACAGGCCCGTATCCAGGTCAAAGTAAGCAGGGGGCGCCAATACCCAGCAAGGGGGTACCTTCTCATTTTAGTTACTTTTTCTTTATTTTCCCCCCTTTTTCTTCTTTTTAAGCGGGGGGGGGGCACTCCACACCTAGCGGGGGGGCAGGGCCCCCCAGTGCCCCCCCCCCCTTGGCTACGGGGCTGATTCTATACAATGCCTAAGTATTGTATAGAATGCCTAGGAAAAGGATGCAAAATTTATTTTAAAAAAACATATTTTATACTTTTCCTAAAACCATCAGGCATTCTATACATTGCCTAGGCATTCTATAGAATGTCAGAATTTCACACATTGCCGATAATAGCCTCTTTACTCTTTTATTATTCGACGAAATTTTTGTAATTATTCAATAATTAAGTTCATAAAATTGCGAAGTAAAAAGAGATCTTTTTATTTCTTGTTCCCGGCAATTCTAACCTTTGACCTGTTTATCTACTAACAGTAACAAAAGCATGCCACTAGTTCGTAAGACTCCTCATTATTTTACCCAACATTTAAGGTACAGGCAGTTCATGGATCACATTCATAATTTTATTTTATTTCAGGATGAACTGAAGAGTAGAGGTCCCTAGTTTCAATAGTAATTTAATTTTTTTATGTCGACGATGACATCAGTATGATCTGAAAATCTGACGATCTGTCATCTTTTTTTTTACTATGAAAACAATCAAAACATCAGTGACATTCGCAGGCATATGTCCAATCAATATCCAATTTCATATGCAAGTATTATACATCATTTGAAAGAGCATAACAATAGCTTTCCAATAATATAATACACTTTAGGATATGATCAGTAATGTAAAAGTTACAGAAGTTTAAGTCACTCAAATCTGTTACAATAGACAAAGAGCCTTTAAGAGGAAAAACTGTCAGAATTTTCCACATTTTGAAACATAAACGTATACAGTTTTATTAAATCTGAATCAATTTTGTTAAACTTTGTATCAAAAATAAGATTATTGAAAGGCAACAAGATGATATATATTAAAATATTGAAAAAAAAATTATGATTTTTTTGGTCAAGTTTTTGGGCTAAAATTGGGCCAACTGTGTGACAATTAAAAAAGGAAAAAAATCTTCTAGCAAAAAATAATTTTTTGTGGATAATAAAATATTGCTGGTAATAAAGTGGGGTATCTGGCTGACTATTACTAAGATATACAAAGTATATCATAGTAAAAAAATAATCTTATTATGCATATTTGGGCTAATTTTTGGACAACCATTGGATGAACAAAATTAAAATAATGACATGCAAAATAATTTCATGCAAGGACAAAATTTATGAAGAAATTATACTGGCTAAATGTTTTTAGCTAATGGGGTTTACTAGTACTGATAGACACATTGAGTACTATCATATTATACACAATCATCCTAGTAGACAGTGAGTACTCCCTCTTATCATCATGTTTGTTAAATCTTCTATTTGTGTCATTTATTATTTCATCCTCCAAGTTAGCCATAGGGAAGTGCTTTACTTTTATTTGCATGTTTAGTTAATGGCTAATGGGGGGAAGGGAGGGAGAATGTTTATACAGGTGGTGAGTGGTGTAATTGTAAGTTGCATCATTCAATGTAGTTGATTTCTTTATGTAACATAGTCATATAGTGCTGTTTTTTTTTTTAAAAAGGAAATATAGTGATGTTTTTTTTTTACGCCGCCATTGCCAGCATGATAGGGTGTAGTGTGCCTACCACACCAGCACTGTTGGCGGCGCTGATGCATGTCTGCCATGCCTACCTAGTGGCGGGGTGAGTGTGCCCGCTATCTTCTGCCGGGATGGCAGAAATATAGTGATGGTACAAGTGAATAATCATGTCAAAAATTAAATATTATCATAATGAATGACAAAAATGATCATCAAATTCACATAAACATGGTCATAGACTTTTATCATTATATCAGGTCAGATGTTTTTTTTTTAATAAACATAAATTTATTTTTTGAAAAATTAGTAGCATAGTAGTACAACTGATAAAAGTGTACCTTTCAAACAAAAAAAAAAATCCTTACAAGTGAAATACAACTAAATATTATTTCAAACACAGGACCTTCACTATGAGTTGTCTCCCCTTGTTGCTTATCCTAACTGTGTCAATATTGTGATAATGGTGGCTATCATATACCTTTTGACAATAAAAATTTTCCCCTTGAAAATGAATATTTTTCAATGAATTTTGGCAGGTATACATATAAATTGTCCCTCTAATGGCCTATTGAGTTAAAAAAAAACAATCGAAAACTTCATCATTTGTCAAATATACTTTTGGAAACGTATTTTTCAAAAGCATAACCTTTTATGAAAACAGCTTTAAAAATATATATAAAAAGCTTCTGATTCTAAGTGATTATTTTACTTTATCATATATATCACATTACACTATTATCTATCCAAATAAGCACAAAATGTGTTTACAAAGACAACTACCCTATGTTTTTTTTTCCAAAAACACGGTCACTAGTGTCGGAAAGAAAATCAGTGTCGTAAAATGATGGATTTCCACATACTTAGCTATGTCCACCAAAAAAATCGGGGTCATTTTTGGTCCCTTGTTGTTATTGTACCATCATATTTATATCATATTATTATGTACCATTGTAAAGTAAACATGTCCCCTAATAGTGTGCCTAGAGAAGGACGATGTTTTTCTTCCTATTAATAATTTGATAACTTTTCAACGAATATCGTTTCAGAACATTTCGAACATTTGTGATTATTAATAGTAAAAAAATTAATAATAGTAATACTAGTAATAGTATAAAATTTGGAAGTCAGCAGAGCAAAAGAGGTCAATATGTTACAGGGGAGCGCCCCATTCAAAGGTATTTACAATTTTATTGTACATTTTAATAGAATTAAATTTTAGGCCTAGTATTAAAAACCATTTTTTATCTTTTTTTTTCTTTGAAATATTTTGATAGTTGTTAACGACAGTCTGTCTATGAGATAAATGGTAACAAAAATATATCTTTTTTAGTAACTTAGAATTATTAGCCACTTTTTAAACTGTCATTTTCATTTGATACACACTAAGCAGGCGGGTGATATGATTTTCACACCATTTATGTACTTTTTACAGATATTATTGGACATAAATTCATCAAAGTACCTGCATAGGAGTATATATATATATTAAAGCATTTGTCATTATTTTGTATAATAATGTCTTTTTAGACCAATGCTCATTTTAATTGTATAAATACAATGATTTTATTGTTAATTTCTGAACAGTGTTCATTATGACACAATACATGTTAAATTGTAGAATCCAAATCACATTTTAAAACATGCTTGGTTTAACATTGTTAAAAAAATTAACATACAAGTCCTAACTATCCAGCCTACATTAGGCTAGGCTGTGGGCTACTTATGTGGATAATATTCCCTAGTTACAAATCGCTAAAGTTAGCTTGGACCATAATCTCCAATCCACATGATAAATGAATGCACTGTTGCCTCAGAATCATTGTCTAAATTGACAGGAAACTAGGGGTGTGGAAAATTTAGTTAGTATTTATTTTTTTGCATGAGTGCACATTCACAACATTTTAATTTCTGTACTGATTTTGAGAAATATTTTTTATTTTATTTTCTAGAGCAAGCTGCAAGTTAATGCATAATTGGTACAACAACATGTGACTCAAACTGTAAGCAAAGTAATTAGCCTGAAAGATGTTCACAGTATCCGTGCCAGAGGCGTTGATTCATGGGAGGCATCATAAGAGCTGCAGAATCCCCAAGCACAAGACCCCATGCAGTCATTGATGTAAACATCAACAGGGAAACAGATGAATTAGAACTCATTATAAATCAAAGTGAGGAAATGAGAGACAACCATAAATAATTTCCTGAAATGGATGGTACATATGGCATAACCAGGCTGGGTTTTCATTATATGCTTTGGTTGTGGTAGGCTAGGTGCTTTAGCAATAAAGTCTGAAACCAGGTTTGTTAGTATCGAAGTATTGGTCTCTGCCAATACAGTATCGGCGATACTTTTTTAGTATTGGTTGCTGTATTGCCGATCCTTTTTGTATCATGTATTGATTTTAAAAGAAAATTTTTCGATACTCGATACCAATACTTTTCTATCTGTATTTTAAGAATGTATTGTAACAAACTCTAACAAAAAAATTGAATTTGAAACTTAAAATATTCAAAATGAAAAAAAAAAAATCATAATTCATAAACCCAATTGAATAACCCCACTATTTGTATGTTTATCAGTTTTGAAAAAAAATTCAAAACATCACAATTATACTGTTCATACAATTCCGAAAAATTTTTTTGCAGAAAAACAACAAAGCGATTTTAATACCTTGTTTTAAAAGTAATCTACATACATTCAACCACTACTAGTAATCATAGCCTACCAATATTAACACCACCCACCTCCCCACCAATACAACCACGGTCGGCGAGTTGAAAGAAAAAATAAATTTTAATTTTCTTTTGAAGTTTTTGCTTAGCGCGCCAATATTTATAAATGTTATTCTTATATTCTTTCATTCATTTACTTTCTTTCTTTCAACTATTTGTTCAATGTTTGAATGAATGACAGAAAAGAAAACTTTATTTCTTTTTTGATCGATCTGTCAGTTATATAAAAACTTGAAAAACTTGCACTCTTTATATTTTAAATAATAATATTTTTTTGTTCTCAAAAGTATTGGTATTGTATTGGTATCAATTTTGGCAATACATTTTTACTTGAGTATTTGTATTGGTATTGGCGATATTATTTTCATGAAGTATTGGTATTGGTATTGACGATACAATTTAAGAGTATTGTTAACAACCCTGTCTGAAACTTTTCTAAACATACAGCTGATGCTACAAAGAATCAAACAACATAATGAGGAAATTGGGCAGTCTTTGAAAGGGTGGATTGTGTTAACCTTGGAAAGATATAACACATTGACAGAAAACTTCATTTTAATGAGTGATTAAGGTTATTGGTCAAAATGGTGACCTGCAGAGTAGATTCACCAATTACAAAAACTTGTACACATAACCATGCATATAATGGTGACTGGTGTGCTTTTTATGACTTAATCACACAACTTTATTAGACAACTACTTTGTTATAGTATTCATAAGTTCATTTTATTTTTATCTAATCCTTTTTTTTTATAGTTTTCTGCATGTCTCCAGATTGTTTTGTCAAAGATTTTAATGTATTGTAGTTCAGAGAATTTATCAATAAATAGAATTCAAACATAATTCTGAGTTCTTTTTTTATTATTCTTGTTTTTTTTTTTTTGGGACTATGTTATCTGTATGTGAGCTTGTCAAAGTGTTAAGAATGTATCAGTTATGATTAAATAGCAAGTTTTAAAAATCATGATAATTTTATGAAAATGAGAGCTACAATTGTTTGGAAGTGTATGAAAAGTTTGTTCACTGAGGTCAACCACAAGAGAAAAAAAAAGCATTGCCAAAAGTAATATGTGATATGTTGCCAATTACAGTAACTCGTAGTAAAAATGAAAGTATTATTTGTCATCAAAAGTTTCTAATAACATTCTGGCATTATCAAAAGCGCCTAATAACAATGTTGCATTATCTAATTATATTAATTTACAATCCCAGAAATTTTTCATAGACGTAATCTTTTCACTAAAATAATCCACGAAAAATTTCATGGGCATAGCCTTTTTTACGAAGGTGTCCATGAATTTCATGGACAAAACATCAGCCTTTTTTAAATTCTTTCATATATTTTTGTTCCATTTCCACAGATTCTTAACATCTAATTGTTCAACATTAACAGGATCTAAGTTTAATTCATCTCAACAATTCCACACCACTATTCCTACCATGGCAGACAGCTCAGAAGCCGGTAAAATCGCAGCAGCAAACAAGGCCGTAGATGATAATATAAAGCAAGGGCAGGTTGTTGGAATCGGTAGTGGCACAACCATTGTTTTTGCTGTTAAAAGAATTGCAGAAAGAAACAAAAAAGAAAATCTAAATCTTATTTGCATTCCTACATCATTTCAGGCTAGACAACTAATTAATGACCACGGACTAGCTTTAGGCAGTCTAGAAACTTCTCCAGACATTGATGTAGCTATTGATGGTGCTGATGAAGTTGACAGTGAAATAAATTTGATCAAGGGTGGAGGTGGATGTCTAATGCAGGAAAAGATTATTGCTTCTTGTGCTAAAGAGTTGTTCATCATTGCTGACACTCGAAAAAATTCTCAAGTCCTGGGAACAACTTGGAAAAAGGGTGTTCCCATTGAAGTTTTGCCAATGGCATACAGACCTGTGCAGTTGAAGATCATGCAACTACTTGGAGGTAAAGCTCTGTTAAGAATGGCTTCTCAGAAAGCTGGCCCAGTGGTGACAGATAATGGCAATTTTCTGATAGACTGGCAGTTTGAAGGAGAACAAAACTGGCATGAAGTTGATAGAGTTCTCCATCAGGTACCTGGTGTTATAGAAACTGGTTTGTTTTTAAACATGACAAAAACTGTTTATTTTGGAACAACTGATGGCCAAGTAATTATAAGGTCAAAATAAGATTAGCAGGTTTGATTCCGCTGCTTGTTATCAACTTTTTTATGTAAATAACTCCTTCTTCATGAAGCATCAATCTAACAAATTTTACGAATATGGATATGGTGAAATGTAGCCAATGTGAGGATGAAGTATTCCAGCAATTCTTTTTCCTGATTTTAATTTAATATACTAAAGTAATTGTCGTCATACATAAAAATTACACAGGTGGGATAAAATTCTGCTGAATTATTATTTTCACTGCTTTTTTTCTACTTTATAACTAAATATTCTCATGTGATAATATTCTTTGGAAATGTTTTGTTACTACACATTTATATTGTTAAAAAAAAGCTCTTTTTACTTTCTAGTCAGCTTATTTTGATTTAAAAAATCCTATGGCTCACAACTTTACTCATATTTTATATAGAAGTATTAGAAAAAAGCCAATTAATTATCAAAAAGCTAATTCATTATTGCTTTGTTTTTTTATTAAATCCTTTCCCTTATTTAGAAATAAATCTGCAAGGTATCTTTTATAGATGTGCTAAAATCCACTGAACATCATTTAAGAAAATTGTATGTAAACATCACTGGAAGCCAATAATTAATTATCTCAAATTGTTTATATTTTAAGAGAACTTTAGTGCTATCAATAAGTGTTCGCTCAGATAAATCCTTTTATGTTCATTTATTTACCTAGACAATATTATTAACTTCCAGTAGAATTTACTTTTATATTTGAATTTTTTTTTTTAATAAATGTAAAATTTGGTAATATCTGTGCTGGTATCAAAATGTCTAAGACTAAACATGTATTTTCCTTTATGCAATCATTTCTTTTTTGTTAAGAAATTTCGTATCCATCCATATTTATATAAATTTAAAAAAGAATTTCTTTGATCAGATTTTGTAGCTTTTTTGATTGATAACTTTTCAACATTTCCCATTAAACTATAATCTTAGTTTATTAGCTAAAATGGAACTCTTCACAAGGAATATTTCAGTGTCCTTAGTTTTTGTAAATTTTAGTTGTGTATGATTTTGAGAGTAAATTTTAAGATATCATTTTTATTGTTTTGGTGATGAGTTGTTTTTTCATTTCATAAAATATGCAAATCAACAGTAATCATATTACTTTGTTATTTGTTGCATTTTTATATTTAAAAAAAAAGATTTTTGTATTTTCCACCTTTTTATATTCCAGCTCAAAATTGTAGATACATGTATTCCATTTCATGATAATTTTCAGAAATTATTTTCAAATTTAAAAAAAAAAATACACTTACATTTTCCTCTCCCGACCTCCTCAGGCTCAGTAGATTCTACATGTAAATAGTACATTCACATTCAGAGTCAAACAATTTTTTTTTACATTAAAATAGTTTTTTATTACCTCTGGCATTTAAATATTAAATACATCACTTACATGCAATTAACTCTGAAATAAAAATGTATTCCATCAAAAACTGTGTTATTGCCTATTTTTAATATCTGAATAAGTTTTGACAAGGTTCCTATTAACAAAAAAGTCATTGAATGATTTATTTGGGACTTTCATATAGTTATTACAGAATGCAATAATACTCTACAAGAATCGGCTATTCTGCTGGAATGAAATTGCAACTAAAACATATTTATGTCCAAGTAGCTCTCATTGGACCAAAAAAGGATAATGTATACCCAGATTTTCAATAAATAGCAATAAATTATAAATAATCGATCTATATTTATATATCTTTGCTTAAAAAAGATTCTAGTGTTTGTTGTGTCGTGAGAAATTGGAAATAAGTTATCTTTCGCTTTTAGGGGCTCAATGAATTTCAACATTTATGTATTCTTCATGACAATGTACTATTTTAAAACTTTTGAGTAGACAAATGTTTATATAAGGTGGGACTTGCAGAAAGAGATTATTTGGCAATAGGTATAGCACTGATCCCATATCATGCAAGAAAAGTGAAGCAAAAAAAAAATAATATGGAGTACAATATATGTTGGTAAAGATTTAAATGAAGGTACATATTAGGCATGAAAATGTGGTTTTCTATGTATATATGAAGTGTACAAAACTGATAACATTGTGGTTGAATCAATTACATGTATAATGATACCCTTACTGAGGAATGCCACCTGTTATGGATAGTTTCTATTCATTACATAAATGTAGCACATATGAATGGTTAGCTGACTAATGCAAAACGGATGGGGGGGATTAAAGTATACTCTTGAGTAATGGTCGTTTAAATACCATCTTAATGAATAAAAGGCAAAACCGTCACTGATTGACTGACTTATTTGGTAGATATAGTTGCAAGCTTTCAAAAGACACCAAGTTTTTGAATTTATCTTAATATCAAGAAAAGTTATTAAGTTTTTAGTGTCCTTATTCATTCATTCATCATTGTACCTGAAATAAAATTTTGTGATTTTAAAATTAAAACGTGTGACTTTTAAACCGTTCCAAATAATTTGATGAAATTCACATCTATTATTCCTCTTCAGTAATATGTAGGTAGTACTTAATAAAAATAGTGGATACTTCATTTATATATAAACTATAGTGAACGTAAACAGATGGAAAAAAAAATCAAAAATGAAATTTGTTAACAATACTTTTATTGAAGTTCCTGACTTTAGTTATTGAAACTGATTCATCATTAATATATATGTATCAATCATTACAGATAGAAATACTGAAAAAAAAATAGTTTTTGATTTTCAACCATTATACATGTAATAAGAAAAGACAAAAAAAATGCAGAATAACTAACAAGAAAAAGTTATGCACATTTTATAACCAAATAAAAAATTAATGAATTGATGAGAAATTTATTATCTGTTTATAAAATAAAGAATCATACATAATAACTCTTGGCTAAACTATGAATTTAAGGAAAAAAATTAATGCTTTTGCACGCCTGCGATAGAAATGAAAGAAAAACAATGACAGACATGACACAAATAATACAGACTATTCCAATGATTCTTAACAGAACATAATTCAACCAATCTATAGGTAAACTGTAAATGTATATATTTATCTATTAAGTAAACTAATAGAATTTATTTTTGGAATGGGCACCATGGGGTTAATCTAAATTTTTTTTAACATTAATATTCATGATAATTTTTTATTTTATTGGCTTTTTTTTTTTGTATATATTTTAAAAAATATTTAGCATTATTAGATTATAAAAATGAAACAAATTTAATTGACAAGGCTGCGTTCATGAAAATAAAGAGATACAAAGTCAAAAGTAATTACAAATTTACGAATGCAAGTTAAAGTCTTTTTTTTCAATGCCCAACAATTATTTTTAATGTAACATAATTATTAATACATGTTCAAAGATTTTGAGAGCTACTACAGTAATAAAATTTTAAAGAAAATCTTTTTTTTTGTAACAATACAATATTAGTTATAATAAAATCATAGATAAAGAATATCTTAGCTTCAAATACCTTTAAATACACACAAATAGAGAGCTAAGTCCAATCAAATGATAAAAAAAAGTTTGATAAAAGCATAAAAGGCTATTAAAATTATAAAATTTCAAATGTATAAGGCCTACATGGTAAAACTGACATCCCCCAATATATCAGCTATCAGGGCATGCACTGACAGCTTTGTCACTGTTTTCTCCATCATATATTATAAGATGAAAATGTTGCTTTTCTTAATTTTTTTTTTACTGTACCCTGATATATTTTTTTAACTTTACCTTCTGCCCATATATGGTACAGGGCTCTGCCAATAAGGGATAAAACTATTGAGAAAACTAATTCACAAAACAGTTTAATTTCTGGTTGGACATTTTTCAAAGATTGTCTATTATCATTTTTTACATCCTTTTTCTAATCCTTTTATTCGTACTTACTCTCACTGCTGGGCCATCAAAGATAGCCTTTCAGTTAAAGAAGCCTCTCTAGCCATTACTGCTATTCTTTCGTTGGCACCACAGCGACGAGCAAATTCAACTATGTGTTCTGGCAGAGCTCCACTGAGCCCAATAAGGTGTAAATGAAAAATCAATTCATGTACTGCTTTATTGGAAAAACTCAGATGAAGAAAATAAATAACACAACTCATTTTTCAAACAAATGAGATTAAAAAATGATCCATAGTTTTGTATTAACATTTGTAAAGGCTTTTCTGGAAATGTATCAATTAAGCTGTTAAAATTATCACAATTCAGCAATGATAAAAAAAATCCAATTTTTCTATATCTGAGAATTTTTGTAAGGTTTGGCTCTTCAAAGCGTTTACAATTTCACATAAGACGCGAAGAAATGAATTCATGTTATCTTCTTGTAACTAATCTATTTTGGCTTTTTTAAAATGTGATGGATCAGTTTTTTCATTAGAATTGTCTATCTTAGACCATATGTTGTCGAAGCTGTCTTGTAACTGTCAGATCACCTATGAAGTCATTTAATTTTCTGATTACAATAGCAAATGTCGAACATTTTCTTTTGCAAAATATTGAACAAAACGTCAGCTATTAGTAAAATTGTGGAATACTTCCAGCAGAAACCTAAATTTAATATTCTCAAGGCTCTGATAATATCCTGATGTACACGCTCTTGTCATTCGTTTGAATTTTCCATGACATCAATTATTCTGGATTTATAATTCCATCTTGTATTGGAAATGGTTCAGTCAAAAGATCCTGCCATTGGCTCAGCTAATTTGGCGTTTGACAATATAAGAATGAAATCCTCCAAATGAAAGAAACACTGATCAGTTTACAGTGTCCTCCCAAGATAATGTAATAAAGGAATTTAGTTTTACTTAAATGGTTTTTGATCATAATACTTTTAGATGCAGGCCATTAAGAATTTCATAAAACATAACACAGTGCTTTTACTGCAACTACATGTTATATTTGTAGGCTACATAGAACATTTTCAAACATTCACTACTTTGACATAATTAGATCCTGAACACTTTTAGCCCGGTTTTCTGGAGATTTTGATCCAAAAGATTTTACACTTGGTGTCAGCTTCTTTTTATGTTGCAATTAAAGGTATTAAAGTTATTCTGTACCTGCCTATTAGACCCCTCAGCCACGCCTTAGAACTGATGATGGCTGGCTTAGAATTGTTATGGGTGGCTAGCCGGCTTAAGCCGTGGCTTAGGACAATGGGCGGCTTACGATGACTTGCGGCGGTTTACAGCTTACAGGCTATACTAAACACAAATAGAAGTTAAACAACGCAACGTTCTTGGGGGAGCTACCATCTCCTACCAAGCGCGTCCCCAGCTGGCGGATAGGGGAAAGACCCTTAGATATAAGGGTCAGCCGTGAATACTAATAAGCGGTCGCGGACCAACTGGTTTGCTGTCATGGAGGGTGAGGTGAGGTATCCCGTGGTAAGGATACCTTTATAAAAAATGCCTCAA
Source organism: Bulinus truncatus (assembly GCA_021962125.1). Taxonomy (NCBI): domain Eukaryota; kingdom Metazoa; phylum Mollusca; class Gastropoda; family Planorbidae; genus Bulinus; species Bulinus truncatus. Next base: position 219,660 of record JAGDYQ010000001.1, on the reverse strand, counting down.
AAACCCTAAGAAATGATAGCAAAAAAGCGAACATAGAGCGCTCAAACTCTAAACCCGGTCAGATGAGGTCATTAGCTAGGGATAGCAGTCATCTAGGAGAGAAAACTCCGAAATTAAATCAACTGCTGCCTTGCAGATGGTCTTGGCTGACCAAAGGCTATGGAAGCAAATCCAGAAAAACAGCAGGCTGAAGACAAAGGCAGTAGGCCTTAATGGCGCAAAACATACAGCCACGCAATCTCGACGAATATGGAGGAAAAAAAAACGCAAAATAGATATGGCGTCCTGCCTGTGGAATCCCGCCGTGCAGATAGGGGGCCGGGCTCTCCACCTCGAAGGAGCCCACCCAAGCGAGCTGGTGGTTCTTCCTCCTCTGCCTGTAGAGTCAGGAGCAGAGGAAAGGAAGCAAATACTATTGACTCCAAACAAGATAAACACGTCTCCGGAGAATGCAGAACATGTTCTCCAATCATGCCCTTTACATGACACAGCTCGCAACAGGTTCTGGCCACAGATGACCTCCTTCAATCAAAAACTTTATGGGAGCGAGACGGACCTGGATGCCACCGTGCAGTTCATCATAACTATAGGCCTGGTCGTTTGAAATCCTCCATAATCATATATCGAGAACAAAGAAGAAGAAGATCGCAACGTTGGACTGAACAAGCATGTTCACTCTTACACTCAGCAACGGCAACGTCCCTACATAACATTATTTTTAACTGTTCTAAAATTGTCAACTTGAAATTGTAATATAACATGAACAGACCGTGGCAGGCTGGAAACTAAAACCAAACATTCATTTAAAAAAACAAGCAATTAATGAATCCAATGATAGTTTAGTTTTAATATATAATATGATATAATAATATAATATCATAATATAATAACATAATATCATGGAATGAATCATACGACCATGCAAATGTTATGATAATGTTATGATACAACATCATGATTATCATGGAGAAATAGCACCATGTCCGCTTTGTACGGCGCCACAGACGATCTCCTGGAGTTAAGCATATAGCCAGCAGTGCTGAACATTGATTCAACTGGCACACTGCCTGGACTTAAAGTAGATATATTTTGGCCATTTGTGAGAGAATCGGGAAATCAGCTGCCTTTTGGCACCAAAAATCCATTGCAGTCTCATTTTCATTCACGTCTGCTGATAAAAATCGGTTCATTTCACTGATGAAAGGTTCCACAATAGCTCCACGATCACCACCTACTGCTGATGCTGTTTCTATAATATCCTACAAAAGCAAACAATACATTAATAATTTACAGTGATCATGAATAATTACTAACAATTGATATAAGTAAAAACAAAATGTCAATATGTGTATAATGAAATGACGACGGTATATTAATGTATTTGTGTATACATATAGTATACAATGTTAAATTACACCAATAGCATTAAATAATTACCCGTAACAGTGAGCTTCTGAGCTTCTTTGCAGACATCTCAGCAACATCTGACTCGTTGACTTGTTTGACTGAAGATGGTTTCACAGCAGCAGAAACTAAAACGTGGCGTACAGAGCTGTTTTCCTTCATTAGATTCTGGTACGCATCCTGCAGTAACCGGACACATTCATCATTGGATAGAACTGCATTGCGAACAACAGGGTCAAAGCAACATGACAATTTTACTAGCTCGCTGATTTTAATCCTCTTGTCAACAGCATTGCGAACAAGTTTTTTAGTTCAATAATAGCAGGGCTGTCTGTGCATTGTCCAAATTCGTCAAACAATTGCTCGCAAGCTTTCATTACACGAATGCGCAACAATGGCAGTATTGATAAGTTAGGGTGACATTCACTGACAAGCAGTGTGAGTGGTTTAAAATTGCACAAGAAACCACGTAATTCATTCAGAACACAAATGTCTTCAGGTGATAAGCATATGTCAAACTTGCCAATTTTTTTCAAGGCTTCATTTACAGCCTTCTGTAGATCCAGGACAGACTCAATCATCATTAGTGCACTGTTCCACCTTATGCAGACGAGCAGTTTGAGTGTTTGATGTCCACTGGCCCCGCTGCGTGATGATGTATTGCTGTCTGGATGCATGCCGGTATAACAAACATCAGGAGAGTATGGATCAATCACGGGATTACAGGCATCTTCTGATAAGGTTTCAAGGTTCTGATTAACGCAATCAAACATTTCTATATCCCTCAAAATATCCTGCATAGATCTTATGACATGACCCTTGAAATGCAAGACATTATAAATGCTTTGCATTTCTGTAGCAAAAAAGTCAGCTGTGGAACTTGATCTAAATTGTCAACAGTCAGCAACAGATGCAAGCAATGCGCTGTGCAATCCACTCTCTCATGACCAAGTACTTTGGACAACAATTTCATATTGGCTGCACCGTTGGTTGTGTTGAACAATATCATCTTTTTATGATGTGGCATGAACTCCGCAATAGTTTCTTTAACAAAACTACTAAGATTCAATGCTTTGTGGCTTTTAACAGGTTGCATAGCTAGAGTTACAATTTTGAATGTCCACTCTTGAATGAAACTAAAGCGCACTGCAAAATAGGGATGACAATGGTGCTTATCAGTCCAGCCGTCCATCATTAACGATCCAGCATGACAAACAGAAAGAAGTTCTTTTACCTTTATTTTGATCAGCGAATAAACATCAACAAGTGCAGTATTAGCAACAGTGCTGGCGGTCAGAGCCGGGTAGGAGGCATTCTTTGCACAAAATGCCTTGAAACCTGCCTTTTCAACTGCATTAAATGGAATTAGGTCTCTGCACGTGTAAAAAGCCACATCACTGTTGAACTCAAATGTATCATGTGCAGGCTGAGATGAGCTATTAGCACTTGTAGCAGTGGTGTTGTGAAACTGTTGTACAACAGTACAATGTATTAAGCAACGCAAAATTTTAGCGGTAATTCTGAATCTCCCACGGCTTAGGAAAGTTTTTGGCAGCTTGGCTTAATATTTTTGTGGCGGCTTACAGGGCTTCGTGGCGGCTTACGGTGGCTTAAGACGCCGGCTGAGGGGTCTACTGCCTATCTTTACCATTTTTAACATCCTGTGAAACATACAGCCCTTTTTTCTTTGCAAGCTCCACCAACTTCTCACTACATTGAATAACTGGAGCCACATGGTGGTTTATGTAAATGAACTGGACATGCCCTTTTTTTCAAATGAAGTCCACATTCACATTATCAGCGTCAAGAGAATACATTTCCCTTGGCTAATGTATGCTGTCTCCTCACTAGTGTTTGATGGTTGCTTTGTCACAACAGGGACCATAACAGTAACTGAAAATATTTGAAAAGATTTAGTTGTGATTTTTGGTTCTTTTGATACTAATTGACATCATTAAAACTTTCAAATGTTTTTATTTGTTATCCCTATGATATTGGCCTGCCAATAATTATTGGCCGGTTTAGCTGGCCAATGTCTGCAACTGGTCGCCAAGCAGACATTGGCCGTAACTATATCGTCTATATAATATACTGTGTAGTGTACATCAAATGTAAAGTTAACTAATTTTCAATTAAACATTTTTATTATTTTATATATTTCATTGATATAATAATAAAATAAATAAATGTTTCCATCAGATGATACGATATACAATAAGTTAATAAGATATTATCTCAAGATTAGAAAAGCTTTCGAAAAAGAAAGTAAACAATACGCCAATGTGACCATCACTGGTTAGGGGCTGTCCATTAATTACGTCAACAAAATAGGGGGGGGGGGGTCAGAAAATTTTTGACAATTGTTGACAATGGGGAGGGGGGGAGGTCAAGAAAAGTTGAGGTCAACAATGTTACTTTTTTTTAAATTTAATATAATTACTTAATAAATAGGAAATTTAAGCAGTGTTTGTAGTCGTGTGTTACACACTCGACTAACATTCAGTATTTAAATTAAACTAACTATATTCCTACTAATTTTGCAACATAAATATTTTGGAAGCCACCTTTTTTGGGGGGGGGGGTTAATCAAATGTTGACGTAATTTTATAGGGGGTCTCTGGAAGCTTGACAAGTTGTTGATTAGGGGGATGAAGGGGGGGGGGTAAAAATGCCAAAAATTTGTTGACATAAATAATGGACAGCCCCTTAGTGGTTAACAGCAGCAGAAAAGCTCTTTAGAAAACCCAACTACACTATCGGGCGTGACCTATAATTATCATGGTAAAATGATTATGAACTCAAAATTATTTCATTATCATAGTTTTTTAATGAAGGATCCCCGTCATAAGATAAATAGCCCCTGATATTAAAACAATTATATAAAAAAGTCATATCTTAACGTTATGCGGTTCTAGGTAAACAGAAACACAAGATATAGCCCAGTTGTCAAAATTATTAAAGGTCAGGATTTGTAAGTGTACCTTAGGCACACAACTTGGGGCCACCAAAATGTAACTTGCACGAATTGTTTGATGAGATGTTGACACGACCCGGAAATGTTTTAAAATAATTGGTAGCCATGTCAAGAAAGTCATTTGTAAACATACCCGTGTAAACAGGAATTTTGTCCGTAATGAACCGAGAAGAAAATACCGTTTCATCAGCTGTAAGCCATAATTTTAAAATTTATTTTTGAGTTATGTCATTTATAATTTTTGTTAGGAGAATTGATTTCGAGGAAGTAACTCATTCAATAATTTAGCTGAGCACATTTCTGTACGATTTTTTATAGCAGTGGCTCTAGACGGACTTTATTTTTTTACGGCTGTAGATGTGCGCATGCGCGATTGTCGGACTCCGTTTCGGGGTCCGACTATAGATATTGCTCCTAACCCCAACCCTATCCCTAATCCTAACCCCCTATCCCTAATCCTATTCCTAACCCTAACCCTAGCCCCGAAAACAAAAGTTATCAATAAAATGCAGTCACATCTATTTTTGGACCCCGGAAAAAAAAATACAGAGTCCTTTTGTCAGGCCCGTAGCCATTTCCTTTTTGATATCACAGTGGCTACGGATACAGCAAACATACTCCGTATTTTTTTTTCCGGGGTACGTGATAGATTTGATCATGCACTTTTATATGGCTGTAGATGTGCGCATGCGCGATTGCCGGACTCCATATTATTTTTTTTCGGGGTCTGGTTATAGATATTGCGCCTAACCCTATCCCTCCCTAACCCTAATCCCAACCATAACCCTATTCCTAACCCCTATTCCTAACCCTAGCCCCGAAAACAAAAATTAGCAATAAAATGCAGTCCGTCTGCCGCACATGCACACATCTATCACATATCCTGGAAAAAAAAAATACGGAGTACGTTTGCTGTATCCGTAGCCACTGGGTTTTGATATTGGCATTGTAATATTGCTAAATAGATATTTAAATTATACCTACAATTATTACATAAAATTCATTGAACATTCATGTTTGTATGAACAAAGTTAAATTATTCTGATTTGTTACATTAAGATGATTTAAAGCTCACTTAAGACTACATTGCTTTTGTTTTACTTTATTCTTTGTGTATGCTGTCATCTAATCATTCCATTTCTAATGTGTAAAATTGTTCTATTTGCTGACTATGTATATGATATATGTCTGTGGGTGTGTATTACAAAAGCAGAATTTCCATTGTTGAATAAAGTCAAAGTAGACAAATAGCTTATTTATGCCATTTTGATATTCCATATTTAGGCACTCTACCAATTTTTTTTTCAAAACTTCAGGATACATTACTTTTGATAATTAGAAATAATTTTCTATTTACTGACTATCATCACTATGTCATGTATCCATTTCTTTAGCTCATCCCATAAACAAGATATCCCAGGTTATGTCAGATATTTAACAGCTAATATGTTTATATAGGTAGTGCCACATCATCCCATCATTGAAATTGTGTGCTAAAGAAGGGAAGTTTGGAAACAATACGTTGCCACTGTGTCATATGCAAATGTGATTGATTTAAAGGCTGCACAACACTAAATATTGCTTCTCTTATGGACACAAAAATATTTTAAACCACAGCACATAAATATTTATTGTTTCTCTTATTTAAAGCTGTAAAAATCTTTACAAGGCTGGATTTAACCTTAAAATCAGCAGTTGCACGCCTCTGTAGTAGAGAGGGTTTGATCAAAGCTCATTGTAGCTCCTTTCTGTTAAAGTCTGTCTTTCTCTTGTTAATTTATGATTTTGTATTGATTTGAGCCATAAATAGCTGGAAAAAAATTTGCTGCTCCACAGCAGAAATCTGGGCTGGTGTAAATGGAAACTAAAAATGATGAGCTTGAAAATTGATTGGGAACAATTGATATGTGCCCTAGGGTTTCAGCCATCACAAAGATCCAAGAAGTGACACACAATATTTAAAACGAAATAAAAAATTGTATGCATATATTAGTTGGTTGTTTGTCCTGATACATATTACAGCAGATGAAGGACTTTCTTTATTGATAGCAGTTAATCATGGCAAAAATGGCTCAGATCAAGCTACAAAAAAGGTAAACATGTTTCTAAATTATTTACAGAAATTTTTCTTTTTTCAGATTGTTGAACTGAAAGCTGAATTATTTAGAAAACAGGAAGAATTCAGACAGAAGAAGTTAAATAATGCATCTTATCTTCACTTAAAAAGAGGAAAACAGGTTAAATCCTTATTTTGGCTCAGTTCGTGTATGTGCATGTTCATTGATATCTTAGAATAGATTTAGGACGAATTGAGTTGCTAAATATTATAAAACAAATGACAATACGATTATCTACATTCCATTTTTATAAGTAGTTGTTCTAAGGGCAATTGTGTGCCTCGGGTAACACTTTGCTCTCAAATAAATTTTGAAAAAAAAAATTCTTAAAAAGAAGACATTTTTTATTTTCTTAAATGCACTGAATAAGTTTTAATATGTTGATGATATTTATCGATTTCAATATCCTGACAATATTTTAAGACATAATTTTGTTTTAATTTATCATGAAAAAGAACTATCACTTTATTTTTCAATTTTTAGATTAGCATGTTCTTTTTTTTTATTGAGAAGAAATGTATATTATATTTTAGGTTTCAAAAAATGATTTATGGAATCAGCAAAATTCAGGTGTGCTAGAGAGAGCTAAACGAGACAGAGAAGATGCACCTAGGAATGATGATGAAGAAGATATTCTTCTTCGATCAAGGTTTGTCTGTTAATATTTCACATTGGTATTTTTATTTTTAGATCTCAATGTGAAAACAGAGATTAAAAAAAACTCAATGTATATTAAGGTGATATAGTAAGCTGAAATATATTAATTATAGGCTATATAAAAAGTAAACATTTTTCATATTGCTATATGACAGATGCTACAATTAAGGATGTAGAAAAAATATCCTTCACCTTTAAAAAGTTACAAGATTTTGTTACACAACTATTTCTTTGATCCTGGTAAATTCTGAAAACATCTTTAATATTTCTTTGTATATTTTCTGATATTCATTATTGCCTTAGCATTATTCATTTCCCTATCTTAATTTTGCATTTAGTTTTTCAAATTTGTAATTGATGGATGGTAAGCTATGAAACTGAAAATAAGTTATCGGTTCAAAACAACTTTTTTTTTATTAAGGTTACTTGCAGAAATAAAAAACTATTATTAATTTTAAAAGAAATCTGTGTAATTAAAGGGCTTTCCAAAAACTGTTAATAATAGACTTTGATTATATGACTTTCAAAAAAGATTTCCAGTTTAAAAAAAAATAATATCTCTAATAATTTGTTATTATGATTGAGAAAACATTTTAACATTGAATTAAAATAATGAAACATGAATAATTTGATAATCGTGGTACATTATCAATAAAAAAGTGATTTTAGTACCGAAAATCTGTATATCTGGGAAGTTGAAAATTACTAATATTCAGACTATGAGAATTTATTAAAAAACAGCTAAAATATATTGTTTTTTTGTTTGCATTCACACATTTTTGTGCCATAAATGTTTGAAAATAGGTTTTAAAATGTCTAAAAAGAATTTGGGTGAGATTTGCAGGAAAAGTGCAACATACAGTTTTGTGTATTTCAAACACAAACTTTTGCTTTACTTTCTTTTGTCTAAGCAGGTCAATACATGTAAAATATAATCGTAGACCATAAAAAAATTTCTTCTATGGGATTTGTTTTATTGGTACAATTTATATCTTTTCAGGAGTGCTCTGGAAGAAAAAGCAAAATTGTATGACAAAATAGCTCAAAGTTCTGACATCCCAGGTTACTAATAAATTATAGTTTAAATTTACTAAAAATAATAACAATAATATATATATATATATATATATATATATATATATATATATATATATATATATATATATATATTTCACTTAGCATTCATTGATTTATCTGGATATGGGAATGTAACATTTATGATACATTAACTAATATTTTGTGAAAACACTTTTTTCGTGTATGATTATTCTTGTTTTCTGTTGTTAGATGAAGATGGCAGTGGATATTATTTAGTTGATTTCCAAAAGAAAGTAATAGACTCATTGGTGGAAGAAAGAGATAATTCAGAGAGAAGAAAAAATGATAAATCTGTTAAACCCCATTCAGAGGCATCAAGGTAATACCAGATGTACAAGGGTAAACAACTAAAATGTTTACCTATAAAAATAATTATGATATACATTTTTTACATTATGGTTAGGGCTGCTGATTAATCACCATTATCGTGTGAAAATAATTATGCAATTAAAATTTTTGACGCAACACTTAAATGCGTTAATTTTACACAAAAGCTGTTACTTCAGTATTAACAGAAATTGATCTAAGAAACAAAATGTGAAATCATAGCAGCTAGATGACCTTGAAAATAATAGGTTTGTCATTTCCCAATTCTATTTTCTGAACCTGAATTATACAATTAGTTAACATCTGCAGAGCTCTGACACTTTGATTGACTGGTCATGAGTTTGGAATTACTTATGGGAGAGAACTTTGTGCCATTTTTTCTGCAACATAGTCAGTTGATGGGGGGTGAGGGGAGAGTTGGTGGGTTGTGAAGCTGTCAAAATGTAATCGGGTGGTGGGAAGGGAGTAAAAATCATGAAAAAGTGTTATAAAATAACATAACGAGCTCTCTCTAGCTATCTATTGTTTTAATAAGGAAAAGGCATCAATTAAATTGACTGATGTGAATAAACTGGTCTGAATTAATAGTTTAACATACATATATGCCAATGCTTAATGCAGCTGTTACAATTTTAGAGAACTCAGCCATATTTGAAACTGATTTTTCAATAGAATATAACAAGGGTCGCACTCAGTTGAGTATGGTAGAAAACTAAAAAGAACAGCACAACAGTCAATCTAAGAATATTAAGTGAACAGGAGTAATAATTTAATAGAAAATGGCTCCCGAAACTCACAGAAGTGTTTGCATTAGGTCACCACTAGAATGTAATGACAGGCAAACTTGTTTGAATATCAATAATAGATTAAATAATTTATGTCGATTAATTTTGATTAAAATTTTCAATTAGGGTTTAATTTCAATTAAAAGAATTAATCGAACGGCAGCTCTAATTATGATAATTAATCTAAGAATAAAAGATGACAACTAAATGGCAAATTAAGATAGAAAAAAATTAGAATTTTTTGGAAATATATTATGCATCTGAAGGACTTATGTGACTGAATTGGTAACCACTACATACATGTAGTGGTTACCAATTCAGTCACATAAGTCCTTCTGCTTCAAATAGCTATACTGATTAGATATCTCAGGACCATATAATGGGGACAATTTTAGAAAACAAAACACTTATTGTCACAAACATACTTTGCATCTTTTTGATAAAGCATTATTTTTCTTACCTGGTAAGTCTGAGATTTTTTTTCATCATTGAATGCTTTATCTATTGTATTTTTTTTATGCTTTTTTATTTTCATGCCAACTAAAAGTTTGTTGGTTTATTCTACAGGTCAACTGAAATGGGGACTTCAGAACACGTTGAAAATGAAACATCAATCTACATGGCAACTGAAGCTTACAGAGATAAAATGAAAGAAAAATGGGATGCTGAAGCTCAAGAGCTTTTAGAAAAATCTCAAACTGATATACACTACTCCAATGTACAATTTGATGGTTAGTCATTTTATATCTATGTGATATGCACTGTTAGTAATCAAGTTTTCCTTGATTCTCATTTTAATCAATATTTATATTTTTGCTTACATCACTAGTAACCCACATATATTTCTTTTTTTTTTCAATTGTTTTACAGAAATAAATCAATTATTAATATAGTAATATCCACATTTCATATTTCTGCGTAGCATCCTTACCAACTAGTGACATAAATATTTCTTTTCAGGTTAGTTAGAATTTCCAATCGCATAATCATAAAGGAAATCATCGCTGACATTTTAACACAAGTTCATAACCCAGTCAGATACAAAAGTTATAAGGATGCTTTGTAGACCTATATGTGTTATTATTAGTCAGAAACATTCACTTGACCTACTAAGCCTGCATGGAACAAAATTGTTCTGCATAGGATCACTTACTTTCCAAAGCAAGCATTTTTTGTAGTTGAAAGCCCCTCACTACTATTTGTGGATTACATTCTTTGGCTAATCACTTATAGGTTTTATGAGAATCTGTAATAAAGTATATAACAACTGCCCAATGTGGAGAAATTTAATCCACTTTAACTTATTTGTCAAAATCTGGTAATTTCTTATCAACTTATATAGACAGTTGTTAAAAAAAATTGATGTAATATTGTGTTTTGACTGATCAGTGTAATTGTTGCTTAACTATTTTATAGGAATAGAATTATTATTTTTTAATTAAAAGATAACAAATTAAGTTAATCTACTTTTAAATATGCTACATTCTAATTTCAGAAATCAGAAACCATGGTGTTGGCTTTTTTCAGTTCTCAAAAGATCATGAAGAAAGAGAAGCTGAATTGGCCAGCCTTAAAAAACTTCATAAACAAGTAAGTGTAAATAATAATTATGTTCAAATTTTTCATCCCTGTAATTATGATTGTAATGAAAAAAATACCCCAAAGGTTTTTTTTTCCCAAACTATTTCCATTAAATAGACATTCCTTTAAAAATATACATTTCACACTCACAACTAGGTAATTTCAACAGCAATATATGATTTTTTTTTTACCCATGTTTTACATTTTTCTTTTGCTTTTTAAAAAGGGAATTAATTATTTATAGGTCTAGAAATTTTTGTAAAATGTAGGCCGCTATTCACTACGCTCAGTAAATATCTACATTGAGTTAAATGAGTATATATATATGATATGTACATAAAAGGTGTTTTTATACCTATATATATATATATATTTACATAAGTGTATAAACAAAATTTGCTTACATCTCTCATTTGTAATAAACATTATAGACTTTAGATGAGCAAGCTCGCAAGGACAGCATTAAAAACAAAAGAAAAGCTCAAATGGAAGAGAGGTTGGCTAAAGTTAGACAAAGAAGGAATTTGAAAGAAACAGTCAAACCAGGTAGTATATTGTTTATTTCCTTACCCATTCATTAATTAGCTTTATTTAATGATGTAATTACTATTTATACCTTCATTTTTCTCAAGTCTAACCAGTTGTACATTTAGTCCCACAGAATAGGCAAACTAGGCAATAGCCAAATGACATTCTATAGGTGCCACCTCAGGTACTTTTGTGTAGGGCTGCCATGGATAAACTAGTAGGGCTGCCATGGATAAACTAAGGCCCACTGGCCATGTGGCATCATTCTAAAAATTCCTATAAAATCTGATGCTCTAGACTAGAGGCCAATGCAGATATTTTTATCTAGGCCCTAGGCAGCTATGGGCAAACTAAGGACTGTTTAATTCAATGTGGCTACTACCTCAGGTGTAGGGCCTCCTCTGATAGTCAAACAAGTTTGGTGAAAAATAAGATTAACACGATAGGAAGGGGGGGGGGGGGGGGGGGGGGGGGGGGGGGGGGGGGGGGGGGGGGGGGGGGGGGGGGGGGGGGGGGGGGGGGGGGGGGGGGGGGGGGGGGGGGGGGGGGGGGGGGGGGGGGGGGGGGGGGGGGGGGGGGGGGGGGGGGGGGGGGGGGGGGGGGGGGGGGGGGGGGGGGGGGGGGGGGGGGGGGGGGGGGGGGGGGGGGGGGGGGGGGGGGGGGGGGGGGGGGGGGGGGGGGGGGGGGGGGGGGGGGGGGGGGGGGGGGGGGGGGGGGGGGGGGGGGGGGGGGGGGGGGGGGGGGGGGGGGGGGGGGGGGGGGGGGGGGGGGGGGGGGGGGGGGGGGGGGGGGGGGGGGGGGGGGGGGGGGGGGGGGGGGGGGGGGGGGGGGGGGGGGGGGGGGGGGGGGGGGGGGGGGGGGGGGGGGGGGGGGGGGGGGGGGGGGGGGGGGGGGGGGGGGGGGGGGGGGGGGGGGGGGGGGGGGGGGGGGGGGGGGGGGGGGGGGGGGGGGGGGGGGGGGGGGGGGGGGGGGGGGGGGGGGGGGGGGGGGGGGGGGGGGGGGGGGGGGGGGGGGGGGGGTACAATATCTAGCACTCATACACATCCTTTCCTGGTGATTACAAAATGTACCCTACATCACATCCTGATCTGGTATTACAAAAATATCTGCATTTAAAGTTATCTTTTATCCATGCTCACCCAGATTTGTCTAAAATACTTCCCTTAATATAATTTGACAATTTGTTCTTACATTTTTAACAGCCACTGGTGCTGTTTCTGAAGCAACAATAAAACAAGAGCCAGTTAGCCCAATGGCAGCAACAGTAAAACAAGAGCCAGTTAGTCCAATATCAACAATAAAACAAGAGCCAGTTAGTTCAGAATCATCAGCATCTGGTAGTAAGGAACATGGTGACATTGTTAAGAAAATCAACAAAAAAGCTGTAAGGGAATGGGATATAGGAAAAAGTAAGTAATCTCTTGTTGCTTAATTCCTAAAAAAAAAATAACTTTATTGTATAGGTTTGTTTTCATATCATTTTTTAAATACAACATGGATGTCTTTGCATGATATTTTAAATAAATTTGTTTGTTTTCTGTAGTTGTTCCAGGGATGTCATATGTAGAATCTAGAAGAAAAGAAAGAGAATCTGAGTTTGCTCCTCCAGCTTTTTATTTAGCAACAAAGGAATGTCATAAAAGACAAGGCACTTCACAGTCAGAAACAATATTTCCAATAAGTAACCAAAAGATATCAAATCAACTTGCTTCCAGTGAATTTAAACCATATTCTGATTCTTCTAATCCTGTCTGTAATAACAATGTTGAAGAACACAGACCGTTACCATTAGAAAAATCAGATATCAAGAAAGAATCATTTAACCAAATAGATCATGGTGCTTTGGGACTGCCTACACAAACCTTTGACTTGTTTACATCAAACAACTTGAAAGAAGAAACATCTGTTCCTTCTAGTGAAGATGTTAATACTCAGTCTTATTATTATCAATACCCTCAACAGTATGCATTTCCAAATACTTCTATTACAGTTCCACAGAACGTCATCACAGATACAGGTTTTGTGAATGAATCTGTTTGTCCAATAAATTATCAACAGCAGTATCCAGTGTGGCCAATTTCTGCCCCAGTCAGTACTACTCATGATTCTACAGTGCCAATGACAGACAGTGATAGCCAACAGCAGCCTAAAATACCAATAATTGATAAACGATTTGTACAAAATGAAATCTTGACACAGAGGGAATCTGTTCCTTCACTGCACCATCAAGAGCAGTATCCAGTATGGCCATTTCCTGCCCCAGGCAGTACTTGTAAGAATTCTACAGTGCCAATGACAGACAGTGAGAGTCTACAGCAGCCAAAAAAACCAAAAGTAGCAATTATTGATACACGATTTGTCAAAAATGAAAACTTGGCAAGTATGTCAACAGGTTCTTCATTAGAGGTGAAAGCTGTAGCATATACACCAGGAATCTTTACAGCAGCCAAACAGAAGATTTTAAATAAAAATGAAGAAACTCATTTAGAGTTGGCAACTAGAAATCAATTTTCAGGTGCCCCAGTCATGTATGCCAAGCAAAAAGATTAAAAAGTTAACCAGTTGTAAACATTCTTAGTTTTATTGTTTTTGTATATTAGAAGTTATGATAAAATACTAGCAGTAATTTGCATCCACTTATTAAATTAGTTATGCTGCAATACAGATAATTTTTGTCCTTTGACAGTCTCAAAATGTTACAACAAAATGTAAACTTCAGTACCTGGTATGAAGAAATATTTTCAGCTCAAATAGCCTGGCCAAAAATAAATATTTTGGCCAATTTTGTTACCCAGATTGACCTATTTGAAAACAAACCACTACATTTAATGACTAAGTATAAAATAATTTACATTAATTGATAATATTCATATATCCACTCTGCATTTTTCAGTTCCCAAAGATGCAAAAAAAAAAATTATTTTACTTTATAGGAATGATGAAAATACCTTAAAGTTTGAAAAGTTTATTTTATCATTTTATACAGTTCGTATTTGAAATCACAGTAGCTGAAAAATATTTTTTTTTATTGTGGATCACACCTAAGAAAAATGGCAATCATTTAGCTGCTATGATGAATTTCTGAGTTATTTAGTACATGTATATGTGAGAAAATTACATATTTTTTGCTTCAGTTTTTTGTCACACTGATTCAAAAAATTAAAGACTTAAGCAAAAAAACAACATAAAACAACAATAACTGCCTCATCAGACATGTTTATTTCACTTAATTTGTAAAGAACTTCAGCTGGCAAAATATTTGGTTAAAAATGACAAACATTTGAGAGGTCTATGTGTTTAATTGTGTAGTTTTGTCTCTGCCTTTCTACCCATTAACAAAAACCAGTGGTAATCATACGCTCATTGAAGTTATGTAATAAATATTTTAGAATCACAAAAATAAATTATGTATTGCAAAATGAAAAAAAAAAGTTAAATAATAAATGACAAATTATGTACAAATCAAAAAGATACTCTAAACATTTTGTTGACTATTCTGTGCTTACTACTGTAAGCATCTTAAGGAAGAAAAAGTTTGTTAATTCAAAATTAGTAAAAAATAAAATGAATCTCTTCTAAAGATTCTATATGGCAAGACCAAAGACACTGACGATGCAGAACATTGTCTTGTTTTCCCACCTGACTGTGCAGCTACCTGAAACACAAAATTATACATTTGTGAGTTTTTACATATGAAGTAGTTTTAAATGATATTTCTCAATAATTAGCCTATAGAAGAAGCGTAAAAATACAATCTGATAAGTATAATGCCATCTAATATAAAGGAAATTTATATGATGTTTAAATGCATTTGTTAATACATTTAAGGAACACAATTAAATGTTACACACAAAATAGTGAATAAATTTAAAAAAAAAAAAATTCCTAAGAACAAAGTTGCAGTATATTTGAAATTGTCTACATTAAAACAATGCATATGAAAGTAAAGTGAATTTTAATCGCTATCTCCCAAAAGAAAACAGTAATTACCTGTACTAATTATAAAACTAGATTTATAAGTATTAATTTCCCTTTTAATTATAAAACTTAATACAAAGAAATTTAATAATAAGTTTTAATATCTTTATATCAATTTTCCAGGTTATTTCCTCCTCATTGTATATGGGAAACATTACTATTATTGTATATGGGAAACACTATTATTGTATATGGGAAACATTACTATCATTGTATATGGGAAACATTACTATTATTTAAAAAAAAAAAACAGCTTAAAAATAAATTATTCATGAAAAAAATTAATTTCAAGGATAAGTTTGTGTTTCTGGTCAAGAGAACTATAAAAACCACTTTTATCTTTACCTCTGTTATAAATTAAATAGGCATCATAATATAACTAACATTTTTTTCTCTATAATACAAAGTAAATTTAATAATGCACAATGATAGCTAATATGACGCTACAATGACAATTTTTGCTTGATTCTCTATCTTTTATTTCCAACTGAATATTCTCTATCATATTTTCAAACCATTGATTCTTTTTATAACTTAAAATGAGTAAAGCCTATTAAGTAAGTAAATTTATAAATTATATTATCTATTTAACTTAAGCCAATGTACTAACCGTCAGTTGAATTATCCCAGAAACAAGAACTTGCTGTGTGTAACCCTGCTCCATTTTTTTGCATTATTACACAAGTCACTGAAAAAATAATGAGAAAACTGCACTAGTTAATAGTCACACATTAAGCCATATTGCTGTAATAACATGCCTTGTGTTTTCCTGGGGTGGCCTAATGAATCAGATCAGATGTTTAGAACTGTTACTTCTGGGTGGGACAGAAGAACTAGTAGTTTGCCAGTAGTGAGAAAGTATGTGTTTGACATTCAGTGGACAGAAGAACTAGTAGTTTGCCAGTAGTGAGAAAGTATATGTTTGACATTCAGTGGACAGAAGGACTAGTAGTTTGCCAGTAGTGAGAAAGTATGTGTTTGACATTCAGTGGACAGAAGAACTAGTTGTTTGCCAGTAGTGAGAAAGTATGTGTTTGACATTCAGTGGACAGAAGGACTAGTAGTTTGCCAGTAGTGAGAAAGTATGTGTTTGACATTCAGTGGACAGAAGGACTAGTAGTTTGCCAGTAGTGAGAAAGTATGTGTTTGACATTCAGTGGACAGAAGGACTAGTAGTTTGCCAGTAGTGAGAAAGTATGTGTTTGACATTCAGTGGACAGAAGAACTAGTAGTTTGCCAGTAGTGAGAAAGTATGTGTTTGACATTCAGTGGACAGAAGGACTAGTAGTTTGCCAGTAGTGAGAAAGTATGTGTTTGACATTCAGTGGACAGAAGAACTAGTAGTTTGCCAGTAGTGAGAAAGTATGTGTTTGACATTCAGTGGACAGATGTTTTAATAAATTCTTGTTCTTGCATTTAATTGTAATGAAATCTTGCTTTTTGTGTTAATGAGCCACATGTCCTTAGGTAATTTATAAAAGTATCTTAACATAATTTTAAAAAATATAGCACTAGAAGTTTTTATGTTAAATGATTACTTTTCAGACACAATAATTTATTATGTAACTTTGCTGTCCTCCAATATGTTAAATGGGTTTTTTTATTCAGTAGAATACATAATTTATACATATAAAAAATCCTCACCTATATATTTAAAAGGTTTGCCAAGCTTTGTCAACTGATTTAAACACTGTTCTACAACATTTGATGTCCACTGGTTGACTTTGTTGTGCTGATAACCATTGCCCCCAATGGCACCTTCAACAGCTTCTTTAATAATATTTGTTACTTCATCAACAACAAATGCTGTCTGAAAGATTTTTAAAAATAATTTTACTTTATTAGCATATATATTGTAATTATATATATAGTAGATTGTAATATCTGAACATTTATTTTAGCAATTAAGATAAAAAAAAATTAGAATTTTTTGGAAATATTTGATGCATCTGAAATATTGACAAAAAAAAATCAAAGATGAACCAAAAATTTTTTTAAATACTTTAAAAAAAAAAAAGCACTAAAAGTAAGAAATAATAATCTTTATATCATATAAATATTTATATAAATTATCATTGCTATAAATAAAAGAGTGGGTGCCCAACTAAATATTTTTATTGCAACTTAACTAATGTAAAGACATTTTTAGTTCAGTATATTGTAATTCCCATGTATATATATTTGAATTTTATACTTTTCAGCTTTGAAAGAATTAAACTTGCTATTGTTGTGCATATTTTAACATAATTTAATTAATTTGGGTAGTCTATATAAAAAAAAGCTTCACTATACATAGGTGTTATTTTGACATAATAATATCACAGCAAATTTGTCTCATTATAAATATTACTAAAAAGTAATTAGCTTCATAATTCTACAAGATGTTGATCTATGGAGCTGTAAACATTAAAATCATATATTAAAATGTAGAATCTACATGTGTGCCAAATTTGAGCCTTCACAAAAGTGAGTTACAAGATTTGAGGACACAGCCACAAACCCAAAGAAAGTGAAACTAATTTTTAATTAAAAATAAATAAAATAAACGCCAGCCTGAAATTAGAAGCAATATTAACAAAAAATTGAAATGAAAAAATAACATTTTTAACAAGTTGACTGCTAGACTATCTAAAATTGACATTATATATGAATGACTAACTTCAGTTTATCGATTTTACATAAAGTACAGAATTACTAACAGTAACAGTTCACATCAATTTTTAACTGCAATAATATCTAAGCACAAACTTTTAGGTATAAAAAAGAGCTTTGACTATTTGAATCCTCATTATAAAAAGTTTAATTTCTGCAGTCTAGCCAAGAAAAACATTCTCAACAATGTTCAGTTTCCCATAGGTATTTATAAATGCATAGTTTGTTATATGTAAGCAATGTGTCTGTTTTTTTATTTTTGTCATTTTAAGACAATGAGAGTTTTATATGAAGTTTATTGCGCGAAATTGTCCACTTAAGTTGTAAGTTCTTTAGCAGATTTGAATTATGGAGCTGAATCTGTTGGGATGGTGAATAAAAGAAGAAATTAAATGACAAAAAAAACAAGCCTAGCTGTGAATGCAGATATATGACAAATTTGCACAATCACAAACTTATTTCTAGAATTATATTATAATAAAGCCCATTGGTTATAAAGATGTAATTATCAAAGTAAAGAGTATTTCATTGCTCAACTGTACTTGATTAAGGTTATAAAGATGTAATTATCAAAGTAAAGAGTATTTCATTGCTCAACTGTACTTGATTAAGTCATTATTAAATTAGATAATCTACATTATATTAGTTTGAAGCCCACAATCTGAAAATCCATATGCTACTTGGTTTAAAACATATATTAATAATATCAACTATATGTCGCTATAGCCTGAGCAGTCCAAAATTATAAAAATGAATCTATTACAGTATTTCCACAATCGTCGTTTTTTCCATAAGCCATTGATGATAATACTTACATGCTGCAAAGAGGAAAGAAAAAAAATTACATTGAATTCATTTTTTAATCCCACATTTAATGATTTCCAGCAAAATGATCCATTTCATTTTTATCTGGAATGTAAAATCTAATGTTAAAATAAAAAATTCAAATTATGATAAGAAAATATTATTGGTATAGCAAATCAATAAAATAATTTTCAAAGCAAAAAAGAAAAATTAGTAACAAATGGATCAATGATATTCATAACACATATACCACATAATATGTTAAGACAAGTCTTTCCAGCTGTTAATTACTCACCATCTGTAAGAAAAAAAATATGAGTACTGTATTAAAATGTAAAAACAGAAAAATATAATTACACCTGATTAAATTTGAACCTCTTTTATTACATTTGTGTTAAAAAATGTTAAGTGCTTCATTTTTAGGGATATTTTTACTTTATTTAATTTGTTCAATCAATCTTAATGAAATCTGCAGTTTAACAGTTGTGTATGAAGGAAAAAAAGTAAATTACAAGACATCAAAGCATCAATGAAAACCACTACTGACATGGAAAGAAAGCTTTACCAGTTTTCAAACTATTTCTTACTTTTTATCCTAAAAAATGTTAAAGGAAAATTAATAGAGCTGCTGTTTGAGTAAAAAAATCCCAAGGTTAATAAATAAATGTCCTCATCAATTTTTTTACCCGCTTTAATAATAATCATCATTTTAAATTTGCTCTTCATGTCTGTATTTTATCTGAGTGAAATGTATATTTACCGCAATCAGCAGCCTTAAAAAACATAATAATTGTACATGAACAATTAAAATTCTTTGAGAAAAGCATGAATAAATGAATTTTTAACACCAAAGAAAAACTAACAACAAAGTGTGTTAAAAAATCAATGACTTTCAAGAGAAAAAAAAAAAACATTAATATGATCATAAAGTTTTTCAACAAGATACTCACTTCCTGAAAGATAAATAAAAACAAATTGTAGTTAGAATAAATGTTACATTGTGTTGCATTTCCAACTTATAAATCTCAACGGGAGCATATAATGAAAAGTGAATCATTTTAATGTGGCGAAATTTTTGAATTTGATAATAAATCTAATAGCCATAATAGTCCTTATTACTATAGATGTACATATAAAAAACCTTATGAAAAGAACTAGTTTTCTTGCTTAAAGAAAAATCATATACTTTCCGGTTAAGGAAACTTGTAATGGATAACTAAAAGGTAATTCATATTTTTTTCCTGTATTGCAATATTCATTTTCTCGATTTCTTTTTATGCTATGTGCTTATATAGGGTATATATTATATGATTAATTTATATAACTAAATATAAAATGTGTTCTGGTAGTTTAAGTTCTGTAATTCATATCATGAAAAGCATTCAAAGGTAGCATTGTAAATGTATTATCAAGGTAGAATTAAATAAAAAGATGTTAGAAAAATCATTGAAATATTCTATGCAGTATGCAGTTAGGGCTATATAACAAATAGCATTGTTATACTGAGTACACATGAAGTGCAATGTGGTTTAAATAACATTAGAATGATTGAAATATATTTTTTAAATGTGATTTTTCATGAAAATCCGACACTTTCTCTACTGATTATTACTCAAAAAATGAGATTGAATTGAATCAATAATTAAGTAAAAATTTACTGTAAATTATGATGATTCAAAAATTCAACAACACTCATGATTTGAAGAGATTTTCATGAGATGTACCAGTGAATATAGCACAAGACCATTTAATGAATATTTACCTCTTCTCCTGACTGAAAATCGTCCATATTGATAAATTTATTTGTTTTTCTACAAACACTTTAAATTTTCTACTCCCTGTAGTCTCGATGACAACCGAAACGCGAGAAATCTCGCAAATCGCGAGATTTAATTATAGCATATTCTTAAAATACTAAATCTTACATATATATTTTAACAAAACAAATTATATATATATATATATATATATATATATATATATATATATATATATATATATATATATATAACCATCAATTTTTTTACGTTAACATTATAGGCACATTCAATACCCTCTTTCCTTTCAACAAGTGTAAAACTTGTGGTAATCTCCCCCCCCCCTTTCCCGAGTTACATTAATCATTTAGAGACATTTTCAACCATCCCATCCTCAAATACAAACTTAGGGATAGTTCACATATTATAATTCATAAAATCAATGTCATGCAAAGATAGTTTCTCCCCCCCCTTTTTTCCATTTCAATAACAACGTTAAAATGGGAAATTTTAGTTTAATGAATGCTCACTTCAAACATTTTTGCGCTGTGGCGCTATATGACTTATGTAAATGACACCAGGGACGTTTTGAGAATCATAAAGTAAGTTACCCGTTGCCCGGGAGATCTAGGTGTAATGTGAAACCCCTTCCTAATCAATTTAACAACTGAATTTTTAAATACGATTAATTAAGTTAATTAGGTGATTATTTATGCCACCTTCCTAATGTGCAGAAATGACCTACATTTCATGCGTCAAAAATTACGTTTTATCCGTCAACGCTAACCAACTTACCAAACCAAACCAAACATCCAACCAAACAAACTAACCGAGCCAACCAACCAAACCAAACAACCAACAAAACCAACTAACCAAACCAGCTAACTAATCAACCAAACAAACCAACCGAGCCAACCAATCCAAACAACCAAACCAACCGATCAACCAACCCAACCAACCAATCCAACAAAATAAACCAAATCAACCAAAGCAAACCAACTAACCAAACCAAACTAAACACCATAAGGTAAAGATATGAGTGCTAATTTATCTCACCCGTTACGTTTTGCCCTTTATTCTATCAATGTTAAAATCAAAACAAAGCATTACATTTTTTTTTATAAAAATGCACTGAAAAGTAAAAACTAACTACTTTATTATGCCATTTTGCAGCACAAAGGCACGATACAGCTCCCGCGCGCAAGTACAATTCGGCTTTATTAGTAGGAAAATTAAAAATTCTGTACCATCGGGAAATGGCGTCACAGAGGATTTTTATTTATAGCGACTAGGGAGCGACCGATATGCCTTTTTACCGATAGTCCGATCAGATATTTTCCCCCAGCATTTTTACCGATACCGATATTTTATTTTTAGGGGCTGTCCATTATTTATGTCAACAAATTTTTGGCGATTTTTACCTCCCCCCCCCCTTTGTCAACAACTTGTCAAACTTTCCGAGACCCCCCTATAAAATTACGTCAACATTTGATTACCCCTCCCCCCTAAAAAGGTGGCTTCCAAAATGTTTATGTGGCAAAATTAGTAGGAATATAGTTAGTTTAATTAAAATACTGAATGTTAAGCGAGTGTGTAACACAGAACTACAAACGCTGCTTAAATTTCCTATTTATTAAGTAATTATATTAAATTTAAAAAAGTAACATTGTTGACGTCAACTTTTCTTGACCTCCCTCCCCTCCCCCTTGTCAACAATTGTCAAAAATTTTCTGACCCCCCCTCCCCCCTATTTTGATGACGTAATTAATGGGCAGCCCCTTAAGCAACAACAATGCCAATTGCCAAACACGTGTTTCTTTTGTGCTAATACAGCTAATGACGTATGTCAACCCATGCTTACCCCTTCCCTGTCATATTCGTGACCCTTCGCCCACACATAAGCCTTTTTCCCCCCTCCCCCCAACTTCCCATCCCAACAAAAAATACGCACAGATGTTCACTAATTGTATCATTCAAGGTCATACATTAGAATTAAGAAACGCCAATCCTATTGTTTCAAGGTCGTATCTCTGATGTATACGTGACAATTTCTGTGTACGGGTTTTTTTTTTTCCTTTTTTTTTAAATCTTGTCTGATCTAGTTATAGAATTGGGTTATTTACTGATTTTCTTTTCTGCAACTCTGTTGTGAAAAAAAAAAAAACAATGTATCGGCAGCCAAAAAAAACGGCCGGTCCGACAGTTAACCCATAGTGCCAATATCGGTTCGACTATCGGTCGCTCCCTAGAACAATCGGCCGATCCGATATTAACCGATAGTGCCAATATCGGTCCGATACCGATAGCGATCCGATTATCGGTCGCTCCCTAATAGCGACGGCGTTCCCATTCTGCAAAAAAAATTGTAACATCGGGAAATGACGTCATATATTATTTATAGCGACCGCTATAAATAATATGTCTTACGTCACATTACCCTCTGTAAAACTATTACAGTAACACAGTGAACCTTGAACGCGGTTCTTGGAAAAGACCGACCAAGAAACAAAAAAAAACAACTTAATTAACATGCCCATATGTAGCAATAACATAACGATTTTAGAAGTGGCTACCCGACAGTTAATACAGTTGAGAGACCTATCAACAGTTCTTTCTCTGAAGTCCTTCCATCGGGAAAACTTGTTCAGGGACAAATGGGGGGGGGGGGGATAAATATGTACTATTAATTAAACGGGATATTTTTTTTGTCATTACCATTTCCTAGTTTTTATTTCCTGTATTCTAACTTTTAAAACATATGATAACATGTACATATGCCAATAGATCTTCTTCTTCCTTTGCCTTTACAGCCCATTTCGTCCGCCGTAAATCCGCCGAAAAATATGCGGTGCGCCGAATCAGCCAGTGCTCGATTTAAGAAAAAACCAGTGCTGTGGATGAACAAAAATTTCTGCAGAGCCGTGGATAAATGTCTATTTCGTCATCCCCGGCTGGGATGAAATTAGCTAAAGCAGAGCCGGGGATGACAGTTCTAGGTGCCGGGGATATCCCCGGCATCCCCGGCGGTAAATCGAGCCCTGGAATTAGCCGCCGTATTTTATCCGCCGTTAGATTAACAGTCGCATTACTTAATCTTGCTGCACATGACCTTTGCTGACCCTATCAGCTCTGTCTTGAAAAGCTTTTCTGTTGATCACAATAAGCTGTTCATAACTAGCTGTCATGACGGTGTTGCAAATATGACAAAGATTTCAAAGCTTTTGAAGGTTGGCTCTTATCAATCTATACTTGACTTGAAAAGAGAGCTTCAAAATACTCTCAAGCGTATTGGTCGATTTGATATTTGTCTCCATGAAGATGAAATTGAATTTTTAAGTTTAACTTTCTGAAACCATTTCAAGACCTAACTGATATCTTCAGCTTTTCAATGCCACCATATCAACTATTCCACTCTGAAAATGTACATAAGAAAGATCTGCACTGCACCAAATCCTGATGATGACAAGATACGAAAGATAAAGTTGTTAGCTCTCAACCAGCTTGACCGTCGATTTCCTGTAAATGATCACATCAAGCTGCATCAGCTGATTGATCCAGGTTCCAAATTATTGATTCCACGGTCAGAAGCAACCACAATTCTGGAGAATGCCATACAGACAGCAATGGTCCAGTGGATTCATCATGTCTAGAGATGATGTATCGAATTCACAGCAAGTCAGTGAACATGTTTCTAAAGAAACCCGATTTAAGCGATTGCGAATGGAGCTGATGAATGAGCTGAGAATTGAGCAGTCACCTGACGATTGTACTAAGGTATTCTATGTTAATTTATTGGCATTTAAACAGTTTTCGTTTTATTTTGCTTTCAATAGACCGCTTAGTTTGCAATAAAATATTTTTAAAAACATATACTGTGTATTGTTATGAAATGTTTTATAAACTAGCAGTTAGTACTGTTGTGTATTGATCTTTTTGAACATTTATTTCAGATGGCAGTGGAAATTGCAAACTATTTGACGGCCCCTGTTGTTCAGTTTCATGATGTCCTCGCTTTCTGGCGTAGCTGTGTTTCATCTTCCTCGTATCCACAACTTACTCAATTGGCTCGTCTTCACCTATTATCATCAGCATCATCTGTACCATTGGAGTGCATGTGTTCGGTTACTGGTTTGATAATGAATAGCAAACTATCAAGTCTAACATATGATAACTACATCGCGTTTGTTTTATTCATGACAATTATAAACTGATATTTTAAGTGCTTATCAAGGTATTGAAAACTGAATGAGTGGAATGTATTCATGCACTGTATTAGTAGGACAGCATATAAAACTGTTTTTTTCTGTGTTTTAAATAATAAAACTATTCCCAAAGTATTGTAAAAGTGTTTTATTTCAGAAGTTTTATCAATTCATTATTGTCTAGGCTTCAGCCGAATTTTAGCCAAATATTTCGTAATCAGCCGAAAATCAGCCGCTAATGTCAATTTACTCAATTTACGAAGAAATCCGGCTAATCCGGATATCCGCCGAAAAATTATGTCAGCCAGCCGAAACTTTAAACAAAATTCGACTGGCAGGTCTAGCCCTGGCCTGCCATACTACTCTTGTCCGCTTTTCCCGATCCATGGTCTTCTTCCTCCACTCTCTTACTCCTATGTCTTTAAGGTCTTTCTCCACTTCCTCCAACCATCTGCTTCTTGGTCTGCCTTTAGACCATGCGTGACGGTCATTTACTACGAAACAGAATAGCAAAAAACTTGCCTGGAATCAAATTTATTTCATTTATTTATTAAAAGAAATTTATTTTACGCAATTATATAAATACGGAAACTGTTTATAATCCTTTTTTTTTAAGAAGCATTGTTCAATTAATTCTAGTGTTTTTTCCTTAGTCAGTAGAACACAAATATAACCCATATTAAGAAAAAATATAATCCCGGCCGTTCTTAGATTTTTGAGGCCAGAAACATATTTTGGGGCCCATATATTATATTTGACAGGAAAGTGTACAGGAACCTGTAGTGTAAGTCAGTAGGTTCTCAAATATTTATTCCTCGCGGACCCACAGGTGGTGGACACAAAAATGCCCTTCTTTAGAAGTGGGGACACTAGGCAGCTGTTTAGTTTAACTATCCATAAAAAAGCTTCTGGCTTAAATGATTCGAATTAGGAAGAAGGAAAATGTCTTATGGAGATATCTCTAGGAAATGTTTAAGGAAACAAAGCACAGAAATATAAGCTTTTAGTAAAAAAAATATAATGGGAAAACTAAAATTGTCCCCCACTCCCAAACATAGGTTCCACGATGGGAATCACTGCCTTATCACGTTTAATTATATTGTTTTGCTTCAAAATACCAAACATAATGTAAAGCTGTAGGCTTAACTACACAATAAAATAAAACACAAAATTGGATACATTTTTTTTTCATTTTGTTTAATATATTTTATCAGTTGACGAGATCTGTCAGAAGAAAGTTGAGCCTTTCATGTAGTGTTATGTAGGCTGCTCTCCGTTTTCCCATCGTAGTAATACTTATCTATAATAGCATAAAAACACTGAGTACGAAATTTTCACAAGGACTCATGCCTAAAACTGATCATTAGCATACACAACTTCATCATGAAATCGGTGTCGCTGTCGTTTTGCTTTGCGTACATTCTTTATAGTCTGTTTGAGCTCTTTTGCTATACCTTCTTATATTTCAAATTTGTCGTATTATCATGGAGAAAGTTAAAAACAAGACTGTCATACATGTTGATGATGGTCATTAACTCAGTTCAGGCTCTTGTATAGCTTTGCTGACAATATCAAAATTTTTGGAGCAGATCTTTCCAAATCACACACATTACGCTGTCTCGAAATGGTCCAGCTTCTTTATGAGTGATTTGGCTACATGCACAGATGCTGGTGGTTGACGTTCACTTATAGCAACATCAGACAATGTTTGTCAAATTTCCTTATAATTGGTATAAAAGGCTATAATAGCGTCGCGTGCTGACACCTTGTTGCTGATAGTCCTTGCAATATAATTTTGTTTTTTCTTTCAGGCGCTCTGTCAATTTTAACCATCGAAACGATGAGGGCCAAAAAAACGTGTCGACTGATGAACAATATCAAAATAGTTGACTGCGGCTGATCCACAACAGATGAGCCTACCAAATTTAATCTGTGCTCAGCGCATGGCACCCACTCCGTTAATTTATTAATCTATCCAAATCTAGCTTGTACGCCCGAATAAATCCAACTCATGTTACTCGCATTGTCATAGGACTGCGATCTGCAATTGCCGATATCTAATCATAGAGTCTGATAGTACTCACCAACAGATCGAGTATTCCAACGTGTTATTCAATTGGAATGAACTGAAGAAAACTCTCTACAACAGTTCCGCTTTTGAGAACATAGCGAACAACAACTGTCAGCTGATCCACATGACTGATGTCAGGATTGGAATCTATACTGATTCCTGTCTTAGCTTCTTAGGTTCAGAAAGTATCTGCGTCAATACTATAGATCTCATTAACTCAATAAATTCATCACATATACTGGCAGAAAGATATGATACATTCCCCTTTCCGGGGTTGCATTGACCATTAGAGAAAGTCCAAATTCAGCAAAAAAGATCAATGCTACCAAGTTAATTTCCATTGTTATAACACTTATGTAAATGGCGCTGTTACCATAACTAACCCTCTTTCAGCAATAAATCTTATAAGAGAAACTATTCTCTAGTGAATATCAGTCTAGTATTTGCACAATTTTTGCTTCTCCATTTTACAGTTTTTCGTCAATTCTAGATGTCTGTTGACATTCTAACATCCTTGTCAGAGCAGCAATGTGATCCTTCGACATCTCATGTGATGTAATCCTTGCGATGGCGTTTTTTCAGAATCATCAAAACCATCAATAAAATGATTTGCAAAACCGGTGTTGTAGTCAAACAGCTTGCACACATAGCAAAACACTTTACCCGTTGAATGAGAATAGAGAAGCCAGTCTCGCGTGGCTATTTCACCATTTGTTAACGTTCTAGCAAAACATTTTTGCGTACATATCTGATCTTGTCACCAAATTTTCTACCCCTTTAATGTAAAATCTGATTCCAAAAATTGTGAAGGAAGATGTTCAGCATAACGTCTTAGATGTGGAGTTATTTCCCAATCCGCTGGATCACTTGAATAACTGTATTCTTTGTGATGCAGCTCTCATGCTCAAACCAGCATCTCCCACTGACTCTAATATACAGTATGAGTCTGTAGGCAAATGAAACACAGCAGCTTCAGCATGACCCATAACAGAATTTGCATATTCCATTTCCTTTGTAACACTTGTTTCGGTTATTGCACTTTTTTCAGCACAGTCCGGCATCATTATTTCTGGTTTGAGGGATTGTTGGTGTACATTTGTGGCTTGAAAAGTAAATGAAATGTCATTATCACTAGTATTACTAGTTTTACCTGTAATGCAATCAGTGTCTGCTAATAAATTGCAGCAACTAACCCCAATTTTTCAATGCTTTTCCTTTCTCCTCCTTTTTCTTCCACTTCTCAAATCCACTCTTGTGTTTCCTATTGTATCCATCAGACATGGTTATTTAAAGTACTTTCGTTACTTTTTAAAATTTGTAAGAAAAGAAGCAACGATTAACGATAAACAACGAATGCGAAAGGGCATGATGTAACACCGCAATTACTACGTCATCACTCCATACAGTCTGCATAGAATAATTAACAATGCGGAAAGTTTATTTAGATTTCAAATCGCAAAGAAGTGCGGGTGCATTCTTGAAAAAATATAAAAAAAAAGTCGGTGAGGGCCTACGATTTTGAAAGGCCTAGGACCTAGTATGACCTTAAAACGGCCCTGTCCTCACTATCACTGTATTCAAGATTCCACATCTGGATGTCAAAGGTTCTGAAGTGTGTTTGTCCTTTTTGAAGGACAGTTGTATATCCAACCCTGCCTCCTAATTAAATTTGTCTTTTATGCAGTTCTTTATCTTCACCACAAAGCCAATTTCCATTTGTTTTTATTACATCAAACAAATTAACAAGATTTTTTTATAAATTCTGAATTTGGTCGCTTTCTGTGTGTGTTTTTTCAAAAGAAGTGATAAGTTTTTAAACCTTTGCCGGCCACTTGCTAATTGGAAAGAGCAGGAAAATTCAGTTTCTCCCAAAGTTTCAACAATTCGTCACTTATAATTCTGAGTCGGTCTCGTATTCCTTCTATCTATAATACAAATTTTACATCATATGTTCCGGTTTCCGTCTGTCGCGCTACTTCCGTCTGTCATCGCTACTTCCGTCTGTCATCGCGACTTCCGTCTGTCATCCAACATGGCGGCATAAACAATTCATCCAAGATGGCGGCATAAACAATTCAAAGATGGCAGAAACATTTACTGTTTCTTCTTAACATGCATGATACGGCTACCAACTGGCCAGCCGAGTAAGAATAGTCTCAACATAGCTGCCAAATTGACATTGGACCAGCCATATGTTTAGTGCCGAGGTGACAAAACACCGCACACTAACATACGGCAGGTAAGATCATGAATGCCAAATGGCAATCACAATGCAATACGGTTTTCTACCGCCTCAATCATTACCAAAGGGCAAGAAGCGATCTTAGGAGTAACACAAAATCATGCCAAATATTTGTGATACTCTCCGAAACAAATTTAAAACGAAATGTTGTTCCAAAAGCCTATCTATATCTCACAGTAACAGAATAAATCTATGGTGTTCAATTAGTTATTAAATGAGAAGCGATCGTAAAAGAAATATTTACAGAAATCGTTCAATTAATATTCTGTGTTATGTTCGACAATCTCAAATTTTAAACCAAAATTATGGATACCTAAATATAATGTAATATTTATATTGTTTAAAATTGTTATTATTTCTAAAATATGTCTATTTCTAATGTACATTTATTTCCCTTTATTACTAACCTTATATATACGTCACTTTTTTCATTTTTTGACTCTTCGTCACATGAATGAAATGAATAAGGGTTGAGTTTGAGTAGCGCCGTACACAACGTTTACAATGCAAACTAATCATTTATGATGGGGGCTTCACACAGAGGGGTGTATGGAGGGCCCAGTTTGAGGAGAGACCCCAAAATTTTTAACTAAATATTAAGTACATTATACCATGTCAAAATGTAGTGGCTCCCGAAGATGCCTAAAATCCCTTGGTTCGGCATTGGCTTCACAGAACTATAATGTTGAAAGCTTTGATATGTCTTTCTTTTAAGAGCCTAATGTTTTTCTGCGTCTGCGGCTAAAGCTGCATTGATGGAATACTATGTTTTTAATTGAAGGTCAGCTAAAGCTACACGCTGATTCTTTCTTCTCGGGACCAAGCTTGAAAAAGCGTCAAAAAATTATCTCATGCCAAAATGCAGGGGCAGCCCCAAAGAGGCCAAGCCACCGGGCCCGTAAATTCCTAGGTTCTGCACTGCCGGGTCGGCAATTTTCTTAGTTAATTGTACTATGCTACAATGTAAAACAGTAAACATGTAGCGTTTTGCTTAACACAAGCACTCACTCAATATCTCCCTTTTTTTTAAATACGCCATGTTGAACGTCATAAAACATTAAATGAATAACTGTTGGAAAGGAGTCCATTAAAATATTATGAAGGAATATGATTTTAAGAGTTGTTGTTTATGTCTACCCATGGTGAGGATTATTTTTTTTGGGAGGAACTATTTAACATATGAACTTTTTATTTGATGTATTATTAGGTGTCCATATTCTCAAATGTATTTTGGCTACAATAATTAGTTCATGTCCTTGGGGCCACTGCAGAGTATATAGACCAGAGATGAGCGGACGGACGCGTCCGCTTTGCGGACGCAGATCCACCAGACTTTTTCCGAATCAGCGGACTGACAGCGGATGCTTCGTATGGTTAAGTTGCGGACTCGCGGACTGACGCGGATCTTCTTTAGCGTTACCATAAAAAATTTCAAGTCATTTAAACAGCTAAATTTCAGCAATGCGGACTGACTGCGGACCAATGCTGTAAGATTCTGCGGACGCGGACGCGGATCATTGATGAAATCCGCGGACGGACGCGGACGCTAAATTTCAAGATCCGCACACCTCTGATATGAACTGATTGTTAACGCGTAACATATATATCACCATTTTCAACTCCAACTGTGTGCCTATTCGCCGGTCCGGGTACCGGGCCTTTGATAACTAGTATTCATAAATAATCGCGAAAATCTTCCGACAATATTTTTGTTGGAAGGCATTTATAGCATTTAGCTCATATCCTGTTTAAGTTTGTGTATACAAAGACGGCGTTTAGTTCTTGATTTCAAGTTTTTGTGCCTTTCTATATTCCCCAACCGCTTACATTGGGGATTTTGACATTTTAATTTGTAAAAACTTGATTCCAAGAAGTTCTCAACAGCAAATCTCCAGAAACAATGCAAAGAACAAAATAGTTTAAATGATACGATATGAAGTAAAAATTTACAGTTTAAAATCTCTCACATCTGTTTGGTCAAATTTCTGCTTGTCGCAAGGTCTAAAACAAGATGACTGTAATGGACAGCACAATCTACAAATTAAAAATATAAATAGCTTCGCTTCAATCAGATTGTCCAATAGAAAATTAATATATCTAAAGAATTTTGTACTCACAAAAGTCACATTCTCCTATTAGTTAATTTGACAACCCATACACTGAATGATTAAGGAATTCGAGATGAGGGTAGGCGCGGGAAGTTTTTCATGAACCGATAAAGTGAACATAAAAAATGTTATCTATGGGTAAAAGTTCATCTAATGCAACATCAGGAAAATTCAGAGTTTTGAAAAAAAGATGTTATAACCCTAATGTAGACATGTCAAAATTCCAAGTTAATACATTAATGTATTGTGCTTATTATGTAAAGTACTAGTTGAAAAATATACTGACTGGCTGCTTGCTACCTACTGGAAATATAACAAGAAATCCTTGTTGTGTTTAGATTTCCAGTTTTGGATTTCCCCAGACTATTTTTAACCGAGCTTGCGGTTACATTTATGAGTGAGACTAAAATTTTGAGAATTCCCCAGACTATTTTCAGCTGCAGAAGTTATACACACGGTCGAAAGGTCTACCGCCTAATCAATTTTACTAGATTTTTAAATACGATTAATTAGGTTAATTATGTGTTGATTTATGCTACCTTCCTAATGTACAGAAATGACCTACATTTCATATGTCACAAATTACGTTTTACCCGTCAACGCTAACCAACGAAACCAAACCAAACAACCAACCAACCAAACCAACTGAATCAACCAATCAAACCAACAAAACCAAACAACCAACCAAACCAAATAACCAAACCAGCTAACCAATCAACCAAACAAACCAACTGAGCCAACCAATCCAACCAACCAAGCCAAATCCGTCACATTCGTTTTACCCTTCAAAGCTAACCAACAAAACCAAACCACTAATCAAACCAACCAACCCGAACAAACCGATCAACCAACCAAACCAACCAAACAAACCAAACCCACCAAATCAACCAAATCAGCAAAGCAAGCCAACCAACTTGAACTAAACACCATTAGGTATAGGTGCTAATTATGTCATCCGTTACGTTTTACCCTTAATTCTCTCAATGTTAATATCAAAAAAGCTTTTATAAAAATGCACTGATAAGTAAAAAAAAATAACTACTTTATTATGCCATTTTGCAGCACAAAGGCAAGTTGGTGTGGCACAATACAACACCCGCGTGCATGATCAATTCGGCTTTCTTAGTCGGGAAATGACGTCGTAGAGGATTTTATTTATAGCGACGGCGTTCCCATTCTGTACAAAAAAATATCATCAGGAAATAACGTCATAGATTAAATATAGCTACCACACACGGTCGAACATACAGACGTATGGTTAGACATTATATATTAGATTATAAAACAACTGAATAACAAGCTCGGCGTTGCCCGGGAAATCAAACCAAATAACCAAACCAGCTAACCAATCAACCAAACAAACCAACCAATCAACCAATCAAGCAAACCAATCAACCAAGCCTAACCCGTCACAAATTACGTTTTACCATTCAACGCTAACCAACCAAACCAACCGATCAACCAACCAAACCAACCAATCAACCAAACCAACCAACCAAGCCAACCAATCCAACTAACCAAACCAACAAAGCCAAACCTGTCACAAATTACTTTTTTCCCGTTAACGCTAACCAACCAAACCAACCAAGCCAAACCCGTCACAAATTAGGTAAAGATATCGGGAAATGACGTCATAGATTATTTATAGCGACGACTTCCCCACGCGCACACTGGACTACAATATAGCTACTTCATTAGTGGGACTTTTAAAAAATAAAACAAAAAATGTATGTCATTTTTAAAATTTAGAATTTGATGACAGATAAACATTTTTTAGGCTAATAAAGATAGAGGTGTCAAATTATAGACATAGATATTTTAATGAATGGTATTTAATGTTTCTTATTATAATAAAAAAAATAAGTTAATTTTTTTTTTTTTTTTAATTTGATGGCTAAAATGAACATTTTTTAAAGGGCTAAAAATAATAATTTTGAACTATTAAAGATAGATGCTTCAAATTTTCAATTGAGATACTTTAATGAATGCTGATTTATATACTTTTGTGAACAGTTAGCTTTGATCGCATTATTATTAATTAGTAATTTTAATAAACTTAATTTATTTGTAAATGTTGGATTTCTCACTTGAGTGACTATTGTTCTCATATTGAAGATAGTGAAGAGTACAGACTGACAGTACTTATAGAACAATATATCATTAAGTTAATGGTTAATTTTTTTTTTCAACAAACCGATAAAGTAATAATTACAATTAATTCAGAATTCCAGAACAACTTTTTGCAATAAAAATATTTTTATTTATACAAAATGTATATACATATATATATTAAGGTGGTCAAAAATATTTTTTTCGACTTTTCTAAATTTAAGGCCTGCATTGTGTTCTGCCAGAAGAAAAAAAGGGTTTTCTGAAAAAATGAATACAATCGTGAAATATTTAGGGGTTGCACAAAGGCAATGAAAACATTGATTTTCTACTAAATAGTAATTTAATGGTTTATGTTAATTGTTTAGTGTTAAACATGAAATAACAACCTCAAAACAAATAAAATAATAGGATGCAACAAAGCAAAGTGTTTACTGTTTATGGACGTCATATTCACTGATTGCTTTTTGCTAGTCCAGTAACCACTGTGGTCTTCTTTGCATCCGAATATAATCGTCAGTGTTCTTGCACCACCTAAGTAAGAATTGCTTCTGGTCTTCTTTTCTGCATAAAACTGCGTTTAAATCCAGAATCAGTTTCTCTCCTCTTTCGGCTGTTTCATTAACAACTTTCAAATCGGTTACAACCTTTTCTGCATGTTTTTATTCATTGCTGCTGCTCAGCTGTTTCAGGGGACATCTCAGGAATGAATGTGGCAAACCAAGAATTGAGAAAAATGCACTTGGTTGTAACAAAGCTCATGGGCTGGTCACATGAATCCATTGGAATCAAGATGCTGAGCTCGATTTGTAGATCCGGGTTTTTCTTGCATATTTTTAAACATCTGAACCTTTGCTTGGGATCAATATTTTCATTAAAAAAAGCGAGGCCCACTGTAATTTCACTTAGATACCATCAATGTTCCCTCTAATTTTTGGCGGCGCTGCGCGATAAAAAAAATTATTGTGCAACATAGAGCTTCCGAAAAATTTGGGCGCCAATTTGGAATAAATTATAAAAATTGGGTGTTGTTTGTAGTCGAATCTTCGAGAATTACTCCAACAATGTTAATAAAAAAGCAACTATTTCTATATGACTTAGTCTAAAACTAATAAAACTGCTAGTCACCTAAAATAACCAGACAAAATTGAAAATAGGGTTTTCTGAAGTAATTGCTAATCGCTATTGAAATTATTAGCTATTGGTAGTTTCAGGAACAAAGGAAGTGAATCTATCAATCAGTCACTTAAATTCATGTCAAAATGCAGGGGCAGCCCCAAAGAGGCCAAGCCCACCGGGCCCTAAATCCCTAGGTTCTGCACTGCCGGGTCGGCAATTTTTCTTAGTTAATTTTTCCTATGCTACAATGTGTATAACAGTAAATAAACCACCTGATAAATATGAAACGTTTTGCTTAACACAAGCACTCACTCACGTCTCTCTTTTTTAAATACGCCATGTTGAACATCATAAAACATTAAATGAATAACTGTTTGGAAAAGGAGTCCATTAAAATATTATGAAGGCATATGATTTTAAGAGTTGTTGTTTACGTTTACCCATAGTGAGGATTATTTTCTGTGGGAGGAACTATTTAACATATGAGCTTTATTTGATGTATTATTATGTGTCCCTATTCTCAAATGTATTTTGGCTACAATAATCTGTTCATGTCCTTGGGGCCACTGCAAGTATATAGACTGATTGTTAACGAGCTAATATATATATATCACAATTCAACTCCAACTGTGTGCCTACTCGCCGGTCCGGGTACCGGGCCTTTGATAACTAATTATTAATAAAAAAAATATACGGACGTAATTAGCCTTGTTATAATAGATGGCGCTGTATCATTTAATCTCATTTCCGGCCTTGATTTTTGACGAGAATCACATGAAGTCACTTCCGGCGTACAAGAGTTTTCTAGCAATAGTGATTGTATAGAGGAAAGGCAACATTTTAAACAGTTTATTTCATAAAATGGTCTCTTTTTTAGGTAAGAATACGTTTTATTTTCTATAACTAGAAACACAATAACTAAATTAATGTATAGTTTTCTAAAATTGTCTTGAAAATTCCTAAATATCCAAAATAAATGCATTGTGTAACATAACATGGTCATGGGCAAGGCAAGTTTGTTTGTAATGTGTACGCAACGTTCTGCTGTGTGATTGTAAAAAAAGAAATTTCACGAAATGGCCCATTATTCAAACAAAAATATAATTATAATAGTTTTTTTTTTAAAGTGACATGCCACAGTGATAAGTTCTGACATTAATACAAGTTAAAGTAGCTTAATCATTTATCCGTCATGTTCGCCATGAAACTATGACTCAGTATAAGGCTGTATTTTCGGCCAAGCCAAGGCTAAGAACGTAAACGTCGTTTCATGTGGTTATAACTTAAATGTCATGATATTTATAAAGCTATGATATAGTAGTTTAAATTAGCTAAATTGTTGTTGCATCATTTAATAATGCAGTCATCATAACTTATAAGGTCATTTTAGTAAATAGTAATAAGGACCATTAGGCTGAGCACTAAGTCTAAGTGTTAAAGCAAGGCTTAACTTAAACCTAAGCATAAATAATAAAAGCTGTGAAAATTATTTTTTATCAATAGTTAAACTTTTTGTTAGAAAAATGTATTTATTATTATAAATAAATGATAATTTTATTGCTGAAAAAAGATAATTATTTTTGTATTACATTAAGAAAAAAATAAAATTGGTACAAATACTTTTTATTTGATCAATGAACAATTTTTTTTTTCTATTTTACTTGAGCATCTTATGAACACAAACTAATGCCTTGACTGAAGTGTGCAAAATCTGAACATGCAGAGTGTATAAGGAAGCCTGCAGTGGAACCCCCAGGCCAGAGAAAATTCGACCGCCCAAAGACCACTTGGAGAAGGTCTTGCGAGCAGGAAGATGAAAAGCAGCAAACAGACATGGAGGGAATTGAAAAAGCCCCCCCAAACAGAGTGCTCTAGAGAGTGGTTGCAGAGGTCCTTTGCTTCGCCAAAGTTCAAGTAAGTCAAGATTGTATAGAGGGGATGGGTGGTCGAGTGGTGTAGAATGCTTGACTGTTGACAGAGAGGGTTCTGGGTTCGAATCTCACTGAGACCCTTTGGATTTTCAGGTGAAAGTCACCAAGTCCACCTAGCTTTATATTGGTACCTGACTTTTAGGTGGGGAGTAAAGCGACTGGGCATTGTGCTAACCACACAATCCTTTATATGCCAAGGTTACTGAAACACTTCATCTGCCCCAATGAGCCCTTAGGGCTTAAGGGCTCAAGGTGTATAAGCTGATTTAGTTGACATGTCATAGGGATTTGCTCAGTGTGTTGGAACTAGAGGATCTAACTTGTGTTTGTCATTAATTATATACCAGTACATGAAATTTAACTAATTATGCATTGTAATAAAATTTATTGAAAACAGAATTACATTGGTCTCTGTATACAGATAAATAATTTAATTTAAAATAATAATTAGCTAAATTAAAAGCAATAGAACCATATTTACAGGCAATTTGTTTTTTGCTTGGATTCCCAACAGTCAGAATTATAGATCAGTAATGGCTTTGTGACATGGCGTTAATTATAAACCTTTAGTATAAAATCATAAATGTGCTGATATTTCTAAAACTAATTCACGTTGATTACATTCTTTTTCTAGACATACTTTGTTACTGCTCAAAAGCTTCATTTCTGCCAAATGACTATGGTATCAGGAAGGATCAACCTTTACGATTCAATGTCTTTTTTTTTGGTAAATGATTTGCATAAAAATATTTATTGAATACAGTGTTAGATATTTTACGAATATTCTTTGTAATCTAAAGCACCAGTAAAAACCATAAAATTTGACCAATGATTAGTCACAAGAATTAGTGTGATTTATTTTAAAACAAATGAAATATAAAGTTATTCAATTAATTATAATGTTAACACATTTTTATTATTTAAAATTAAAGATAAAATCCAGCATGTTCGTTCTGTTTAGGAGTTGGGCAGGTGTTAGTACAGTGTAGAGCAAAGCAGAGGCGCAACTAGACCAAACTTTCAGGGGGGGGAATCTCTTGTATTAAAAAAATCACATTTTTTATATATTTTATTTTAAACAAATTTTGGTCTAATCTTTTAGTTTTTTTTTTTATTTCGGAGGGGAAATGTCCCCAATGCCGCCCCCTAGTTGCGCCACTGGAGCAAAGTTCACCCAACATGTAAGCATCTGACATATTTTGTGGAAGCAAAGCCATCAGGGCATTGTAATAACAAGACTGAAACTGATGAAATGAGCACGTGTTCGTTTTTTTTTTTACATTGATATTTTTAAACAACTTTTTTTTCTCTTTCTAGATAAGTCATCATTTTGTCTTCCTGGTATGCATTTAAAGAAAGTTTCAAAAGTCCAAGAATTCCATTCATTTGCTGTTATGTCCATCAAAGATTGAGATTTTCTTAATGGATTTGTTAAGAATTGATTAATATGTAGTATGTTAACAAGATAATTGCTAATAAATATTAATAGCTGTAATATGTGAAATGTTTTTTACTGTTGTGACTGAATTTGTATTATTTATTAGACACACAGTGTTTTACAGTTATGTTTACACAAATAAAACATTAGCAATTGCACACATCAAAACTTATTCATCAAGTGCACAATAAGAGACAATTCTTTTTCTGTACTTTTATTATTGTTAAAGCTTTATTTTAATTAATTAATATTTGAGATACCAATGCTAATTCAACTTTATGATCAGGCAGGATGTCTATCCTATACTTTTGAAATGCTGTGTTTGGCTGGCTTTGCACATTTCAATCAACGCTTTAAGACTGAGAGTTGGCGCTATACTTCAACTTTTGAAGACCTATTAAATAAAAAAATTGAGGCACCTAAAGATTGGTGCATTAAAATAGGCATCACTTTTTAATTACTCAGTAAATTACTGAGAAAAAAAATTATCATTTAAGCCATATAATATAAAATACAAATACTATAAATAATTATGTAAAAATAATAAAATCAATTAATAATATGTGCTATACAATAGACTCGATAGTGATTTTACCTCAATCAGAAAGTATTTACTGTTAGTAAACAGTTGTCACAGCTTTGGGATTTGGTAACTTTGTCTTACCATTCTTTGAACTAAAAATAAAACAGATATTTGCAACGTAACACAATATACAAATAAATAAATTTCAAAAGTTGAGATAATTATTTTCTTAGCTAGCCCCTTTATATCTATCATTTAGTTAGAATGTTAGACTAATACTACAATACTATCAATTATTATTCATATATGAAGTGGCTCAAAAATGTTACTTCATACCTTGATCAGACAATCATGTTTAAATCTCATTACTGTTAGTCTCTGGCGCATTGACTCAGTCAAGGCTGGACTCAAAGACTTATTTCAATCATTTGCATCTATCTGCTTGGACGGCTTGCTATCGATCGGCATGAATCATTGATGAATGTATTGCCAATGGAATAGTATGACTATGTTTTGTTCTTTCGCCTTGGCTAGAAATCAATCTTCAACAAACCTACTATTGGTTAATGTTTGCTACATATATATGGGTGTTTTATTACACTGTATTGTGTCTTTTCCGACTAAATGTCCATTGATGCACACGTCTCTTAGTATGTATCCATATTACTATTACGGTATGTTATACTCATTGTTCCGATCTTGTTGATTTTGTTTCGGAGACGAAAATCGTTTCATACCATCAATATCAATAAGTTAAGCTACCAGATATTTAAGTCCTACGGGAGCAATGTGCCTTTTTCACTAGAAAAATCAAATTTCTGTAATAAAACAACGATCAAATGTCATCCAACTCTATATAAGTTATTGAGAAAAAATGTTTGTTTGTACGCCCGATGTGTGCGCATCGAGTTGCGCAGTCATGCACAGTCTAAACAAATCTATTTTTAGTAATCTTTTGTTTTTCTAACAAGCTCTATAAATATTAGTTTGCACTCTCCATGCAATAAGGTTGAAAAACTACTTCCCGTGGCTTTTACAAAAGAATAATCTCTAAAGTTAACAGAACAATTTTGATACCGTTTGATTAATAAATAATACTGTCCAAAATAATAGTTTACAAACTAAAGTAAAAAGAAATATTTTACGACACCGTTTTGTTAACTGAAAGAAATCCTGATGAAATATGAGTTTTTACACTGCGGATTGGTCGAAATAATTTTACCAAACCGATCGTTTAAATATTATTTTTAAGTGTGGATATTATGTCTATATCAAACATATATAGCAACACGCCAGTGACAATTGCATTTCTTACTAATACTACTTTGTGCGCTGGGTTTCACGAAAGTTCTAATAGAACCAGGGAATTTCGGTAGCTGAGCACTGCTACCATACAGGGGCCGTCCATTGATTACGTCACGCTCTAGGGGGAAGGGGTGTAAGATAGTGTGACCGTTTGTGACAGAGGGAGGGGGGTCAGACCAAGTGTGACGTCATATTTTTTTAATATGTCTGCTAATTTTATTTCTAATTTAATATTTAATTTTTTTATTAAGACCATAATAGTTTTTAAAAATAATTTTCAAAAATTTTGTGAAACACTTGAATTAGATTATCATTTATATCAAAATAGCATGCATATATCTTTTCAATGTGTTGTTCACAATTCCTCATGCTAGTTAGAAGCGCTAGTATATTGTTGCGAAGCCTTGTTTCATGTGCCTTTCACATTGTAATGCCACCGGGAGTGTTATTATTTTCTGTATTATCTGCTGCAGTATGTCATTGATCAAGAAATTTGGAATTTGTATTATAAAACAAAATATTTAGGATTCAGATGTAAATATTTTGCTTATCATCTAATCATTATTATCGCTGAACTTGAAAACAATTGTATTAAGTTTCTTTAAAATATATGATAAATACCAGTTAATGACATGATCATTTATTGAGGTCCTACTAAATGACGAGTTACCACCGGACAGACTTACTTTTATCGTTACGTCATTAATTTTACTCTTTCCGTGAGTTTTTTTGTCCACATTAAACACACTTTTTTACTCTCCGGCAAATTTTTTTTCGATTATTTCTACATCAACTTCTTTTACTCTTCGGCGGAGTTTTGTGAGTAGTTTTTGTTCATTTATTTCTCCGTCAACTATTTTCACTGCGGTGGAGTTTTTGTTCGTCGAGAGAGTAAAAATAGTTGACGGAGAAATAATCAAAAAACTCCGCCGGAGAATAAAATTGATTGACGTAACGAAATAAAAAAAAACTCCGCCGGAAAAGCAACGCTTTGACAATGAAAAAAACTGGTCGTCCTGCAATAGAAAGTGATCAACCATTGTTTCTCAAAGCAATTGTCGACATCGCTTTACATGGGTAGAGCTGTCGTGAAAAACGACAAAGTGACTTATACAGAAGTATTAGAACATTAGATGAATTAAATTAGCAGCAACACTATCGACCATGTCAGCAGAGCTCCGTTTACACTAGATTGTTGCCAAGACGAAGTTCAGCAATAGAAGGGAATAGACACGTTTCTACAGTAGCAGACAAGCTAATCCGATCTCAGAACGATTCCACATCAAACATGGATGGAAAGTTCTGCACAGCCACATGAGACATTTGAGGAATTATCGTCAGTGCTCGGACCTAACGAAGTGTGCTTCATTAGCGGGATGATAAAGCACGGTTCAAGCGGACTGACCGCAGCAAATAAACAGGCGCCATTGCTAATGCATGTGGAATATCGTGTCAGTTTACCAGATAGCGATAGGGCTGTTGCAGCTAAACACAAACTTATTCCATCTGTTTATGCTGGAATTCGCATTGAAAAAGACTAGGAAAACCGGAAGTTGTAAGCTATTCAGGTCCAACATACTTAGCAATACGATCAGGGAAGCATTCTTCATCCACAGCTTTCGCTCATGTCTTAAACTTCGACTGTTGGATTTGAATGAATTCGATGAACTAACAAAAGATAAAAGAGACAATGCGATCAAACCTATCATTATTTG
This sequence comes from Bulinus truncatus, assembly GCA_021962125.1. Lineage (NCBI taxonomy): Eukaryota > Metazoa > Mollusca > Gastropoda > Planorbidae > Bulinus > Bulinus truncatus. The sequence continues at coordinate 178,235 of JAGDYQ010000001.1, read as the reverse complement.
TTTTTACAGTGGATGAAGGGCCAGATGAAAATCCTCGCTATCGAAAAGTAGTGAAGTTGCAATCCATCATACGTTAAAAATAATCTTGATGCCTTATTCTTGCAACCAATCCACCAGGAAGAAGTGCTTTTAATCGCGTGGAACGTCGAATGGCTCCATTAAGAGAACTGTCTGGTGTCATGTTGTTAAATGAACATTATGGCAGTCTGCCTTGATTCATAGGAGCAGAACAATCAATGAAGATCTGGAAAGTACAAACTTCAAGTTTGCAGGTGAAACTTTACCTGAAATCTGGTCGCATGTGATTGTTGACCAATTTCCAACACAACAAGAATATATCGCTGAGAAATCTGAATTGGATGCAGCAGGATTGGTGTCGTAGGATCAGGAATGGTTTGATAATCATGTTCACTTTCAAGCCAGCAGTTAACTCAAATAGTGAAATGTCAGCCAAAAACTGTTGCGACAAAGTACGGAGCTCATATTTCAACATTTTGCTGAGATTCTTTCCTCCTCAATCCCAATCAGCAAATAACTGATGGACTCCTTCAGAAAGCGCAGATGCGATGCCTTAATTTCCTTCATTGTTTGTGGCACAAACTCTCAAATTTGATGACATTGTGCAAAGATCAACACAGGACAACACAGAGCTCGGCGCAGTAGAATGTGCCAACCCAAAATTTTCCAGAATCAACTCAGATTAAAAGCATCCGTACTTTGAGAATCGCTGCTAGAAGGCAAAGAGAAATCGTGGCAATTATTGACAGAATGGAAAATGCGTTCAGAGGATGTTGAGTGGCTGGTCAAATGAAGTTAATCTGTCTGCAACTATCCTTTAGAAGCGATGATGAGGAAAGATTTATGTAAGTCGTAACTATGGAGAAACACTTCACTTCACTATGGATGGATGATGTCTAGTGAATATTTTTTTCAAGTGTAGCTTCATTCACCAAGACCCACTATAAACATATTCAATATAGCACACGAATTGCTCACATAATTTGTCAGTCTAGTCCTTTTTTTAGTCGCATTGTTTTGTTTCCATTTGTATTATTTAATCACTGGTTTAGGTCAAGTTTTGCTAATCTACTTCATATCTGTGTCAATAAAATGCATAATCGGAAGATTATTTCAAAGTGGACCTCACAATTGTAAATGAAAAGATAGCAGATAAATGATGTTTATTATATAATTCAGCAGTCATTTTTGCAATTTTTAAAAATTCAAATGATTGAGTTAATGTTTCTAGAATGACTGTGACAACTGTAAAGCAATTAGTTGTTCTACTATTTAAAGTCATTTAATAATCTGATAGTTCTTTTAATATTTATATTTAGATAGTTTAATAGTGAAGTGTGTTATAAGTTTTCGATTAAATTTTTTAATAAAAAAAAAAGTAAGTTCCCCTTTTACACTAACGGTATCGGGGCAGATGAAGTGTAGAATTCATCTGTTTCTATAACTATAACATGAAGGGATTGTGTGGCTAGCACAACGCCCATGTCACCTTCTTTACAACTAAAGTCATTTTTCATTTAAAGCTGGGTGGACTTGTAGGACGACTTTGTAACAAATTTCACATGGGCCTCACCGAGGATCGAACACATAACTCTCAGGTCGACTGGTATCTACACCACTCGGCCATCCGTTCCCTACGAAATTTTAATTAGTTGTTAATTAATTCAATTTTTTTCGAAATGGTAACTTGTACATTCAGGGGGGTCCCAGAAATTTGTGACACTTTTGTGATGGGGGAGGTCAAACATAGCGTGAGGTACTTTATGGACGGATCACAGGCAAAATACGTCTCCCAACTACTGGCCAGCCAAGTAGGATATCCTCTAGCTGCCAGTAATGATATTGATCCTACCTAAAAGTAAAGTGGCGATTGTGAGCATTACAGGAGGTGGGGTGTCGAAGCCAAAATATTCCCTGACTTTCACCGATTACCGGTGTCGGCATTCTATCATCGGCCAACACAGACACTGAGGTGGGGGAGGCAAAGGAAAATAACCGTGTATTTTATTTTCCTTCCTTATGCACCTCATACTATTTATAAAGATGCACGTTTAATTTTTTTTTTTGCTACCGATTATTTTTTCGATATTTCATGTATACTTTCAACAAACAATATATAGTTATACACGTTTAATTATATCACGCTATAGTGAAGTTTATTTGTTTAAATGTATTAATATATATTTACTTTTGTACTGACTCTTTAAAAATTTATACTTATATTCAAAAGAGGAAAAAAATGTTTCATAAGCATTTATTGATTACTAGCTGCAAGTACCCGACTTTGCCCGTTTTAAGAAATAAGGCTTTTCTGTTTACCTTCTGTTTTCTCCCTACCTCCCTCTCTCTCCTTCCCTCTCTCTCCCTCCCTCTCTCTCCACTCTCTCAAATCTCTCTCCTCCACTCCCTTTCTCTCTCCCTTTTCTCCCATCTCCCTCTCTCTCTCCCACCCCCTCCCTCCCTCTCTCCCCCCCCCTCCCTCCCCCTCCCTCCCTCATTCCCTCTCTCTCTCCTCCCTGCCCCCTCTCTGCTATCCTCTCTCCCTCCCTCTCTCTCCAACCCTCTCTCCCTCCCTACCCCTCTCTCTCTCCCTCCCTTTCTCTTTCCCTCCCTCCCTCCCTCGCTTGATCTTTCTCCCTCCCTCCTTTCCCCCTCTCCCTCTCCTCCCCTCTCCCTCTCTCTCCCTCTCCCCTCCTTCCCTCGCTCTCTCCCCCTTCCCTCTCTCTCTCATTCCCTCTCTCTCCCTCCCTGCCACCGTCTCTCTTGTATCTCTCCCTCCTCTCTCCAACCCTCTCTCTCCCTCCCTCCTTTCTCTCCCCCTCTCCCTACCCCCTCCCTCCCTCCCTTTCTCTTTTCTTCCCTCCCCTTTCTCTCTCCCCTTCCTCCCTCTCCCATCTCCCTTCCCCTTCTCTTTCTCCCCCTCTCCCTCTCTCTCCCTCTCTCCCCCTCCCTCCCTCCCTCCCTCTCTCCCTCTTCCTCCCTCCCTCCTTCCCTCTCTCTCTCTCCTTTACTGCCCCCTCTCTCTTTATCTCTCCACCTCTCTCTCTCTCTCTCTATATATATATATATATATATATATATATATAATTATATATATATAATTTTATATATATATATATATTTATATATATATATATATATATATATATTAGGAGTATCCCAAAAAAACTTTATTTCGATTTTTCCAAATTTAAGGCCTGCATTGTGTTCTGCCAGAAAAAAAAAGTGTTTTCTGAAGAAATGAATACAATCGTGAAATATTTAGGGGGTTGCGCGAAGGCAATTAGTATTTTCATCAAAAAAGCGAGGCCCACTGAAATTTCACTTAGATACCATACTTGTCGACTGAATTATAGGTCATTTAATGGCGCCCTTGCTGGAACTGAGGAAGTGAAACAGTCCTTGATCTTCAGAAGGTTTCAGCTTAAACTGCTTCTTAAACATCCACATCTTGTAGCCATGGGCGTGTTCAAGGAAAAAATGTCATATAAGAGGGGGCATTTTAAAAAATGTCATAAAATTGTTACAATAAAACTTAACTAGATTTCTTAGAAAGTTTATTACATTAAAGTATAATAACTAAACAAACAACAAATGTACCCCAAACCTAACCTCTAACAGCAGAAAGTAACTAATGTGCAAATTGCTTGCTTTTTCCAGACTGTTCTAAATACTCCAGTTGTTTAACAATTTCTGTCACATTTTCAGCGAAAATCCGCAACCTTTTATATTTATGTGTCCATCTAGTTTCACATAGCAAAGGAACATTTGGAGTTAGTTTTCTTCGCTGATTAATTTCTCAGAAAAAAACTATAATTGACTTAATTTTTTCTATTGTGTTAATCGTACAGCATTCACATTATTTAAATCGATCACGACAAGATTTAATTTATGTGAACTGCAATGTACAATTGCTGCTTTTGGGTCTTTTTTCGAATTATTGCTTGGACTGCTCCTTCTTACTTGCCATTGTAGAAAATCCGTTTTATCCTTGACCAACAAAATTTGTCACATCTAATCAGGCCCGTAGCGTGCGGGGGGGCAGGGGAGCGTGGCCCACCCTGCGTTTTGTCTGGCCCCTTTGCTTGTTCGCTCTACTTAGTAAAATTTATTTCCTGCCCCCCCCCCGCTATAGCTTGGCCCCTGCTGTAGAATTTTCACGCTACGGGCTGTATCTAATCCAGAATTCTAATGAATTTGTAATTATGTTAATTCTTTGACAAATCTGCACCAAATGACATCTGCTCAATGCCTAAAATTATTTTGTCTCGTCGGCAAGTATAAATTGCAACTGAATAATTTGCTTCACGAACAATGTCTTCAAGCAAGAAAAACCCAAAAATTTCGATCATAGTGTTTTGTGTAGTTTCCGACAGGCCCACCGACAGAAATTTCGGAACCCTGGGCAGGGCTGTCACGGGCCTTTTGTGCTGATAATAATATTTTCAAAAATTGATTGGCAAGCTCTGTCCGGCCCCTAAAACTCGCCGGGCCCCTGATCATTTGCCCTCAACCCCATCGGAGGCACTGGTTGCCGAGATATACTTAGTACTACAAGAACTAATTGACAAACGATTACCTAGAACTTCATCTCAGATTCAACACGAATCTCTATCAGGTCGTAAAAAATACCAGAATGTGATTCTTTTCCACGAAGTGCAAATCATGCATGCCTCAAAAAAAAAAAAGGTTGTAGAAATGGAGGACCCAGTTTGTTGCAATTTTCTGAGAATTTGTCTTCTAAATAATGAGTTCAACTGCTCATCTATAGAAACTGCTTTGGCTACGAATAGTGCAACAACATAGCTTGAATCCTTTATAAAGAGTCTTTTGTTCCATGTGCTTTGCATGTGGCTACGTGCATCGTCGTTGAAATCTTTTAATTTTGTGCATGGTTTGATAACAAATGCTCCATGAACTACTGGAATTAGTTTTTGCGAAAACAACACGCACAATTTGCAAAAGCCATTAACATTTGCAATTATACAACCTACGATGAATAGTGTGATAACCAAGCATATCTAAAGTCTCTGTTTCCACTAATGTCAGCTCTAAAAATCATATTTTTAACAAGGGTTGAACAATCAAGGATCAGCAGCAATTTAAACTCGTTTGAAAGGTCGTATGTCAAGACATACCTTCCAATATCCAATTTAGGAAATGAAGAAGTGACAGCGACAATCAAATTAGAAATAGTTTCTTCAGTTGTGTCTGGCTGTTGAACTTATACTGTTGTCCTCTCAATGCATGTGATAATTCAGATACTGCAAACGCCCTAAAATCTGATAACGGCTTTTCGGAATCCGCGATTGTACTACTTTTCGTTTTATTGAGCATGTACATTTTATTTCCGATATCCATCTTTTCATGATTAATTTAGTATAAATTTAAAAATTCACTCAGTGTCAGACGATTATAAACTAAGAGTTTCTAGATTATAAAAAAACCTGAATGCCAAAACATTTTCGAAGGACTAATCCAGCTACAAAAGGCCATATTAAACAAAAAAAAATTAAAATCAGAACATGCTTGTGCCTGTAGTCAAAATGTGTAAATTTTCAAATACATTTATTTATGTCAATATAAATAATTAATGTTATACTTAACTTGGATTTAATTGAGAAATAAACATGTATGGCATCGTCAGTTAAAATATAAAACGGGTTTCTTTGCCCCCCACCCATGGAAAAATTTTGCCCCCCCTGGAAGAATTCCTAGCTACGCCCATGCTTATAGCAATAAATTATTCTTGCCATCCAATATGCTCTTTAAGTACAGCCCCTGGGAGGGCATGGAAATGAATCCCACGTGGTGGTGTTCCTCCAAGAAATATGACAGCCAGTTCCAAAAAATTCTCTCAAATCATCTCGTGGGTGACGAATTTGAAAATTGTCATTTGCAAACTGCAATGTGCTCTCTTTAAAAGGTCTACTTCAGTCATCCCATCTGCAGTATCACAGGATCCCTTCTCCATAACATGTCACTGCTCTTTAAATATTTGAAAAGTGAAATATCAGGTCCAGTTGATAGCCCACTTATCTTCAATGCGGTGAACACTTTTTCCAGAACAATTTCCATCATATGGTGGCGGCAAGCAAGATGAATAAGACTTTTTCAAGCAGCTTTTCAATTAAAACACATGCCCCTTTGGAATCTCCAGTGTTACATGCTGTTGTGTCAAAACGTAATGCTACTACTTTTTTACAAATTTCCCAGTCAGCTTCAGACATTCAACTACAGCTTGAGCTTGATTGTCACCTGTCCATTAAGCCAATTTTGGTATACCTAGCAAGCACTCTATCTGCAGTCCTGTTACAATCACTGGCAATCTCTCAACATTCTCCCTGGCTGTGAGATCTGGAAGCAATTTGCCATCCCAATGTACAGTTAATGGTACTTGTGAATCAAACAATTCTTCCAACTTCATGTGCTGTTTTCCTAATCTCAGCTCTCACACGCTGTACAGTACTTCGACTTAATGTCATGTCACTAACATCGTGACCAAGAGAATGAGTTGTAGCAGCTAGTAAATGGACTGCTGTACGATCACTTACTTATGATCTATCTATCTATTGCTGCAGCTACTTCTTTGAATGAGAACAGACGTTTGTTAGAGCAGTTTCTGAACATTTTCTTCTCGTTTCTGTGATGCACTAATCAAAAATTCTTCATCGTTTTCATTTTCTTCAGTGACCCTTTCATCTGAACTGCTGTCAGAAGAAAATTGCAATAACGTGCTAGGCATTTGAGAACTTTTAGAGTTTCCTGGTTATTTTTTCACTTTTTGCAATAACCTCTTTGATCTCTGCACCTCTGAGCTTTCCGTTCATAAATAATATTAATGTCAATAAATGCAAATAGACATTGAGTGCAATAAGGGCAGCATTTCTAAACTAACATAAATAGTAAACAGTTACACATTACTGCATAAACATTAAAGAAAAAAAACAGACTTTATTCAGGTTCATCAATATTCGGGATAAAATGTGGTAAATGCAGAACATACCTAAATTTTCAGAGAGCTTGTGCAACCTCTAAATTTTTATCTGAAAATTATGAAATTTTATATTTCTGAGTACTTTTTGTGGTAATCAAATGTGGGGTTTAAATCAAGAAAATAATTTTAAAATTTCCTCTTTATTATGGGCCACCGTAATATATATATATATATATTAGGGTGCATCACCACAATAGAGGGAAAAAAATTTATTGTTTTTAAGCTGTCTATGTTTCTAATTTGTTCCAATATCGTGAATAATAACTGTGCTTAAATATTTTTCAAACCAAGAGTTGATTTAGGGTCGCCCCCTCCCCCCGCCCAAGAAATCACAAACCATGTAAGAAAAAAAAAAGTTGATTCTAGCCTATAAAAACCATTAAAAAGAAGTATTAAATTATTTATTACTGTTGCATTTAATTCAGTTTCACTTTGTTGCACGTTTGTAAGGTTTACGCACATTTTGAGATGTTTTTTTGCGGTCCTACCACTTGAAGAATGTTTTGAAAATGTTCATCCGTTCGCGCTGCTTCAACAAAGTCAGATGCCAGTTTCACTCCTCTCTCGGCACAATCGTTAACAACGTTAATAGCAACAACATTTCTGCACTGGCAATGTAAGAAGCTGTTTTGGCGCATAATGTCAACAGGCAGTTGGAGGAATCCTGTGTTCAGTTGAAATCTGTATATAGTAAACCACGAGTCAACTCCAACCAGATCCGCACAACCGAGTTTTAGAATCAATTGATTGGAATCAGTTGGTTTTCCCCAACCATTTCCAAATCGATTCTGTGGAGTCGAAGCCTAGCAGAGCATCTGCTTGAGCTCGCTTTTTCCAACACAGGTACTTCATTGCTGAACAGAGCAAGTGGGATCATTTCAGCAGTGATGTACCACAGGTCTGTCAGGGCACGGATTGCTGACTTGGATATGTTTCTGTTGACATCGTTGTAATCCAAAGTCCCTTGTAGAGCTGTAGATCATTCCATGGTGCATCCACACTCTTTTGCAAGTGAGCCACCACGACATAAGAAGCATGTGTTACAAATGTAGCAAATGCACGAATCTTTGGCACTTGATCACGTGTGGTAATAGTACCTGAGTGGCAATAATTGAATTTGTTTCTCACACAGTGCAATCTTGAGGCAATATATCAGCTTTGGTGAACAAGAAGTTAAATCCGGGGATTTGGAAACTTCTATTTTCATGTCTGAAAACACATGCGAGAGGATAACTTCACCAATGTGATGGCGACAACCTGACCACATAAGAGCACGTTGCAGCATATTTTGCACGCTGGCAATGCAGGCAGCAGTCTGATAAATAAGTGTTTGATCTTGTTGTGTCGAATGTCATATTAACAATGCAATCATTACAATGCCACTCTGTCATTAGCTTCATGGTTAATTCTGCAATTATTTTACCAACGGGTTTCTTTGTTGCCTTGGCATAATTTGGCACTCCCTAGAAGTTTCAATTGCTTTGCATCACCGACAACAACTGTTATGCGTTCTTCAGTGACACGATGATTTTAATAGAGAAGGTGTCGGTTGCCATCCCAGTGGAGAGTGCAGAGTTTGGGTGGTTCCCAGGAGTCGTGGATCTTTGTAGATATCTCACTTACAACTTTGCGACGTGAACGATCTGCAGTGGCATGAGAAGAAGCCACCATTGATACATCACCCCCAGACTCGCTAATAAGGCCCTGTGTAAAAGCTGCCTGCTGTGTTGGTGTAATCTTAATCTTGTCGCTAGTGACACAAGATTTGGTCGGCTTAAAACATCTGGAGGTACAAATACCAAAGCTCCTGTTGGCTTTCTTCGCTTTTGCAATGGCATTTTATCATCCAAACAGTTATCACTCCATATTATCTTCAGATTTAGAAGTATAATCATCGGGTTCGTCACTGCTACCCTCGCTGGAAGGCACTGATATCGTTGAACATGCTGCATTTCTTCTCTTGCGCGTTTCTGGCGTTTTCAATGTTGCAACATTTCGTGATATGGCGTCGAGCGACTTTTTTTGCAAGTGTTTTGTCAAATGATCCCAAAGCTGGAAGACCTGTCTCCTATCATAGACCTCAAGAATGTTAGAACTTCTGCACTCTTGATAATAGTCTTGGCATTTGGTGGCCACAGGTGAAAGTTGTTGCCAACATAGTTTTCATTGTTCCAGTTACGTTTGGTGGCTGGTGTATTTCGGCGACTTTTATCAATTGAACGAAGTTTATTGTATTCATCAAGAAGCTGAACAATCTTCTCACAGCTCTCCTCTCTGTCACCATTGGAATGTTTGCTTTTCGTAGAAAGCAGTAACTTGTTTCAGCACAATTTTGACAGTTGTAAATCGAGAAGGTGCACCAAGAGAACCTGGACGCTCGCTGTGTGCTGCTACATTGCAGTGATACATCATGCACCTCAAAACTCTTAAACAAGTTGGTAGTCGACGAATTCCAGTAATTATAGCATCAACACAGATTGCAGGCCAATGCCAAACAATTCAGTTTTCAGAAGAGTTTTATGGTTTCTTTGTTGGCAGGGCAGGAGACGCAGTAATAACAGGATATGCAACTGTTGAAGTGATGCCAGGGTCAGCCAGCATTTCCTTAGAAGTTATAAACATTTTATTGTTGTTTCATATCATTTCCATGTTCTGATTTTATGGGTCGTGTATCAGAAATTAAAATAATATAAATAAAGGAATTAAAATGCTTGCCTTGGTCATCAATATGCGGTAAGGAAAAGTGTTTTTTTTTTTTGCTAATAAAATGTGAATTTTAGATTTATTTCGCACAACTGCTTATCTGAAATCAATCATAGCTACCAAACATTATAAAACCAAAGACTATAAAACAATTTATATAGCGCTTCACTTTTTGTATGTAAGTCTGTAAGACTTTTCAAGAAGGATGGTTTTATCTAGTTTTTCGCTTAATTATTGAAGCTTTGTTGAAGTCCGGGGGACCTCTAAATATTGTTAAATATTTTTTATTTTTTTACACAATGCTTTTTTTATCAATGGATCAAATTTAAATAGCAGATCAATTATTTAAAAATTTTTGGTGATGCACCCTAATACATATATATACTAGTTACAATGCCCGACTTTGCGGGTTTAAAATAAGGTTTTCTGTTTACCTTCTGTTTTCTCCCTACCCCCTCTCTCCGCCTCTCTCTCTCCCTCTCTCCCTCCCTTCCCCTCTCTCCCTTTCCCCTCCCTCCCTTTCTCCCTCCCTCCCTCTTCCTTCCTCTCACCCATCTCTCTCCATCCCTCTCCATCTCCTCTCTCCCTCTCCCCCTTCTTCTCTCCCCCGTCCATCCCTCCTCCCTCTCTTCCTCTCTCTCTTTGAACTCTCAGTTTTATCTGCGGGCTGAGACTTAGTCTCTTAGAGCCCCTGAGATCAGACCTGCTGTGTCTCTCAACATCTGGAGACTGCCATAGAGCCCGATGGCCAGCAGGCTTCCGGACTTGTCCACCCTGTGGTCCCGCCAGTCAGGGCACTCGAACAGCAAATGATCTACGGTTTCCTCACACTTCCCTGCAGTGTCTGCAAAGGGTGTCGAGCATTGGGCCTCAACCTCCCAAAGTACGCGCCAATAGGACAGTGCCCAGTTCGGAACTGGGCAATTGGCGCCTGCTCGGCCTTCCGGCTTCTGCAGGTCAGTTTTGGACGGCCGCTCCAGAAACTTTCGGATGTTAACTCCACTCACCCCGTAGGCCCAGCCGAGAACCACTTCGATTGTCCAAGAGGCAGATCACGGAACGTGCTGCCTCGAATAAGGCTCTTGCACTCACGGGCGGCACTTGGGAATCTGTCGACTGGACTATTGCCTTGGCAATGCCGTCTGCCCTTTCATTTCCGGGCGTCCGCATGCCGGAACCCATTGGTCACATGCGTGATGTTGGGACACAAGACCACCTGTATTGCCATCAGCATGGCCCCAGCGAAGGGCCAGTGCCTGTCCAGCACACAGCAGAACAGAGAGCGTCGTGAGAATGACAATGTCCAGAAACAGGCGAAAGTACCCCTCACCAGATTAGCTCCCCTATGTGGTCCACTGCCTCAGTAATGGCTGTCATCTCTGCCTCGTAAGCACAGAACGACGCATGGCCAGCATGGTCTTCAGCCGGTTGTGGGAGAGTTATGTGGACCCCAGAGCGCGAGGCGCTTATTCCGGCCGTATCTACTGGATACAGAGGCATCAGTATAGGCCAGTAGCGTTCCCCGAATGGTTTCGTCTCTCCATAGCCACATCCGTGATGATTGGCGATCCTTTGCGTTCCCAGCATTGGTTTCGACCAGGGTCGTGCGTACTCGAGGCATGTAGAGAGCCTCGCCGGAAGAGGCCGCCGAGGCGGAGTCTCTAGCCTTCGGCGATCCCGCTCGGCAGCTTGATCTCGGAGGCTACCATTCTGCTGCGTGGTGCATAAAAGACTGCATCGAAGCCGCTTCCTTTCACCCAGCCATCCCTTAGGACAGAGGTCTCCTCCTGCTGCTTAAACCGCTCGCCTGCGCGGTTATAACGGCCTGCTCTCTACGGATACCTAGAGGTGGCACATTGCCATGATTTCCACCGCTGCTGTGGGTTTTCGAAAAGTACTACTGTGATCAGCCGGGGAAAGCCTGGGTTTTGTGCAACTTCTAGGGCTCTAAAGAGGACTTGGGCCCACTGACCTCCCACAACAGCTCTCATCGATCTGGGGCCTTGCACGCCATACAACACAGTGACCTGGACATCTATAGGCCCCCCGGACGTGCTCGCCAACTTCTTGACAATATTCCCAGTCTGTCAGGCGCAGCAGGCAGCATGACAGATGTGTGCACGGAAATGGCGCTGTCTCAAAGTGTTACCTCCAAAGTGCCGGAAGCCCAGGTTCCAGAGCAAGAACCTTACCCTCTACCTCCAGTCTAAATGGCTCCTTAAGGATACTCGTGCCCATGGTAAACAGCGAGTAGACGGTCTTCGAGACGTTAATCTCTGGCCCCCACCTTCCCTGTGCCATATTCGACCGTAGTCCAGGTCCTTCTGGAGTACTCTCTCAAGGACGAAGGCACTCTTTCCAGTCTTCAGATCACTAAATCGTCGGCATACAGTAGGCTTTTACATCATCTCAGAAACTGAGCGGGTCAATGATGACTGGAACAATGCCTGGCGAGGCAGAGCCCTGTGGAAGACCCTGTTCGAGGGTCCGTTTCCTCGACACGCTGCGCCAGCACGTATGCTGACCGGTACGATACTGAAGGCTTCGTGACAAATGTACATGCGGCAGTGACGCCCAACCGCTGGCAACTTCAACAATAGTCCTGGTCGCCGCCAGACTCGATCGTAAGCCTGCTTGAGATCTGGAAAACCGCCGTTGACTCAGCTTGAAAGCCGTCGGCTATTTCTTGGACGAGGGCGTGACCATGTCCATGTGCTCTTACCCCTTGAAAGCCTCTTGCTGTGGGTAGCCAGGCCTTCCTCAGGAACCACATCAACCTTCGGTTGACCACTTGCGTTCAACTACTTTCCCAACACATGAAGTGGGGAAATAGGACGGTAGCTTTCTGTGAGTCAGTCTTTTTCCTTTTTAAAGTGCCAGCACTATGAAAGCCTCCCTCCCTGGGGAGTTCTCACCATCAACCAGGTGCGATTGACAAACTGGAGAAGCTTTGCTTGTCCCGCTGCCCCGAAGGTGTGTGATCATCTCATTACTGATCAAGTCTGCCTGGGGCCTTTCTAATGCGACACTTCCTGACTGCGTATGCCAATTCATTGGCAGAGAATGGGAGCTCTGAACGTGTCTCGATTTTCCGTCCCAAACTCAACCTTCTCTTTGACCCGTCGGACTTTATCCAGTGCCTTGGACAATGTACTCTTCTTACTCGACTTGCAACCTCTGCAAAGTGCTTGTTAAGCACTTCGGCTTCTTACTATCGCTAGCCGTCAGGCCTGAGTCCGCGTTGCATCAGGGGCCACCAGTTCTGAAATTCTGGCCTGGGTCAAGTCTTTCAGCAATTTGGCCTCCACCACACTTGTCAACAATTGTAAAAAAATTTCTGACCCCCCCACCCCTCCCCCCTATTTTGTTGACGTAATTAATGGACAGCCTTAAGCAACAACAATGCCAAACACGTGTTATTCTCGTGGTGTATGACGTATTTCAACCCATGTTCACATATTTTGTAGCACTTCGCCCACGCGTGTCTTGTTCCCCCCTTTCAAGAGCCGATATTTTTTTTTTAATCAACAACAATGCCAACATTTTCTCGTGCTACAGCTAATGACGTATGTCAACCCATGCTTACCCTTCCACTGTCATATTTCGTGACACTTCGCCCACACGTGATGTTCCCCCCCCAACTTCCCATCCCCACAAAAAATACACACAGATGTTCACTAATTGTATCCATTCAAGGTCATACATTATAATTAAATGCCAATCCTATTGTTTCAAGATCATATCTCTGATGTAGAACTGACAATTTCTGTGTACGGGTTTTTTTTTCCTTTTTTAGTGTTGTCTGATCTGGTTATAGAATTGGGTTATTTACTGATTTTTTTTCTGCAACTCTGTTGTGAAAAATAATGAATCGGCAGTCAAAAAACGGCCGGTCCGATGGATTATTATGTAGTGCAATATCAGGTTTATTATCGTTCGCTCCCTACAACAATCGGCCGATCTGATATTAACCGATAGTGCCAATATCGGTCGATACCGATCCGATTGTTATCTAGTGAACATAGCCAGCAGCCTTCCTATCTGCTTTCAGTCACAATTCTGTTAACTTTGACAATTCGTTGTACTATAGAGAATCTCGCTTTGGAAAATAACACATTCGCCGTTAAACTGATTTACCAAATATTTATTTAAAAAGAAAAATAATAACTTGATAGACACTTTATATTAAAGATTGCCTAAGAGCTTTTTGACGTTATTCTTAAATATTATATTAAAAATTTAGTATTTTTCCCTCACTTTATTGGGGCAGGTTTTTTTGCGCCGACACCGACACCGGACAAAGTACAAACGCCGACACCGACACCGGGAAAAAAGCCGATACCGACACCGGTTCCCCACCCCTGGTGAGCAAGCAACCAACACTTTACATACGCAAGCAAGGGTGTGTGACCATACGGCCAACGAGAATCATTTTCTTTGGGATTAACTATATAACATATGTACTTTATTTGATGTATTATTAAGTGTCCCTATTAGGGAGGCCCAAAAAACTCAACTTTCACCTACAGAGCAAGAAACCCTCTAACTTTTTTTCATTATGGCAAAACTTTAATTAGGGCAGGATTTCAGCCTCTTTTGTGCCAACTGCAAGTGATGCTCAACATTACTAGTTTTCAAAATTTCATCGAAAATTGTCGAACTTTCATGTAATTTACATTTTGTATATTTACTTACTGTACCATGTTCTTTGTGTTATATTTTACTACTTAGTGTTGGCTGTTGACTATTTCTATGTCGCAACTTCCTGTTGGTGATGACTGCGTGTGAAGCAGTGTTCTTGATGATGAAACTCAATGAAAATGAGTACATACCGACCAAAATTAGCAAAATCAGGTAAACAGCAAGACAAGATAACTCAAGTAAGAAAACCAATTGTTCAATCCAAGTGTAGCACAAGCCTTTGACCATAATAAAACATCTGATCATGCAGCACTATTCAACGAGTCAAGTGCTAGGCATGAAATTTCTAAAGCAATGAAAGACATAATTTTGAGCCAACTTGCCCATTATTAATCCATTGGGATGGAAAGATACTTCCAGAAATATTTGGGAAGGGGCTTAGTTGACAGGCTACCAGTTTTAGTTTCAGGTGATGAGATGGACAAACTGTTAGGTATGCCAAAGATGAGCTCTGGAACTGGTGAGAATGAAGCAAATGCTGTTCACAAATTGTTGGTGGAGTGGCAGCTGGTTGAGACGGTTCAGGCTATGTTCTTTGACATAACCTCAGTAAATACCAGCAGAATAAATGAAGTATGTGTTGGCCTTGAAAACAGGCTAGGTTGTGAACTTCATTAGTTATCCTATCATAACCATCTTGTAATTGAGATCAACTGAGTTTTCCTGCATCTGCTTCATGGACCTTCAAACTCCCCCAGATATCCCGCTTTCAAACGGTCAAGGCTGTCATCACCAGGCCGAATATTTCAGAACTCAGGTGAAACAACTGCGACTTCCAGTTTATCAGATGCAACCATTGCAGTCCTCACCAAAAGCACCTAAACGAACAAGTCCAGAAAGGATTACATGGAGCTTGTTGAGTTGACTCTGATTGTTTTGGGAAATTCATCAAGAAAAATCCACTAGAGGGCTCCAGGACCAGTACATCGTGCTCACTTGATGGCAAAATTAACTTATGCCATGGAAATATATCTCTTGTACAACCAAAAAGATGTACTAAAAGCTTACAAAGAAAGGAGAAGCCCAAGTTGAGCGCTTTGTTAAGTTTGGTGCAATTTTACCAAACATTGGGTAACTGGTCCTCTGCGTGCAACTGAAGCTCCATTCCAGTGATTTATAGCTGTGGACTTATCTCAACAGTTACCAGATCATCGATCCTGACAGCAGTACAGGTACAGAAAGGTCCTAGAAAATCATCTCTGGTATCTTCCATTCGGGCTTGTTGTATTAGCCCTGTTCTCAGATAATGTGACAGCTGCTGCAAAGAGATGGGAGTTAGGCAGTGAATGACCCGTGAGGCTGGCGAACGAAAGAGCGTGGAGATTCATCAATTCTAATGAAACCAGATGGTTGTTTAGGTGACTTTACATCTACCAGAACGGGGAGCCTTCTTTGTTGTTTTAACATTGTCAGTGCCTTTCTTGGTTTACCACCACAAGAGTAGCCTGCGAGTAAACAGTAGAAATGGCCAGACACGATTCAAGTCATTACGTGTTGTGAACGACACTGCAGAGCGAGCAGTGAAGCTTTTTGAAGAATACAACACTCTGCTTACCAACGACGAAGAAGAAAAACAACTCTTATTGCAAGAAGTGGAAGCAGCCGCAATGCTATTCAAGCACAAATCAACAAAAAGTCTGCTGTTTAGGCCTTTATGTCAGATTTAAAATAACATTGATGATAATGCATGCTTTTGTGACTTGTCAATAACCATATGTTTAAGCATAGTGGTTAATTTGCAGGAAAAGAGTGTTGAACTGCTGATATTAAAAAGCGTTTGCTGATTGTAATTTTTAAAACCTTCAACATATGCGTATTGCTTTATTTTGCACGAATTTCGTAAAGTTTGGATATTATATTGCTCTTGAGCACCGTCTTGTAATTAGAATTTAAGCTAAAAATTTACCCAAAACATTACTATTAGCAGATGTAAAAACTTGGGAGGGTGTGTTGCTCTATAGCACACATGTCATTTAGAGCATTTTCGAAAAAAAAATGCTCTATTGTCCCGTTTTGTCTCTCTGTCTGTCATCACCCTCTATATCTCAGCAACCCGTCCTAGTCCATGATAATATATCATTTTGTAGGTCTTGGCCTGCCATGTGTGCATCAAAAGTCCATTTCGCGATCTGACCTTTGAGGGCCAAATAAAAGGGCTTATTAGGTAACGTTTTGTACTATATAAGCTATATTAGCAAAGGAGTGCTCTAGATCTCAGCAACCATAAGTTCTAGACCCATGTTGTATATATCAATTTGTGGGTCTTGACCTGCCATGTGTACATCAAAAGTCAATTTCGCCGAATACCAGGGCTTCTTAAGTTACCATTTTTTTACTATATAAGCTATATTAACAAAGGGACGTACAAAGGGACGTAGCTCATTATTTATTTTTGTAACAGTTATTCAACATGACTTACGTCCCTTACGTTTATAAAACCCACAATACATAACACGCGCACCAAATAAGATTTCATCAATGACAACTTTGCAGCACAGCTCCAATCAACCAAACGTCATCATTTGTGGGGACTTCAATCAAGATTTCAAAAGCCCGGGGCAGAAATTGAAAATTCTTCCGAAACAAACTTCATCATTCAACTACTTTCACCAAGATTGGCAACAACAATTTATCAAACAGCAATTGACGGAGTTTTCAGACGATTAAACCGCTACTTTTTAGAATGTTTCAATTATGAATCCTATTTCAGTGACCACAAGCACTTGTAGTTAGATTTAGAGAAAATATTTTTAAATATAAAGAAACGTCTTTTTAATATCTTTTCAGATATATGCATTATACAATGAATTTAAACATTTCCAAAATTTCTGAAATATTTACTGAAAGATATCATACGTACTGATACATAACACGAAAGTGCGCTAACACGTCCTATGTCCAGAATGAAACAGGCCGTTGCTTTTGCCATGTCTCAATTAACCACCATAGTCCCTATACTTAAATGTGTTTTGGCTTTGAGGGCCCACTTCGAGTATATATATGCTATTTTAGTATATACTAGTTGCAAGTATCCGGCTTTGCCCGGGTTTAAAATAAGGTTTTCTGTTTACCTTCTGTTTTCTCCCCTACCCCCTCTCTCCCTTCCTCTCTCTCTCTCTCCCTCCCTCCCCCTCCCTCTCTCTCCTTTCCCTCCCTCCCTCTCCCTCCCTCTCTCACATCCCTCTCCCATCTCCCGCTCTCTCCCCTCTCCCTCCTTCCTCTCAGCGTCCATCCTCCATCTCTCCTTCCCTCCCCTCTCTCCCCTTCCCTCCCTCTCTCCCTCCTTAACCCCTTTCTCCCTCCTTCCGCCCTCCCTCCCTTTCCACCTCTCTCTCCCTCCCCCTCTCTCCCCCTTCCTCCCTCCTCATTCCCTCTCTCTCCCTCCCCTGCCCCCTCACTCTTTATCTCTCCTCCCTCCTCTCTCCCCCTCTCTCTCTCTCTCCCTCCTCCCTCTCTCTCCCTCCCTTCCTTTCTCTCTCCCTCCCTCCCTTCCTTTTCTCTCTCCCTCCCTTCCTTTCTCTCTCTCCCATCTCTCCCTCTCCCCCTGCTCCCTCTCCCATCTCCCTCTCTCCCCCTTTTCTCCCCTCCCTCCCCCTTTCCACCTCTCTCTCTCCCTCCCCCTCTTCTTCCCCTTCCTCCCTCCCTCATTCCATCTCTCTCCATCCCTGCCCCCTCCTCTTTATCTCTCTCCCTCCCTCTCTCCCACCCTCTCTCTCTCCCTCCCTCCCCCTCTCTCTCCCTCCCTCCCCCTCTCTCTCCCTCCCTCCCCTCTCTCTCCCTCCCCCTCTCTACCCCTTCCTCCCTCTCTCATTCCCTCTCTCTCCATCCCCCTGCCCCCTCCTCTTTATCTCTCTCCCTCCCTCTCCCACCCTTCCTTTCTCTTTCCATCTCCCCTACTCCCTCTCCATCTCCCTCTCCCCCATCTCCCTCTCTCTCCCCCTCCTTTTTCTCCCCCCTGTCATCCCCTCCCTCCTCTCTCCCCCTCCCTCCCTCCTCCTACCACTCCTTTCTCTCTCTCTCATCCTCCTGCCCCCCCCTCTCTCTCTCTCTCTCTTTCTCTCCTTCTCCCTCCCTCTCTCTCTCTCTTTCTCTCTCTCTCTCTCTCTCTATATATATATATATATATATATATATATATATATATATATATATACTTATTATTATGGCTTCACACACTTCTTCTAAAATCTTTCTTCATTCCTTTATCTTCCTCAAACTGTACAAATCAGGGAGCATGAAAAAACAACAATTCTTTGCATCACAAAGGAGGCACAATACTGCTCAGCGCGCAAGTTCTATTCGAATCCGGAAATGACGTCACAGAGGAATTTTATTTGTAAACATAGTCAAAGTTACTTTAATATAGTAAAATACTAAAATAAAAAATTAATTACAATTAAACTACCCATCGAGATGAAGCAAGAAACCTGTCCTATAACCTTCCCCGTAATTATGTGTATGTGTAACAAATTTCATGTTATCTGTTTTTCTGGATCTTGAGTTATAAGGGAGGAACGACAGACAGACAGACGAACAAAAAATACGTCTTATAAGTATAGAGATACTGATTGTCAACTCTAACCCTTTCCTGCTAAATCGGCATTTCTGTGTCTGTCGGCATTCCTGTGTCAGTCACACAAGATAGTGCAAAATTTACTGTATATTGTATGTGTTATGTACTGAATGAGTTTAATTTAAATGTCATGCAAACATTTCTTTGATACACTCTCTTTCCCACACAAATATGACATTACATGAAGCATACCCAACCTACACCACCCCTGTCCCAAAACATATTGACACCAGTTCCACTGTTTCAAACTAGGAGCACGCGTCTGCAGATGTTCACTAAATTGTATTCAGGGTCATAAATTAATTTCAAGATCATATAGCTGCTATGATTTTACGTAAACGTGACAGTTTCTGTGTTATGGTATTTTTTCTTGCTTTTTTCTATCTAGTTTGATCTATTTCTGTTTATAGAATTGGCTTATTTACTGATTTTCGTATTTTTTCCGCAGCTCTGAAATAATAGAATGTGGGTGGAAATTTAACGCATTTAGGTGTTTGCGATAAAACATGTAATCGCATAGTCTTTTTTATGCTTTAAATACGCGTTAATTGCGCTCAATCATCAGTCCTACTATATCAGCCGAGTCTAGACCTTGATTGAAAAGGTGCCATGTATATATGCGAAACAGTTAGTGCAGCTTTTGCAGACGTGACCAGCAAGACGCTGTATTTTCAAGAGCGATAAAAAAATTAAGCGCAAAAAATGATACAAAATTTCTAACAACTCGCTATTTTTGATCTAATTATAACCGAGTTCACCAAACACTTGCCGTTCTTTAAGGTAATCCATACACCGATGCAAGTTCCAGTTACAGCTAATTGCTATTTTTTTATTTTTAAGCTACAGTAAGCCATTTGCCACATGCATTCAACAGACCAATGAATAAATAAAGAAATTAAAAAAAAAATATTAAAAAAAAATATTAAAAAATTTATAAAAAATGTTTTATGTGATTTTGGGGTGAAAAAGTGTAATTTTAAGATATATTTTTCAAAGAACCAATTTTTAAAATCTATTTTAGATATCATAAAATAACTTAACACAAATGTTAAGAAATGTGTTTTCAACAACGTCCAATCTTTTTTATAGAAAAAAATGGAAAATAAAAAAAAACTGTAATTTTTATTTCGGCACACTCAAAAAAGTCACATTTTTTAGGGGGTTAGGTAAGAAAAAAAATTATAAAAAATTTCTATTAATTATTTCCAAAAAAAATTTTGGAGAACTGTCAACAATAGGTAAGAATAAGCATGCAAAAATTATAAGCTTATATCTTCAGTATTAGCGCGTACTTTAAGGAGGTTGAGGCCCAATGTCGACACCCTTTGCAGACACTGCAGGAAGTGGAGGAAACCGTAGATCATTTGCTGTTCGAGTGCCCTGGACTGGCGGACCACAGGGTGGACCAGTCCGGAAGCCTGCTGGCCATCGGGCTCTATGGCAGTCTCCAGATGTTGAGAGACACAGCAGGTCTGATCTCACGGGCTCTAGAGACTAAGTCTCAACCCACCAGATAAAACTGAGAGGATTCAAGAGAGAGATTGGGCTGGGATGTCTTGACCCATGACGTTGGTTTTCTTGATGCCGATGGTCAATCCGATTCTCTGCATGCTTGAGCGAAGCAATCCATCAGTAGCTGTAGGTGTTCCTCTGTGTGTGCCGTCAGGGCCGCGTCATCAGCAAACATCATGTCTCTGACAAGAATTGTGCGAATCTTGGTTTTTGGTCTTAGGCGGTGCCATGTTCAGCAGCTTCCCGTCACTTCTGGTGTGTAGGTAGACACCTTCTGCAGAGTACTTAAATGCAAATTCAGCGTCATAGAAAAATATACCAAATAGTGTAGGCGCTAGAACACAGCACTGTTTGACTCCTTTTGATTGTGAAGGGTTCCTGAAGTGTCCCCATCGTAGCTGATGACTCCCTGCATATTATCGTGAAAGGAAGTTATTATGTTGAAGTAGCAACTGAGGTGGGCGAGCGAATCTTCTTCAGTAGCCGGAAGAGGCCGCTTCCTGCTTACAAAGTCAAACGCCTTGGTTAGGTCGATGAAGGCGATCTACAGCGGCATCTGCTGTTCTCTGCACTTCTCCTGGAGCTGAAGCACTGATAATATCATGTCGACAGTGGATATTTCTTGTCGAAGCCGCATTGTGATTCGGGGTACTACGCGGTTTGCGAGAACCTGAAAGACAGTTGAGGACCACGCCTACAATGCTCAACAATGAAATACCTATGTAGTTGCAGTCGCTGCGGTCCCCCTTATTCTTGTATAGAGTGACTATCTTGACGTTGCGCATGTCTTGCGGAACTCTGCCTTCCTTCAACATATGAGCAGAGGAGCTCGTGGTCGTGGCTCTAATAAGGCAGGTTTTCCGTTTGATGATTTCAGGGGAGATGCCATCCTCGCCCGGCGATTTACCACTGTTCAGGGCATCAATGGCTTTGCTTAGTTTGTTCATGGTAGGTTCAGCATCCAGCTCCTTCCAGACCAGTCAAGTCTTCTATGGCGTCCAGTGCTCTCTGAGTGACAGGTTTTTCACTGGAGTACAACTCTGAATGATGTTCCACACCACCTGCCCATTCCTTGCTTTTTGTCAATGATGATACTCCCCTGATTTAGACTTCAAGGGGTGCTGTCTTCTTTGATGATTTGCCAATGATTCCTTGCTTGATACCTTATACATTCTCTTACATGTTTTGCCAGTGTCCGAAACCTTGCTGGATGCTATTCATAGTTGAAGCCAATAGTCGTTTGCGCAGCGACGAGGCAATCTGCTGGGCCTTTCTCCGAGCAGCCTTCAGCTCCAGAAGATTGTGTTGACTTTGGTCAAGTTTGTAGCTTATTAGTGTTTTTCTCTTGGCGTCGATGACGGGCTCCTAGTTTGACAACATATGCCATAAGACAGTCGGTATTCTTGTGCTCCCTTGTACCATACGTCAGAACAACAGCTCTGTAGATAGTGTTCCGGAGCCAATTCCATATATCTTCTGCGTTCGGCTCTTGGTCGCTTTGCATCTCCACAACGCTGCTCTTGAACTCCTGGTTTTTTGGTTCGATTGGTGATCTGACTGGTGTTGATTTTGGCTGGCATTTCTTTTCGAATTGATGAGTCTCTTGGGGCGTAGCTTCTATCTTAGAAGCAATGAGGAATTGGTCTGTATCGCAATCGACGCTATGGTAGAGGCTCTGGTGTTTCAAACAAATGCCATTGATTTGATCTTAGGTGCCTCAAGACGCCTTGCTTGATATGCCTTGTTCTGAAAGTAGGTGTTTGTCACGCCGCAAGCCAAATGATATGGCGGAATTCAAGTAATCTCTTGTCGTTTTCGTTCATTTCCCCATGCTATGACCTTGCACTTGACTGAGAGTCATGGTCAGAACCAACACGAGCGTTAAAATACCATGAAAGGTAGGGGTGTTCCGAAGCAGGGACTGCGGCGATTGCGCTGTTTAGTAGCTCGTAGAACTTGTCTTTGGTCTCCGTGCTGGCTTGCATGGTTGGTGCATAAATGCAAAGGAGGTTGGCGGTACCAGATGCTGTGAAAAAGACGCAGGGTGAGGATTCTCTCCGTGCCGTGGAAAGGAGGTTCAATCATTTGGAGCAGGGGTGTTCTTGATGGCGAAGCCGACTCCGTGTTCTCTGGATTCCTCGGTGACGTCACTTTCCTCTGCCAAATAGAGGTGTAGTGTTCTTCCCTCAAAGATCCAGTCTCTGGGGAGGCATTTTACTACCTGGCTACAGCAGTGTTTCCCAAACTAGGTTTTTGTGGACAGTGCTGCTTGTAGGTGAGGCTATCTCAATCACTCAAACATTACATTTTTGTATTTCAAAATAATTTCTGAGGAAAGTGTCGTTATCAGCTGTGTTTACGTTTTGAAATTCATTTTTGAAATCATTGGGATCATTGGAATAGAGGAGAAAAGTATTAGAGTCTTCTAGGACTGAGGCACTAGGTTTAGGGTAAGACCGTCCCACGCTAAGGGGGGTGAGGCTATAATTCCACTCAAACGCATTACATTTTTGTATTTCAAAATGGCGTTCGGAGGAAGTGTCGTTATAGGCTGTGTTTTACGTTTTTAGAAATTCACATTTTGAAATCATAGGAATCATTGGAATAGGAGTAAAAGTAAGGTCTTCTAGGACTGAGGCACTAGGTTTAAATTAAAGTAAGACCGTCCCGCTAAGTAAAGCACCCGAGGGTTAAAATAAAAAATAGTTCAAACAATCAGGATCTTTCGAACTTTCAAACAGTTTTTGAGAAATGCCCCACAGAATATACACTTTAAATTGAATTTTCCGAAAGCCGCCATATTGTATCGGTGTGCCTATTGAGCCAGAGGGCACATTATATGTACGTTCTGACATTATTGTTGGTACTACGCAGATATATTGGTCCAGAGCGTCATATTTCGTATTTCGGGCAGATGGGGTTCGTCAGCTTAGGAGGGCAATTCATCTAGGGAAGGAAAACCCTGATTCAAACCGACGCTGCCTTGCAGGCTCACCCAATCATGGGAAAGGCTTCGGGAGTCAGCCCCGAGGAAAAATCCGGAGTCAGGTCCCTAAGGCGGATGTACGTCACTCTTGATGTCCTTCCGGCAACTCCTGTAGCCAAGTCGTCTCCAAGCGTGGTGCTGCACCCCCTTGGACCCCGTCGACATCGAGAGGGAGGCCCTGTTGTCTGGGCGAAAACAAGGCCTCCACAATTTTCTTGAGCCTGCGCTCTGGAGACGTACTCAGTCTCACTTCACGGCGAGAACACAAACAAGAAGACAGCGATTTCGGGCTATGTCCTTGCTCAATTGGCGGACTGTCTTCAATGGTGGGATAGTCCATCGAAATCCACGCTGGTGCTTCTACCGCTCGCCTCAAGCTGGGCAGCCCCGGCCAATAAGGTGTTGGCCCGCCGCATTCACTGCCTGCTTCAGGTAGGTGCCTGGAGCTTAGAGCGCGGCTCAACAGGCAAGCCATTATCACATGCACCAGGAAGTCATTCCAAAGATAAAGACGGAGTCTCTCCAGCTCTCCATGCAAGCTGGAATGTGCGCACTATGCGCACTGGACTGACCGATGACTTACAGAAGATCGATGACTTCCGCAAGACTGCAGTCATTGACTTCGAGCTGCACAGACTTAGCATCGATGTGGCAGCCTTACAAGAAACGAGTTATTTTACACTACAATTTAAAATGTAAACTAGTGAATAGAGCACCCTCTTTTATATTGTGGGAAGGAGCAGGAGGTTTGTCGAAGGCCATATATAACAAAAACATCTTCATTTAATATTACAAGTGGGGCTTTTGTCGACATACCTGGGGGTGAGGGTGTGTGCAAATTGCGACAGGGTGGAGGTGGTAGATCTACTTAATAAGTAAACGGACCTTAACTTCAAATTGTTGTATTGGGTATTTATCGATTTGGTGAACTTTCAGTATTTTGGTCAAATTAACGCATTTAGGTGTTGCGTTAGAAATTTTAATCACAAAATTTTGACGCGTTAATCGCAAATTAACGCACTTTAATCAGTAGCCTATTAAAAAGTAAATAAATGCATGCCTATTATAAACACTAATATTAGTAATATGTATGTAAAATTTCGAAGTTGTCCAATCGTCTTCTTTGGCCTGGAGCCCAGAAATTCTTCGGCGGCCCAGAGAAATTTAATCAACCTTGATAATCACAATTATAATTGACATGAAATGTTAGGCTTAACGTATCGCCTTGTTTTCAAATGATAATTGTGAAGGATACGGATTTGAATTAAATATACACAATGTTTGATTTTGTTTGTGCATGTGTGTTAATCACACTTTTAAGTGACTATAGAGAGTATGAATTTGTATGTTGTTATGTGACGTAGTAAGACGTCATTGTCACTTGCTTAGATACAAGCCCTGGAGATAGAGAGTTACTTTTTTATCTTAAACTAGTATTTAGTAAGACGTATTTTATTTAACTTGAAAGATGTACCTTTATCATGTGTCTTTATCTGAAATCGAATATGATATTTTAAGTGTGTTTATCTTATCTTTGAAGTCTACGTCCACATTAAAATATGAATCCAGCAGTCAGTGTTGTTGACTACTTTGAATTGAAAGCTGTATGCACGCTACCATAATGCCTCCACAGTTAGTTAGATCAGACCAAACGACGAAACACCAACCCTGACAATAGTGTTATGGCTTGCAAGTATAGAACAAATTGATTATGCACTATGGTTGGTGCCACCCGGTGTTGCGGAAAATCAGGGTGTCAACCCCCTCCCCTAGACTTCCACCGTAAACAGGGTTGTTAACAATACTCTTAAATTGTATCGTCAATACAAATACCAATTCTTCATGAAAAAAGTATCGCCAATACCAATACTAATACTCAAGTAAAAATGTATTGAGAAAATCGATACCAATACAATACCAATACTTTTGAGAACAACAAATTATTTTTTATAAAAACTATCAATTTTAAAAAAAAAAGTAAAAATAATAAAATACAATGTCAAAGCACAATTTTAATGCTAATCACTTCACCACGTAATACGACACACTTTTCAAAATAATCATTGCTTAGCCTAGAACATAATGACATAAAACACGCCCACCCAATGAAAACAGGCGTAACTGCACCTTCGCCGTATGTCAGTGTTCAGTTGCAGGTATAGTTTCTTAATGCTTGGGTTTGCTGATAATGAAAGCATTTCTGATAGTTATCTTCAAGATATCTGTCTACCTTCAGCAGAACTTTTACTATTAAGTAATTCGTCCCGGTTCTGCCTCCATGCGAGTAAAACAAGCAAAAAATCTGTTGATTTAGATCTCTGTACTGCTGACTGTACTGAAGCTGCACCACCCTGCCGAGTAAAATCAGGTTGGAACTGCACCCAGTGCACAGAGCCACTTTTAAGGTTTGTACAACTTCAGCCTTGTTATACAAGTTGTCTGTCCAGTCAGTCTTAAATTTTTGGATTGATCTCTGCTGCCAGTTTTGCCTTTGGGTCAGAAATATAAAATCGAATCAAGCATTAATTCAATCAATAACAGCTCTGGCAAAGGGTTCACACACAGTAAGAGGGTGTTTATGCCGCACATCCATTTCCTGCAGGTTACCTTTTAGTTAGTGTGGGCAGCAAATAACCAAATCCAATATTATTTTCTCCTTGCGAAATGTCCAGTCTAAGACACAATGGAGCAAATACGGTATTTCAATGTATTCTGCTATGAATATTTTCTGCTGCGGGGTCAGTCTATTGATGTCAAGGTCATCAAACACCATATCAAGTTTAACTTCTAATTCTAGATAGGATAGTAAACGATGTATTTTTGCAACAGAATCGTAGTGGAATTCCGTTAATTGTCATCGGGAATAACGAGATACGTGCCAATTGCCGCTTTGATTGCATCTGTAGCCAAAGATGAGTGATTTTGTTTGTTCCAGGTAGCTATAACTTTGCAAATGTTTGAACTGACAAACGTTTGGTTACTTTTGTAGTACTTAAGCATCACGCGTAGCAAGATTTAACAAGTAACATGCACATTTACGATGTGGCGGTAGCTGGTAAATAACCTGTTCCTGTTCGTCATCATAATCACATGGTGGATTCAGTAAATCATCAAATTTCTTCAAATTACAATTTACATATCAAATCTTCATCATCCTGTTGCTCCTGCCTCTGATCTTCATTTAAATCCACATCGTTTACATTTAAGTTCATCATTTCATCTTTACAAAACAGCGAAATGCTTTTAAAAAGAATTTGATCCGCTGTATTACAGTGAAGAAAAGGGTGTGTCACTTATTTCAAATTCTCTGTTGATTGCTTCTAATGTTTGGCTTAACCAAATCATAAATATGTCGACCAACTATTCTACGCACAGCCAAGCAACAGCCTTTTCGCTTAATTAAGTGACCCAGGTTCTAACCAATGCAGTAACACCAATAAAACTTCTTCGTCTGGACGTCCAGCAATGGGCAGTTGTACAGACAGTATTAATCGAATCCAACTTATCTTTAAACTATGATTATTAGTAGTGGTTGAATTTATGTAGATTACTCTTAAAACAATGTATTAAAATCGCTATTGTTTTCTGCAAATTGCTAATAGTAGCAATAGAAAAGTATTGGTATCAGTATCGATAATTTTTCGTTAAAATGTATCGGCGATACACAAAACAATACTTATTACAAAAAGGATCGGCAATACAGCAACCAATACTAAAAAAAAAGTATCGCCGATACTGTATTGGCCGATACCGATACTTCGATACTAACAACCCTGACCGTGAACAATGGAACATATTTCGAATTTTCCTGCCCTAGACCATAGATAGTTGCCTATATTTGTAATGTTTATGGAATCTAATTGGTCCAAAGATGAGTTTTAATTATATAAGATAAAAAAAATACACAATATAAGTTAACGTGAAAGCGCTTAAGAACTGCAATAACCAGCAAAAACTAAGTCAAATTATTGTTATTTTGACAATAAACTTTATTTTAAAATTTCCTTTCAAGCTGCTAATATGTCAATCACTTCATCGATAACAATATATTTCACCATATCACTTTCAATAGAAAACAAAGCAAGATCAGAAGGCCTTGACTGTCATATAGTGACAATATCAGCTGCCTTAAGATATCTTCTAACCTTTGTATCTCTTTTAAAAACTCAACTTCGGATAACTCATCAAAGTAAAATGAGTGCGATCTGGTCGAGGTGTGTGATATGTCAGGTGTGCTGTCTAACCAACTTCCAAAAAAAATTGCAGCCGTTATATCTCTATAGGATCTTCATATAATGTGCTAGAACATTTATAAACTCATTTACGAGTTATGGGTGATAGATAATATACGGATGCTTTATTTTACATGTAGATTGTACTCTTTAATCAAAATTAGGTGATCTATTAACACTGAGTCATATTCGAAAGCATCTCCAACCATCTCAAGAATTGTATTCGTCTACCTAAGCTCAGATGCTCTGCATGGTGGCACCCTGTGCTGTACTTATGTTTTTAGCTATGACCGGTTATAAAATCCGATTAGACCGAGTTCTTTCTGATATGAAATTTGAATTGTTCATTTTGGTATCACCCTATGTTGTAGTGTCACCCTATATTGGTGTCACCCGCTGCGGCCACACTCACCCCTTTTCCCTAATGACTCCACTGGTTATGCGGACCGCGCTTTATATTATTTCAGTTATGTGACCTGCTGTGATTGGGGATCTTGAAGCTAGATCGAAGTGGTTCCCAAACTTTTTGACCCAATGACCCCTTTTATAGTCAAAACTTTCCCCTCGGACCTCCAAGTGAAAAAGTCATATAAATGCATAGTATAAAAATTACAAATTAAAAAAAACATTTTGTTGAAGAATGTGATGAGATGTTATGAGGGTATTTATGTCTGGCTCAATGTTAGAGAGTTACAACCACTAATACTCTCTAGCACTAATTTCTAGTCTTTTGTGATGAGGTTCATAACGTCACTGAATCCACGTTCTATCAAAGAGGAAGACGGAAAGTCAACAAATTCTGTACAATAACCCATAATGCAGGATTTAAAACTGGGATCTGTTTTTGTGGCAAATTCGTCGTATCCTTGTTCAAACATTGGTTCCTCATTCGTGGATATTTCAATAAGCTGCTCATGTATTAGTACGAATGAATCTGTGTTTGGGATCTGAGTTTGGCCACCTGCGAAAGGGTTCAACACCCAGTCAGGACTATCCAAGTGAATAATGTCTTCCAAATCTTTGGTTCAGGTCTGCATGAAAAGCTATTCATTGTTGGCAGTAGGCAAGACAATCTTCATCTCTAATTTGCAATTTTGAAATCTTTCCCAAGTTTTTGTTTGTACAGAAAAAGTTTAGCCACAAACGCAGACATTACAATTTTAGTTTTGATTAAATTTAATTGGTCACCTTTTAGTTTATTTAGTTTCGTTAAATTTGTCAAATAAATCATATGTCATTTTTTTGAATTAATTGAATTGTGTCGCAAATCCCCCATTGCTTTGCTCAGGAATTCCAACACTGAATCAAAGAGCGCATACAATCGATTTAAACATGCACATTTAGATAATCAACGTACTTCTGTTTCAATTTTCAAACATAGTTAAGAAAATAATATCTAATTCCGTCTGATTTTATGAACTGCGTGGAATCCATACAAACTTTCTAAAGATTTTTTGCTGCCAAATGATGTCGACACAATCGAAGTTATATTTAGGACACAGTGCACTGAAAATACCATTCGTTGCCACATAAATAATTTTTAACGGACAGGCATTTCACCAATTCTTCTTTTACTGTATTATGACTCAGTGGAATTATTTTTACAATGTCGAAAGCTGGTTTGTGCAAAACGGTGCATATTGCGCTTCACTTACGTCTGGTAAAATAAGTTCTTCATGCAGCTTTCCAACATTACCAATCAATAAAAAAATGTTATAAAGTAACAGCTAGCAGTCCCTATGAGTTATTACCAATGACAGTATTTTGAAATATTTTTCTTTGACTGTTGAAAAAAGTATTAAATCCTTATCTTTTTTTTGTGTTAGACTGGAAAATATGCTTATACACTTTGTATCAGCATAACATAGAACTAAATTCGATGTACGATGTACAACTATGTTATAGTTTTTGTTTATATTGTAGACAACAATGTATGCAGCGGCGTTATTCCATTCCTGTATAAACGTGTTTTCGGCCATATATCTCACCGTGCCATGCCTTTATTAATTTAATTAACTGGCGCTAATAGTTTATTTAATTTTTTATTTATTTTTAATTTTCATAATAATAAAAATGAATCATAATTTTACCATTTTACATTAAACCTTGCGCGGACCCCCTGAAGTTGTTAAGGGACCCCCAAATAAATTTTAACTTTCCGTGGACCCCCTGAATGATACCAGGGACCCCTGGGGTCCGTAGGGACCTCTCAGGAACCACTGAGCTAGATGATCTTATTGGGTAAATTTAAAGAATCAAAAACATGTACGAGCACTAGTGTCGTTATAGGGGTTGCAGGTGCCTGCGGTGAAGCGGTAGGCTTTTAGGGCCACCGATGTTTTTATTATGGAGATACATATAAACCAGCTTAGACCACGGTACTCAAAGTAGACTATCATCGTATTGCTGTAAGTGTAATCAATGCCGTCCATAAAGTACGTCACACTCCAAGGGGGTATAGAGAAAGTGTGACACTTTGTGACAGAGGTCAGGCCAAGTGTGACGTCACAATTTTTAAAATATATTTTAAATTTTCTTTCTAATTTAATTTGTTTATTTTTTTTAGTAAAACTTAACAGTTTTGAAAATAATTTTCAAAAATTTTGTGAAACACTTAAATTAGTTTATGTCAAAATAGCAAACGCAAATTTTTAAATATCGTTTTTCAATTCCCCATGCTAGTTAGGAGCGCTAATATACTGTTGCGAAGCCTTGTTTTATGTGTAGCCTTACCGGAAGTGTTATTATTTCTTTGTTGTCTGTTGCATAATTATATATATCTGATCAAGAAATTTGGAATTTGTATTATAATACAAAAAAGTAATTGAAGTTGCAATCCATCACTTCGTTAAAATAATATTGATGCCTTATTCCTTGCAACCAGTGCACCAGGAAAGTGCTTATAATCGTGTGCGGAACGTCAGATGGTTCCATTTAACTGTCTGGTGTCATATTGCCAAATGAACTTTATGGCAGTCACTTTGATTCGCAGGGCAGAACAATAAATGAAGATTTGGAAAAGAACAAACTTCATGTTTGCAGGTGAAACTTTGCTGAAATTTGATTGCATGTGATTGTTGACCAATTTCCTACAGTTGCAGAATATATCAACCCTGAAATCTGAATTGGATGCAGCAGGATTGATGTCGAAGGATAAGGAATGGTTTGACCATCATGTTCCTCAAATTATGAAATGTCAGGAAATAAAAAGTTGCGACAAAGTACGGAGCTTATTTTTCAACGTTTTACCTTCGAGATTATTTCCTCCTCCAAATCAATCCCAATCAACCAAACAACTGATGGACTCAGAGCTTCATAAAAAGCAGATGCAGATGCTCATAAATTTCTTCATTGTTTGTGACACAAACTCTCAAATTTGATGACATTATGCCAAGATCAACAGGAGTTTTTAAGAATTAACCATATGATCTTTATTGTCCATCTTTGCAGACCGAAAACACATGATCGAATTTGCAAAATCTGTCACTTATACTTTGCCTCACAAACAATGTTGAAGAAACATACAGAATAACACAGAGCTCGGGCGCAGTAGATGTAAAAAAGTAAAGTTCCTTGCTTCCCTAAAGGGCCTATCGGGGCAGATGAAGTGAAGAATTTATCTGTTTCTATAACCTAGGCATTTGAAGGGGGTTGTGTAGTTTGCACAACGCCCAGCCGCCTTACTCCCCAACATAACATAAAGTTAGGTATCCATTTAAAGCTGGGTGGACTTGGGGTTTCACCAGGACCTGAAAAAGTCCTAAGGTTCCACTGAGATTCGAACCCGGGACCCTCCGGTCGACAGTCAAGCGCTCTACACCACTCGACCACCCGACCCCTATAGGAGAATGTGCCAACCGCAAATTTTCCAGAATCGCTCAGATAAAACGCATCCGTCCTTTGAGAATCGCTGCTAGAAGGCAAAGAGAAATCGTGGCAATTATTGGCAGAATAGAAAACGCACATTCAAGAGGATATTGAGTGGCTAGATGAGGATGAAGGTGATCTGTCTGCAACTATCCCTTCCAGGAAACGATGATGGGGAAAGATTTATGTCAGTCGTAACTATGGATGAACACTTCACTTCCATGGATGGATGAATTCTAGTGATTTTTTTGCAAGGTGAACATAATTCACGGGTGGTCGTGCGGTGTAGAGCGCTCGACTGTCGACCGGGGAGTCCCGGGTTTGAATCTCAATGAGAACCTTGGGATTTTTTCGGGTCCTGGTGAAAGACACAAATTACAGCTTTAAATGGGTACTGACTTTAAGTTGGGGGAGTAAAGGCGGCTAAAATCCTTCTTCATTCCTTTAACTATCAAGCTGTACAAATAGGGAAGCATGAAGAAACATCAACAATTCTTTGCAGCTAAAGACACAATACAGCACCAGCGCGCAAGTTCTATTCGATCCTTGGGAAATGACGTCACAGAGGAATTTTATTTATGGCGCCGTCGAGATTACTTTAATATAGTAAAATACTAAAATAAAAAAAATTAATTACAATTAAACTACCCATCCAGATGAATCGAAACCTGTCCTATAACCTTCCCCATGTAATTATGTGTATGTGTAACAAATTTCACGTTTTTTGGTTGTCTGGATCTTGAGTTATAAGGGAACAGACAGACAGACGAACAGACAACAAATGCGTCTTATAAGTATATATATATATATATATATATATATATATATATATATATATATATATGGTGCATTTACCCGGCTTTTGCGGGTTTAAAATAAGGTTTTCTGTTTGCTTTTTGTTTCCTCCACCCCCTCTCTCCCTTCCTCTCTCCTCTCCCTCCCTCCCCTCTCTCTCCTCCCTACCCCTCTCTCCCTTTCTCTTTCCCTCCCTCCCCTTTCTCCTCCCTTTCTCCTTCCCTTCCTAACTCTCCCATCTCCCCCTCTCTCCCTATCTCCCTCCCTCCTTCTCTCACCCCCGTCCCATCTCTCTCCACCTTCCTCCCTTCCTCCTCCCCCTCTCCCTTCCTGCCCCCTCTCTCTCTCTCTCTCCTCCTTCCCTCCCTTTCTCTCTCCCTCCCTACCCCCTCTCCCCCTCCTTTCTCCCTCCCACCCTCCCTCCCTCTCCGTCTCCCTCTCTCCCCTCTTCCTCTCTCTCCTTCCCTACTCCCTCCCTTCCTTTCTCTTTCCTTCCCTCCTCTCTCTCCAACCCTCCCTCTCCCTGCCTCCCCCGCTATCCCCCTCCCCTACCACATCTCTCCCTCCCTCCCCTTTCCCTCCCTCCTTCTCTCCCTCCCTGCCCCCTCCCCTTCCCTCTTCCCTCCCTGCCCCCCTCTCTCTTTATCTCTCCCCCTCCCTCTCTCTGTACAATTAAACGATAAATTACGCTTCTTAAAAAATTAGAAAACCTTATTTTAATCCCGGGCAAAGCCGGGTACTTGCAACATGAAAAAAACAGCAACAACAATATTTATTTTTTCCGTCCCTAACCCTTTCTTCTCCGTCCGTTATTACAATTAAACTACCCATTGAGATAATAAATAATGTTAATAATGTCACAGAAACATTTTAATTAACGTATTTCGGTTTATTAAATTGCACCTTTAATTTTAATATTCCGAATACATAAAACGATAGGTAAATAGATATGACTATTGATTTCATCATGTTTACAATTGGAGTTTCCGGGAGTTACCCCTCTTTTAAAAATGTATCATAGGGAAATGACGTCACAGGAGGAATTTTATCTATGGCACGTCGAGATTACACTAGTAGTAAAATACTAAAATAATTAATTACAATTAAACTACCCATCGAGATGAAACGAAACATGTCCTATAACCTTTCCCATGTAATTATGTGTATGTGTAACAAATTTTCACCTTATTTGTATTCTGGATCTTGAGTTATAAGGGAACAGACAGACAACAAATGCGTCTTATAAGTATACTAGTTGCAAGTACCCGGCTTTGCCCGGAGCCCAAAATAAGGTTTCTGTTTACCTTCTGTTGTCTCCCCCACCCCCACTCTCTCCCTCCCTCTCTCTCTCCCTCCCTCCCCCTCTCCCTTTCCCTCCACTCCTTTCTCCCTTCCTCTCCCTCCCTCTCTCCCATCTCTCTCCCGTCCCTCTCCCATCTCCCTCTCTCCCCTCTCCCTCCTTCTCTCCCAAATCCATCCTCCTCCCTCCCTCCTTCCCTCTCTCTCCCTCCCTGCCCCCTCTTTCTCTTATCTCTTCCTCACATTTCTCCCATCCTCCCCCTCTCTCCTTCCCTCCCTCCCTCTCCTTCCCTAACCCCCTCTCTCCTCCTTTCTCTCCCTCCCTCCCCCTTTCCACCCTCTCTCTCTCCTACCCCTCTCCCCTTCCTCCCTCCCTCATTCCTCTCTCTCCCTCCCTGCCCCCTCACTCTTTATCTCTCTCCCTCTCTCCCTCCCTACCCCTCTCCCCCTCCCTTCCTTTCTCTCTCCCTCTTCACCTGCTCCCTCTCCCCCTGCTCCCTCTCCCATCTCTCCCCCTCCTTTTCTCCCCCCTGTCCATCCCCCTCCCTCCTCTCTCCCCCTTCCTCCTCCCTCCCTCTACCCTCCTTTCCTCTCTCCCCCCTGCCCCCTCTCTCTGTCTCTTTATCTCTTTCTCTTTTCTCTCTCTCTCCCTCCCCCCCCTCTCTCTCTCTCTCTATATATATATATATATATATATATATATATATATATATATATATATTGGGTTGGTGCTTAGAAATGAACTTTCAAAAATCTCTGCTCTCACCCTAATTTTTTTCTTTTATATATAGAAACTCTTAAAATAAAATATTAAGGTATTCAGTTCATTTTTACTGGTAGCTCAATGGCGTCAAAGTTTAGGAGTATTGGACCGTGATGAAAATACAGTGTACTGCACTGTTGTTGTGTGTATAACACTGTATAATATTAATTCAAGTTATGTGGATTGTTCTACTGCTGTATAAGCATATAAATTATTATAAACATGTAAATAGGCCTGGAAGTGGTAATTTAATACACAGCAGGCCTAGACAAAAGAAACTATTAGCAACACAGTATAGGCCTACCTACACCTAGAAACTATTGGCAACGTGCCAGTTTGGCAGTTTGCCAGCCAACAAATAGTTAAGAGATACATTTTATAGCAATGGCTGGGGTAGACCGGACATTATCTGACAAGGAAAGACGTTCAGCAGACAGAAAGCAGCGGATGATGTTAAGACACCAAGAGATGAAAGAGCAGTAAGGAGCTTCTGGAGTCAGCAGTCCTTGTATCCTCGTCATGCAGCAGTAGCTCAGCTGAGGAGAATGACAGCAACGAGCAGAGTACAACAGAATGTGAAGAACCTTTTGCAAGCTGCTCATCTCAAACACCTGCTAGTGCTAAGAAAGGAGAGGCAAAAGCCAATTCTAACACCTCGATTATCAGCTGCACTGGATCGAACAAAAGTGTCAAAGCAATTCAACAACACTTGTCATTGCTGCGACAGCCACGTCCGCGGGTCACGATGTTCCGTCTGGCTCTGAACCGTTGGACAGTTCGCCATCAAAGAATGCTCCACAGATCCCAGTATGCAGAATATCTCAGAGCCGAGTTCAAGCTGATTATCCTATGGTTGTGCATTGGGGTGGAAAGTTGATTTCGGATCTCACAAATAAAGAGATGCATCGACAGACTTCCCTGTAATTGTTTCTGGGAAAGGAGCATCACAGTTGTTAACTGTTGCGAAACTGCCTTCCGGCCTGGTGCTGCACACAGGCCAGGCTGTCTTTCAAGCTCTGCAAGACTGGGTGTTAGTGACAAGATCAGAGGCATGTGCTTTGATACTACTAGTTCCAAAACTGGTCGGATCAAAGCTAGTACCTGCATCCTGCTGGAGCAAAAAACTTCAGCAAGGTCTTCTATCACTTCATACCAGCAGACATCACATTGGAACAGATTCTGGGCGCATCTTTCAAGTCTGTCTAGGTGCCACTTCATCTCCCGAGGTTCTGCTATTCAAACGCTTCAAGGATCATTGGCAGTTCATTGACAGAGCAAACTATGAAACATCACTGACAAATTCAGACGTGTCTACTTTGCTAGAAGATGTGCGCAGCTCTCTGATTGAATTTGCTCGAAGCATATTCAAAAGCAGCAGCCAAGAGATGATTATCAGAGTTCCTAGAACTTGCTCTGTTATTTCTTGGGGTCATGCCTGAAAGGGAGTGCAATTCATTGCTCCTGGAGCAATGCACCATGCTCGCTGGATGTGGAAGGTTCTGTACAGCCTCTGAAGATATTGATGTTCAAAGGGCAATTCAGACTAACAAGCAAGGAAGAGGTCTTCAAAGAGCTATTGCATCTTTATTATACGTGTCTACATAGAGAGCCTTGTTCACGGCTAATCTGGCAGCCGCTGCTCCATGCTATGATATGCTGTTGCTCAATCAATTTTCAGCTACTCCGGAATCAACAGAGCTGTTTCCAGTGCTGCATCAACAGTTTTCAAAATGCTTCTGTTACCTGTCCCACTGGATTGGTTGGGTTGGCATTTTTCGATAATCAGGTATCAGCGGAAACAAAGACGCATGGTAAATTCCATGAATGAAAGCGCTAATGAGAGCCAGAGGACATCAAGCTAATCTCAGTTGATTTGGAATCCTTCAACAACAGGAGGAATGAGGACTTCGATGTCGCCAAAGTCTAAGATTCTTTGACATGATGGAGCTTCAGACTGTATTCCTGGATGCTGACCCGGAATGAGTGGACCAACCATGAAGATTATCTGTGATCTTTGGTGACCGCTCGGCAGATTCAGGTTGTCAACAACCATGCAGAGAGGGGTGTAGCATTGATTCAAGAGAACAGTGGAATCTCACGAGATGAGGAG
Source organism: Bulinus truncatus (assembly GCA_021962125.1). Lineage (NCBI taxonomy): Eukaryota > Metazoa > Mollusca > Gastropoda > Planorbidae > Bulinus > Bulinus truncatus. The sequence goes on along the minus strand of JAGDYQ010000001.1, from coordinate 141,679 downwards.
CAGCTTCAATTCCTGCTGCAGACTGTTCAACAGCATCGACAATCCTATCCAGACACTAAGAAGCAGACATTGTCAAAATGACTTCTTATCGGACTGATAACATTGAACTATAATTACAGGTAGAATATTGTAGATGCAGGATTGTTGTGCTTGTTTAATAATTCATTCTACTGTTTAATGTTGTGTTTGAGAAACTATCTTGGATTAAAAAAGCCAAAAATTCCAAAAGCGTGATCGTTTACTTGTTGAACGTGGCCTACCTAAACTTTGGCTTCATTGAGCTACTAAATATTAAGATATCAGCACCAATTTTTTTCTAGATGTTTCTACATCCAAAGGAACAATTTAAAGGGGTGAGACCTAAAGAAATCAGAGTTTTAATTTTTAGTGGTTCCTAAGCACCACCCTAATAAATATATATATACTTATTATTATGGCTTCACACTTCTTCTAAAATCCTTCTTCATTCCTTTACCTTCCTCAAACTGTACAAATCAGAGAGCATGAAAAAACATCAACAATTCTTTGCATCACAAAGGCACAATACAACACCAGCGCGCAAGTTCTATTCGATTTTCGGAAATGACGTCACAGATGATTTTTATTTATGGCGCCGTCGAGATTACTTTAATATAGTAAAATACTAAAATAAAAAAAAAATTACAATTAAACTACCCATCGAGATGAAACGAAACCTGTCCTATAACCTTCCCCATGTAATTATGTGTATATGTGTAATAAATTTCACATTATTTGGTTATCTGGATCATGAGTTATAAAAGGGAACAGACAGACAGACAGACAGACAGACAACAAATGCGTCTTATAAGTATATATATATATATATATATATATATATATATATATATATATATATAGAGAGAGAGAGAGAGAGGGGGGGAGGGAGGGAGGAGAGAGAGAGATAAAGGGAGTGAGAGGGGGTAGAGGAGAGAGAGGAAAGGATGATTGGAGGGAGGAGGAGGAGAGAGGGGAGGGAGGGGGAGAAGGGAGGAGGGAGAGAGAAGGGGTGAGGAGGGAGAGGAGAGGAGAGACGGAGGAGGAGAGAGGGACAGAGAAAGGGGGAAGGAAAAAGAAAGGAAGGGAGGGGAGAGAGGGGGGTAGGGAGGGAGATGAAGAGGAGTGAGGGAGAGAGGGTGGGAGAGAGGGAGGATAGAAGATAAAGAGAGGGCAGGGGGGGAGGAGAGAGAGGAGTAGGGAGGAAAAGGGGGGAGGGGGGGGGAGAGGGAGGGGAAGGGGAGAGGAGGGGCAGGAGAGGGAGTGGAGGGAGAATGGGAGAGGGAGGGATGGAGAAAGAAGGGAGGAGGAAGAAGAGAGGAGGGAGGATGGGAGAAATGGGAGGATGAGAGATAAAGAGTGAGAGGGGGCAGGGAGGGAGAGAGGAAGGGAGGAAGGGGGAGAGAAGGAGAGATGTGAAAGGAGGGGGAGGGAGAAGGGGGAGAGAGGGGGAGGAGGGAGAGAGAGAGAGGAAGGAGAGAGGGGGTAGAGAGAAAACAAAAGGTAAACAGAAAGTATTACTTTAAACTCGGGCAAAGCCGGGTGCTTGCAACTAGTATCATATAATTGTCAAGTCTAATTTTTGCAATTTTTTGTTCAAATTCAATTGATTGAGTTACTGTTTCAAAGAATAACTGAGACAACTTTTTGACAATTAGTTATTCTACTATTAAAGTCATTTATTAATCTGATAGTTCTTTATCAATATTATATTTTAAGGCAGTTTAATGTAGAGAAGTGCGATTTAAGTTTTCGATTAAATTTTATTTAGTTGTTAATTAAAAAAAAATTTTCAGAAAGTGTGACGTACTTTTGGGTAGAGTTCCCGAGATTTGTGACACTTTGTGACAGGGGGATGGGGGGGGTCAAAATCGACAAAAAAAGCGTGATGACGTACTTCATGGACAAATTTGTTGACAAAAATAACTATTTTAGGGAATCTACTCTCGCTTGAATCCACCTGCATTCCCAACAATTGTGCGAAAACTGAAACAGTATCATAAGTGAAGTTCTTCATCATTTTAGTGAAGTTAAAAATAACCTATATTTTTTGTTAAAAGATAAATATATTTTAGTAGTGTGAGCTGTGATTTTCTAGTTATAAGTTGGATAGTTGCATATGCAGTTTTATGAAAATTTTGCATAAAGTTTAAAGACAATAAATTTAAATTCAAATGCGAATATTTCATTATCATTCACTCTGGTCCATTAAATGGGTGTTACCCGAATGACCAAGTTAACATTTAAAGCTAAAGTAAACTTTAAGTTTAATACATTTGCAAATACTTATGTCTTTTATTGTGCATTTACATCAAGAATTATTTATAATTATAGTTTTCATAGAGTTAAGCCCGGTAAATAAACTAGCATTAAAGACCATGTCCATTCAACCATTGTCTCTTTGTCAGGCCTGTATCATTAACAGAAAAGATTAATTTCATCTTTTTAATTGGCTGGTTATTCACCGATTAGGCTGGAGTCAATACATTGGACTGGTCATTGGATCCAAGGACCAAGATGCTACTATACTAGAGGATTAGAGGTGCTTCCCCAAGAATTTGTCTTCTTTTAAAAATTTTTGTAAAAGAAAACAAAAATACAAATAAAGAAATTTATTTAGAAAGTACAGTTCAGAAGTAGTTTTTTTTTTTTTTTTTAATTTTTGATAAATGGCTGAAACATTAAGCTTAAGGATTAAATAATAAATATTGAAAAAAATCAAAGAAAGATATAACTGAGTTCAGTTCCCCAGCCGCCTTACATGAGTTTCCACTGTGTAAGGCACCCATGAATCGGCATCAAGCTCAGAGCTTTCCCAAACTAATTGCTTACATTGTACATCACACACCTTTCAGCAGAATCTGGAAATTTTTTTTAATGGAGTCAAGTGAGCCATCTTGAGTTTGCCTCAGGGTCAAGTTTGGCAGAATACTATTTTGGGCATTTTTAGATAAACTGTATTTTTAAAATCTCTTTGTAAAGATCTAAACCAAAATTTAATGAAAATGTCAGGGTCAGTTTGCAAAATCGATGATGATTTAAAAAAAAATCACTCAATGTTTTTTAACAATTATTTCAATTTCACCTTTTTATTTATTGTGTAATGTTCTTTTAAATTTTAATTAGTTTACTATGAGATTTATTTAAAAAAACATAAATCTTGTGCAGAGACTATCATTCGCTTTGTTCATGATGAAATATTTTCTGGTTGGAACCACCTATGCTCTGTATCAAATTGTCTTATGATTGAGACAATCTAATCATTTTAATTATGGTTTTTGCTTTAAATAGTTTATAGGAAATATTTTCATATAATATTGTGTTAAGAAATTTTATTCAAATCAAATCTTTGTATGCTTATTTAGATTTATCTGTTTTGAATTGGTCATCATTGCTAACTATAAATCAAAAGAGGCTTCAAGGGGAGCTCAAGAAACAACAAAGTTAAAACATAATCTGGAGAACAACTAGATCGACTAATGCAACAGTTGACAGACCTTGAAGAACTGAAGTATGTGTCAATTCTTAAACCAGATTAAATTTTCTGAAGTACTTAAGTATTATATCAAATTCTAAGTTTTAAATGTCGACACTTTTTCTGTTCCTTTTCAAATCAGCATTCACTTTTCCTTGATTGAAATATCTGAATTGTTACACATTAATGGAGATTTATTTATTTTTATGTGTTTAATCTTTCTAATCTACAAACATTCATAATGGTATTTTTGATAAAAATTTTGTAAATGTTTTTTTATAAAGATAAAATTATAATAATTTTAGTACAAAGCACTTTCTTTTTGCAGGGGAGAACTAGATGCAGATGAATATGAAGAAACAAAAAGAAACTCTTGAACAGCTAAAGAATTCCAAGAAAATTTAAATAAAATGCTGAAAGGAAATTTGAGCTTAGTAGATCAACTTAATGGAATGCAGTTGGTAAATTTTAGTTCAGTTTTCATCTTGCTAATTATTAGTTAAATTATTTTAATATCTTACTGCTGCTGTAATAATAAATTGAAAAAAAAATTATCTCAATAGTCTTTTCTCTTATTTCAATTGTAGGCTATTCAGGCTGCCATCAGTGAAGCTTTCAAAACTCCTGAGGTGATCGACTGTTTGCTAAAAAACAACCAGGACAGCTGCGATCACGGTTAGCAGATGGTGCATGTGCGTTGGCTGACTAAATAAATATCTGTACATTTATCCACATTATTAACATAAGCTACACTCTGAGACACATAAATGGTTTGTTTGATACAGACTCTTTTAACCTATGTGTAGCAAACAACCAGTGTACTTAATCTTTTAGAATACATAGCTTGTTTTTAACTGAATATTGATTTATATATCAAATTTTGCTTCAAATAGCTAAAAAAATCAAGGTCATTCTATAAAAATGCACTATCAGGCAATATATTTTTACTAAATTGTAAAGATAATTTGTTAGCATTATAAAAACTAACCCAAGAAGAAATTCTATGTTTAAGTACATTGTACCATTGTGTCTGGAAAAAATGTATTAAATCAATTATAATTAACATTACAAAATACATGTAAAAAATTCACCATATTACTTGAATTATTTACTTATTTCTTTAACTGTAATGAAAATGCGAGTAACAGAAAAGAGTACAGGATTGTTGGATGACATGTGTTATGTAATGTAGTGTTTTATGTAATGACAGTGTCGCCATGTAGGCTAAAGCTGTTTCTATTCTCAACCATATTTTTTAAAAGATTAACTATAACTTGATTGTGTTAACCGGGATGTCTAAAAAAAATAATACATGCTCATGTTGCCATGCCCAATGGTTTTTAATTTTAACAAATTCCAACTTCTAAAAATGTATCTTTTTCATATTTCTTATGTTATTTTACTATAACTAAATGTTTTTTATGCCAATTTTTTTAAGTGAAATATGCTTTACTTTTTATTAAAAATGATTCTTTTTTCTTTATCCTCCTGTAATGGATCAATTAATTAAAAAAAAATTCTTATGCCAAGAGAAAGATCTAAAGCAATGAGTTATGAAAAAAAAACAAGAAAATTGCATATTTTTAAGCATTGGTCTTATAAAAACAAGGTATTAAAATTGTCACTTTTAGACAAATCAATTCCTTTTCAGATTAATAGAGATGAAAAATTGGCAAACTATCTAAAGAAGTAGCCATTCAACAATCAGTTGAAATTTTAACCGCTTTGAAAAACTTGGAGAAACTTTGACACCTGCTGAAGTTGCATATTTAGACCAGCATTCCTCTGGAAATCTGAAAGAGTTTGAGAGAGTCTCAGCAGATATTGGTAATAAGTCTGACACTTTTATTACACTGAATTTATTTGTTATAAATAATTTTATTATTTGTTGGTTGTTGTCTTTTCATCTAAAACAAAAGTTTATTTTTAAGAGCATAGAGAAATTAGTTAAGGCTTAACCAGCTTTTGGCTACTGAAAACATTTGTGACATTTCATAAAATAAAAATTTCTTCATACTTCATCTTTTCCCAGGTTCTGGTGAAAATGTTTTAGCTGTAGCAGGATCCCAAGTAGAGAAGGCCAGCAAGTGAAAAATTTAACAGTTCATAGCAATATTGTTTGAGAAGTGAAAATTTTTATAAACAATGTGTATGTTACAAATCACCATCTTTATTTATAATATAAACTTGTGCAATTTTATCAAACATTCAGACTTAAAAAACTGGACATTTTCACAATTTTAATAAATCATTTTACCTCCTATTACTATTGAATTATATTGATTTTAAAGGTCTCATTTACTTCAAAAACACAAAAAAATCTTAACTTAAAAAAATGTGTACTAAAAGCATTTAAAGGGTATTTTTTTTTTGTATTTCTTTAAAAACTTTAGCATGAAGTCATCAAATGTTTACTGTGATTATTTTATAAAAAATAAACATTTACAAAATTTAGTGATAAATATAACCTCTTTAATAAATTACATTTTGTAGTATTGATTTAATTTCATGAATATATCAATTCATAAAATTACTCTTGTTGAAGACTTTTATAGATTGTATTCTTTTTTTTCTGTTTATGTTTTTGTATTCTTTTTTCTCTGTTTAATACTGTATTTTATAAAAGTTAGCAATATAAGAAAGCTTAATATTAACCTCAAATGTTGTTAGCACAAATTACTAAAAAATTTTTTAAGAAATCTTTAGTAATGAGAATAATATTTAATAATTAATTGATATTTTATTGCATGAATTTTTAATTATATTTTGGTCATCTGATAAAGATTGCTTTCAAAATTTAGGTTGTAGAGGGATGCTCAGGCTATAAAATCAGTTGCATTCTTTATTTTTCTTATCAATAGTTTTATTTTGACTTAGTGAAGAAATAAATTCAATGGAAAACAGGGTCCTTATTCAGCAGAATTAATTATTCATTCATTGAAATATTGTAGGCTAAATCAGTCTTTGTTGTGATCATATCTCATAATTAGAAATGTATATTAAATGTGTAATCATAATGACAGATAATCAGTAATGTTAACCAGCTGCTAGGTAAACATAATTGAGAAAAGTTTTGAAACCTCAGGTACAGTTACATTTTATTGTTACATATTACCAATGTAAATAAAATTGTGAGCATATCTTTTTCTTTACCTTAAATACTTCTTACATAGATTACTAGTGTGACGGATGGCGAGTGGTGTAGATACTCGACTGTTGACCTGAGAGTCCTGGGTTCGATCCTGGGTAAGGCCCATGGAATTTTTCCAGGTGAAATTTGGTACAAAGTCATCCCACAAGTCCACCCAGCTTTTAATGGGTACCTGACTTAAGTTGGGGAAGTAAAGGCGGCTGGGCATTGTACTAACCACACAATCCCTTCATATGCCAAGGTTATAGAAACAGATGAATTCTACACTTCATCTGCCCCGATGGCACGTTAGGGCTAAGGGAACTTTACTTTTACATAGATTACTCCATATTACATACAGAACCAATATAATAATATCCGCTGAGTAAAGAGAACATATACAGTACCAACTACAAATTATATAGTGTAAGGTTTGTCATTTCTGCCTCTGATGTCATATTAAACGTATACATATGAAATTTATATAAAGTCATACCTTTTTGAATTATAAACTTGCACTTTTGAAAATTCATTCTTACATAAAGAAAATTAATATCCTTATTTTCAATTGTATTTTTAAATTAAATACAAGTTCTTAAAATAAAATCTAATAACCATTTGAATCATGCTTTCATAATTTCTTTCGAAATTCCTTTCATATCGCATGTCATATATTACACATTTAAAGTTAGAGAAAAAACGATGAAATTTCATGGGAATATAAATAAAAATGTTTGAAAATTCATTCTTTAAACTTAAAAGACAAATGTTAGGTGAATTCTACTCAGTTTTTAAAAATTGCTAAATCCTGATAATTTAAAGAAAATTAGCTCTCAACATTCTAAGTATAATAAAAAATGCAAGGCAGATTTCTATTAAGTCACAAACCTATGTATGCCACATACATTTATATATATATAAGATAGAATCTGGAATCGATAATAAATACTTACAAGCTGAGCCCTGCAAAACCTTTGCATTGAAATATATCATATTTCAACTTTGAGGTTATCATGTATAGATCAATGTAATTATATGGAGCTATTTATTTCATTTTACGAAAATTAAAAAAAATAGCAACATTTATTGAATCGAGACTCAGGCAGGTCATCAATACACAGAAAACAGTTTTCTTACTTTCGATCTAGAGCATACTATACAGACCGGAGTGGAAAATATTTATTTAGATTATTTTAGCACTTAATCTGGTCAAGATTATACATGCATAAAGAACAAATTTACTGTTTTATGATGAATGTGTGAAATATATTTTTAATATGTTATTAGGGTTTGAGTTTGTTTTTTTAATATCTACTATTTTAATATATATCAGCCTCAAGTGTGTTTCAAATTGTATTTATTTAAAAAATAATGTATGCATTTAATTTAAATTTTTTTTTATAAAATATAAAAGGACAGCTCAAAAATAACTAAATAATCTTTAAATTAGTAAATTTTATAAGCTAACTTGTTTTAGTTCAAGTTTTACTCTAAATTATGCACTTATAGAACTTTTTTAGATCAAATGTGATATAAATTTAAAATAAATTCTAAATATACATTTATAGGGAAATAGAAATATTGGGATCAAGCTTAGAAAGCCATGAAATATACACTATCAGATACTTCATCGAACTCGCCACACAAATAATGCAAAATATTTTAGTTTGGTCTTTTGCATTTTTTTCCAGAAATTTAATATTCTGAAACTATTGTTAAAGTAAAATAATAGGCCAACTTTTGAACAATAATAAACACAAAATGTACATGTTGTAAGATAAAAATTTTATTTCAATATCTACAAAGTTTACAGTGTAGAAGCTTTGTGTACCAAAATTTCCTAATTGACACAGTGCAAATGTCAATTACGCTTCTGCTTTTTGCCTCCACATCCTTTCTTGGCATCTTTGATTTTTCTTTTATCTGTCACATTTAGCTTTGAGAGTGACTTTTTATCCCAATCCCTTTTTGACTTGCCATTTGTTTTAGAATTAAATCCAGCTAATGATGTTTTTGGCTTTTTGATGTCTTTACCACAATTGTCATCAGAAACTTCATAAGAGTTACTAGCTGACCACAAAAGCATATTGTAACCTGTTAAAAATGATAAAATTAATGTCAATATTAAAACCACACTGCATAGTTTAAGAACTATGTCAATACTAGGACCTGATAGTTTTATATTGTAAGCTCTCTAGAGATAGTGTGTCATTATGTCAATATATGTAAACAGATGTCTGTAACAGGCTGCCATGTTAGTTTTTACTGCTAATAATAATTTACCAGAAAAGTCATTTGTTGCCTAACTTCAAAAAGAAAATGCATAAAAATGTTATGTTTGACAGATTTAGGTGACCTTGGTTTGGTTGGTCGTGTGGTAAATTGCTTGAATGTCGAGGGACACGGGTTTGATCTATGGTGAGAACCAAGAGAATTTTTAATATCATGGTGAAAGTTCCCTCCATTTCTTCTGTGGCGCCTCCATGGTAATACATGTATCAGTTATGATGGGGATGAAACTGTCCCATAGTGATTTATTAGGATCAAAGAGATAAACATCTCATCCTTACAGGGACTTGTATATTAGATTGATGTGGGAAATATTCCTGTCAAAAAAAGAACAAAAACACATACCCATGGCAGTTAGCAGTACATTTCCAGTGTTATTGAATTTGCACAGCTGAAAATAAAAGATTTTATTTTTTTAATAAAAAAGATCCATTTTCTAAAATATGGTGAAGAATTAAGATTTATCTATAATGAGGAGGATTTGTAAACAATAGTTTTCCTAATCGATATTGATGTATCATTAAAGGAAAATTAAATGTTCTCATCAACTTTTTATAGAGAAATTCTGTCTCAAATTAATAAATATATGTAATCAATTCATATTGACTGATGTAGTGCAAAAAGAAGCTGCTATTTAAAATATCAAAACCAATTTAAATCAAACACAATGAAAGAAATTTCCAATGATGTGTTTTTCCATTTCTAACATAACTTGATATTTCAAGTCAAATTGACATCATGATAAAATAATTTAAAAAGATAATTTAAGATATTAGTAGATTTGTTATTTAAACATTCTGTTAGGATGGCCTTGCATTCTTTGTGAAACAGGAATAAGAAACACATAAAAAATGTATCCAATTTTGTGTTTCGTTTTATTGTAGTTAAGCCTACATTTTACATTATGTTTGCTATTTTGAAGCAAACAATATAATTAAACGTGTTAAGGCAGTGATTCCCATCGTGGAACCTCTGTTTGGGAGTGGGTGGGGGGGGGACAATTTCAGTTTTCCATTATATTTTTTTTTACTAAAAGCTGTTTCTGTGCTTTGTTTCCTCAAACATTTCCTAGAGATATCTCCATAAGACCTTTTTCCTTCTTCCTAATTCGAATCATTTAAGCCAGAAGCTTTTTTATGGGTAGTCAAACTAAACAACTGCCTAGTGTCCCCACTTCTAAAAGGGCATTTTTGTGTCCCCCACCTCTGGGTTGCGAGGAATAAATATTTGAGAACCACCTAACTTACGCTACAAGTTCCTGTACACTTTTCTGTCAAATATGATATATGGGCCCCAAAATATGTTTCTGGCCTCAAAAATCTAAGAACGGCCGGGATTATATTTTTCTTAATATGGGTTATATTTTTGTTCTACTGACTAAGGAAAAAACACTAGAATTAATTGAACAATGCTTCTTAAAAAAAGGATTATAAACAGTTTCCTTATTTATATAAATTATAATTGCGTAAAATAAATTTCTTTTAATAAATAAATGAAATAAATTTGATTCCAGGCAAGTTTTTTGCTATTCTGTTTCATAGTAAATGACCGTCACGCATGGACTAAAGGCAGACCAAGAAGCAGATGGTTGGAGGAAGTGGACAAAGACCTTAAAGACATAGGAGTAAGAGAGTGGAGGAAGAAGACCATGGATTGGGAAAAGCGGACAAGAGTAGTATGGCAGGCCAGGGCTAGACCTGCCAGCGGAATTTTTTTTAAAGTTTCGGCTGGCTGACATAATTTTTAGGCGGATATCCGGATTAGCTGGATTTCTCCGTAAATTGAGTAAATTGACATTTGCGGCTGATTTTCGGCTGATTACGAAATATTTGGCCAAAATTCGGCTGAAGCCTAGACAATAATGAATTGATAAAACTTCTGAAATAAAACACTTTTACAATACTTTGGGAAAAGTTTTATTATTTAAAACACAAAAAAACAGTTTAATATGCTGTCCTACTAATAAAGTGCATGAATACATTCCACTCATTCAGTTACTCAATACCTTGATAAGCACTTAAAATATCAGTTTCTAATTGTCATGAATAAAACAAATGCGATGTAGTTATCAGCTGTTAGACTTGATCGTTTGCTATTCATTATCAAACCAGTAACCGAAAACATGTACTCCACTGGTACATATGATGCTGATGATGATAGGTGAAGACGAGCCAGTTGAGTAAGTTGTGGATACGAGGAAGATGAAACACAGCTACGCCAGAAAGCGAGGACATCATGAAACTGAACAACAGGGGCCGTCAAAAAGTTTGCAATTTCCACAGCCATCTGAAATAAATGTTCAAAAAATCAAAACACAACAGTACTAACTGCTAGTTTATTAAACATTTCATTACAGTACACAATATATGTATTTAAAAATATTTTACTGCAAATTGAGCGGTCTACTGAGAGCAAAATAAAACGAAAACTGTTTAAATGTCAATACATTAACATAGAATACCTTATTAGTACAATCGTCGGGTGACTGCTCAGTTCTCATCTCATTCGTCAGCTCCATTCACAATCGCTTACATCGGGTTTCTTCAGAAACATGTTCACTGACTAGCTGTGTATTCGATACATCATCTCTAGACATGATGAATTCACTGGGCCATTGCTGTCTGTATGGCATTTTCCAGAATTGTGGTTGCTTCTGACCGTGGAATCAATAATTTGGAACCTGGATCAAGCAGCTGATGCAGCTCGATGTGATCATTTACAGGAAATCGACAGTCAAGCTGGTTGAGAGCTAACAACTTTATCTTTCGTATCTTGTCATCATCAGGATTTGATGCAGTGCAGATCTTTCTTATGTGCATTTTCAGAGTGGATTAGTTGATAAGGTTGGCATTGAAAAGCTGAAGATATCAGTTAGGTCTTAAAATGGTTTCAGAAAGTTAAACTTTAAAATTCAATTTCATCTTCATGGAGACAAATATCAACTCGACCAATACGCTTGAGAGTATTTTGAAGCTCTCTTTTCAAGTCAAGTATAGATTGATAAGAGCCAACCTTCAAAAGCTTTGAAGTCTTTGTCATATTTGCAGCACCGTCATGGCAGCTAGTTATGAACAGCTTATTGTGATCAACAGAAAAGCTTTTCAAGACAGAACTGATAGGGTCAGCAAAGGTCATGTGCAGCAAGATTAAGTAATGCGACGGTTAATCTAACGGCGGATAAAATACGGCGGCTAATTCCAAGGCTCAATTTACCGCCGGGGATGCCGGGGATATCCCCGGTACTGAGAACTGTCTTCCCCGGCTCTGCTTTAGCTAATTTCATCCCAGCCGGGGATGAAAAATTAAACATTTATCCACGGCTCTGCAGAAAATTTTGTTCATCCCCCGGCACTGTTTTTTTCTTAAATCGAGCACTGGCTAATTCGGCGCGCCGCATATTTTTCGGCGGATTTACGGCGGACGAAAATTAGGCGGCGTATCCGGCGCGCGGCGACGGCTGAGGGGGTCTAGCCAGGGCCCTTAAAGGGCTGTAAAGGCAAAGGAAGAAGAAGATCTATTGGCATATGTACATGTTATCATATTTTTTAAAAGTTAGAATACAGGAAATAAAAGCTCGGAAATGGTAATAACAAAAAATATCCCGTTTAATTAATAGTACATATCAGTGGCGTAACTAGAACTTTTGCCACCCAGGGCGATCTCCAGTTTGCCGCCCTCTCTATTATAAGTCAATTAAATAGTGGTTTTTATAAATTAATACACATAAATAAATTATTAAGTTATTTAATCAATATTAATTAATACACAGAGTAATTTTTTTAGACAAATTTGTATGCACTCGTAAACATATTTATATGATATCTACTCTTCTAGCTGTCATACTAGAAAAATTGTGTATATTGCTCTCAAAATTTATATTATTTGTAATTTCTTGTTCTATTGACAATATTGCAAGATTATGTAGTCTTAATTGACTCATTGTAGAACGAAGATAATTTTTTATCAACTTCAATTTTGAGAAGCTTCTTTCGCAACTAGCGACACTGATTGAAATTGTTAAAAAAAATTCTTAACAAAATTACAATGTTGGGAACAGAATTTTCCAACCTATAATGCTGAATAAATTTTAGCAGATCAAGAGGGCCTTTCTCCCCGTTTTTCCAATGTTTTGCCTCTCATTTTAGTGTAGGTACAGCCATAAAAACCTGGATCCTTTTTCTTTCAATATGGAACTGTTCTTTATCAATGTCAATCAAGTCATTTATTTGACATTCAAATTCTTCATTTAGTAGGTTACACGGTATTATACACGAATATTTTCTTCCAAGGCCATGCAACTGATCGAAGCGTTCTTTTATTCCCTTTATAATTCTGTCCATAGATGAAAACATTTCTCTTCGTACTTCTTCTTCAAAGGATAGCCCCACGTCTCGCGAATTTTCCCCACTCATATTTTTTCTCCTTCTAACTCGACGCTCAGTCGATATCTCCAACTCTTCACAAATTATTTTGGCTGCTATAACAGCGTTTTGTACTAGCGTATCTCTTTGTTCCATGAAATGTGTTTGCAAAGAATTTAGTTTTATATGGCATTGGTTAACATTTAACCCTTTTATTTGCAGGTATTTTTGAGCGTCATTAATTTCCAAAAGGACGGGTTCCCATAAATGAAGGTAACATAGAAAAGAAAAAGATTGCATAGAATTGAGTAATATTTCAGCATCTGATCTCGTTTTACTATTTTCTTCTTCAGATGTCAATTTTTCCAAAGCGCTTAAAATGTAAAAAAAAAATGTTTTTTTTACTATAGTTACCGCGGCAGCTCTAGCGCTCCAGCGAGTTTCTACACTGCGTTTAACACCTTGATCAGTGACAGAAAGTGAAACATTCCATCTATGAGTGGAAGAAGAAAACAACGAAAATAACTGTTCGATAGTTCCAAAAAATGTGATGGAATTGATAGCTGTTGAAGCTGCGTGTAAACATGCCAGGTTTAAAGAATGATTTGTACATGCTACAAATTCTGCATTTGGATTTATTTCTTTAATACGAGTTTGAACACCGCTGTGCTTTCCTGCCATGACGGCAGCATTATCGTAAGCCTGTCCTCTGCAATTTTTTATATCTAAACCGTCATTTTCTAATTTCGTTAAAATCATATCTGTGATTTCACCAGCAGTTTTTCCTTTAGTTTCTACAAAGTCAATAAACGATTCTACAACTTTAACTTCGCTACCATCAATAACTACATATCTAATAATTTGACTGGTTTGATCTTTGTGTGAAATGTCAGGAGTGCTGTCAAATATAATACAAAAGTATTTAGCCTGCTTTATTTGATCCATAATTGTTTTTCTGACTGCGCCTCCCAATAGCTCTATGAATTCGTTCTGAATCTTCGGCGACAAATAAGAGATACTATATTTATTACCATCAACAAGCTTAAGAAAATTTCCTCTATTTTTCATTGAATCGATGTTTTCCTGATGAACACTTTCACGATGTCTTCGAAACGCCAAATTTTGTTTTGCTAAGAATCTAATTATATCAAGTATTCTTGTTAGAATTTCCTTCCATTTTTTTTTATTTCTTTATCAATATTCTGGTGTTGTAGTTTGTCAATAGTTGCGCCACGTCCAAGTCTTATTTCTAATTCCTTCCATTTGGAATATGATCGAATGTGCAGTGGACTCACCTCATGTTGACTAATTTTGGGATAAATTTTCCACCATTTGTTAAAATCATTTTCCGTATTAAAAAGACAAAGATTATCAAACAGTTTGCAGCAGAAACAATAAATATATTTCTTAGATGGTGAATATACCATCCACGATCTTAAGAGCTTTTCGCCATTAGGCAAAATTTGAAAAAACCAGTCCTGACTCAGTTTTCTTGTTTCACCTTTGGCTTTGGTTGTATTATTAGGACGTTTTACGTTTTTGAAATCATATAGTTAATCATAATTTATATAAATCAAATATTAAACTTATAATAATCATAATAATCATTTATTATTCAAGAAAGAAAATAAATATGAAATGAATAAGTTGCTTTTAACAACTATAAGTAAATATAAAAAATGCCGCCCCAAGGTAAGTGCCGCCCGGTCGGACCGCACCCACCGCCCCCCCCCCTAGGTACGCCACTGGTACATATTTATCCCCCTCCCCCCCCCCCCCCCATTTGTCCCTGAACAAGTTTTCCCGATGGACTTCAGAGAAATAGCTGTTGATAGGTCTCTCAACTGTACTAACTTTCGGGTAGCCACTTCTAAAATCGTTGTTATTGCTACATATGGGCATGTTAATTAAGTTTTTTTTTTGTTTCTTGGTCGGTCTTTTCCAAGAACCGCGTTCAAGGTTCACTGTGTTACTGTAATAGTTTTACAGAGGGTAATGTGACGTAAGACATATTATTTATAGCGGTCGCTATAAATAATATATGACGTCATTTCCCGATGTTACAATTTTTTTTTGCAGAATGGGAACGCCGTCGCTATAAATAAAAATCCTCTGTGACGCCATTTCCCGATGGTACATTTTAAAATGTTCCTACTAATAAAGCCGAATTGTACTTGCGCGCGGGAGCTGTATCGTGCCGTTGTGCTGCAAAATGGCATAATAAAGTAGTTATTTTTTACTTTTCAGTGCATTTTTATAAAAAAAAAATGTAATGCTTTGTTTTGATTTTAACATTGATAGAATTAAGGGCAAAACGTAACGGGTGAGATAAATTAGCACTCATATCTTTACATTATGGTGTTTAGTTTGGTTTGGTTTGGTTAGTTGGTTTGCTTTGGTTGATTTGGTTTATTTTGTTGGTTTGGTTGGTTTAGCTGGTTGATCGGTTGGTTTGGTTCGTTGATCGGTTGGTTTGGTTCGTTTGGTTGGTTGGATGTTTGGTTTGGTAAGTTGGTTAGCGTTGACGGGTAAAACGTAATTTTTGACACATGAAATGTAGGTCATTTCTGCACATTAGGAAGGTGGCATAAATAATCACCTAATTAACTTAATTAATCGTATTTAAAAATTCAGTAGTTAAATTGATTAGGAAGGGGTTTCACATTACACCTAGATTTCCCGGGCAATATATATATATATATATATATATATATATATATATGGATTTCCAACTTACTTTTCGATTCTCAAAACGTCCCTGGTGTCATTAACATAAGTCACAGCGCCACAGCGCAAAAATGTTTGAAGTGAGCATTCATTAAACAAAAATTTCCCATTTTAGCGTTTTTATGGAAATGGAAAAAAAAAGGGGGGGGGGGAAGAAAATATCTTTGCATGACATTGATTTTATGAATTATAATATGTGAACTATCCCTAAGTTTGAGGATGGGATGGTTGAAAATGTCTCTAAATGATTAATGTAACTCGGGAAAGGGGGGGGGGGAGATTACCACAAGTTTTACACTTGTTGAAAGGAAAGAGGGTATTGAATGTGCCTATAATGTTAACGTAAAAAAATTGATGGTATATATATACTAGTTGCAAGTACCCGGGTTTAAAATAAGGTTTTCTGTTTACCTTCTGTTTTCTCCCTACCCCCTCTCTCCCTCCTTCCCCTCTCTCTCCCTTTCCCTCCCTCCCTCTCTCTCCCATCTCTCTCCCTCCCCCCCTCTCCCATCTCCCTCTCCTTCTCTCTCCCATGTCCACCTCCCTCCCTCCCTCTCTCCCCCTTCCTCCTTCCCTCTCTCTCCCTCCCTGCCCCCCTCACTTTTTATCTCTCTCCCTCCCTCCCCTCTCTCTCCCTCCCTACCCCCTCTCTCCCTCCCTTCCTTTCTCTCTCCCTCTCCCCCTGCTCCCTCTCCCTCTCTCCCCCTCCTTTTCTCCCCCCTTGTCCACCCCCTCCCTTCTCTCTCCCCCTCCTTTCCTCTCTCTCCCCCCTACCCCCCCTCTCTCTCTTTATCTCTCTCTCTCTATATATATCTCTCTCTCCCTCCCCCCCTCTATCTCTCTCTCTCTCTCTCTCTCTCTCTCTCTCTATATATCTCTCTATATATATATATATATATATATATATATATATATATTTATTTATTTATTATTATGGTTTCACACTTCTAAAATCCTTCTTCATTCCTTTACTTTCCTCAAACTGTACACATCAGAGAGCATGAAAAAACATCAACAATTCTTTGCATCACAAAGGCACAATACAGCACCAGCGCGCAAGTTCTATTCGATCATAGGGAAATGACGTCACAGAGGAATTTTATTTATGGCGCCGTCGAGATAACTTTAATATAGTAAAATACTAAAATAAAAAAAAATTAATTACAATTAAACTACCCATCGATATGAAACGAAACCTGTCCTATAACCTTCCCCATGTAATTATGTGTATGTGTAACAAATTTCACGTTATTTGTTTGTCTGGATCTTGAGTTATAAGGGAACAGACAGACAGACAGACAGACAGACAAAAAATGCGTCTTATAAGTATATATATATATATATATATATATATATATATATATATACTTATTATTATGGCTTCACACTTCTTCTATAATCCTTCTTCATTCCTGTAACTTCCTCAAGCTGTACAAATAGGGAAGCATGAAAAAACATCAACAATTCTTTGCAGCACAAAGGCACAATACAGCACCAGCGCGCAAGTTCTATTCGATCATCGGGAAATGACGTCACAGAGGAATTTTATTTATGGCGCCGTCGAGATTACTTTAATATAGTAAAATACTAAAATAAAAAAAAAATTAATTACAATTAAACTACCCATCCATATATATATATATATATATATATATATATATATATATATATATATATATATATAATTTTTTTCGTTAAAATATATATTTAAGATTTAGTATTTTAAGAATATGTTATAATTAAATCTCGCGATTTGCGAGATTTCTCGCGTTTCGGTTGTCATCGAGACTACAGGGAGTAGAAAATTTAAAGTGTTTGTAGAAAAACAAATTAATTTATCAATATGGACGATTTTCAGTCAGGAGAAGAGGTAAATATTCATTAAATGCTCTTGTGCTATATTCACTGGTACCTCTCATGAAAATCTCTTCAAATCATGAGTGTTGTTGATTTTTTGAATCATCATAATTTACAGTAAATTTTTACTTAATTATTCAAATTATAGATTCAATTCAATCTCATTTTTTGAGTAATAATCAGTAGAGAAAGTGTCGGATTTTCATGAAAATTCACATTTAAAAAAATATATTTCAATCATTCTAATGTTATTTAAACCACATTGCACTTCATATGTACTCAGTATAACAATGCTATTTGTTATATAGTAGGCCTAACTGCATAGAATATTTCAATGATTTTTCTAACATCTTTTTATTTAATTCTACCTTGATAATATATTTACAATGCTACTGTTGAATGCTTTTCATGATATGAATTACAGAACTTAAACTACCAGAACACATTTTATATTTAGTTACATAAATTAATCATATAATATATACCCTATATAAGTAGGCTTGCCATATGTCCCGGTCTGGCCGGGACAGTCCCGGATATACTGGATTGTCCAGGTGTCCCGCCCGGTTGTTGAAATTGTCCCGGTTTAGATTCAGGGCACAGTTTCTTGGAAATAATTGAGCAAAATTATTAGATCAGAGAATGATTAATCTGCTCTTGTGTGATCAGTAACATTTTGGTAAGTAACACAGAAATACAAATTTACAGAAGTGAAAAATATGAGTGGTACAACAAGAAGAAAACTGTTTTGTTTTGTAAAAATATCATGTTTGTGTACCATTATGAATAAAATAACAAAGATTATCTATTCTATATTTTAAGTGTTTTTTACATTACTGTTTTCATACCCCACCCCCCTTCCCCGGAACCGACATCCTATATAAGCACATAGTATAGCATAAAAAGAAATCGAGAAAATGAATATTGCAATACAGGAAAAAAATATGAATTACCTTTTAGTTATCTATTACAAGTTTCCTTAACCGGAAAGTATATGATTTTTCTTAAAGCAAGAAAACTAGTTCTTTTTTTATAAGGTTTTTTATATGTACATCTATAGTAATAAGGACTATTAGGGCTATTAGATATATTATCAAAGTCAAAAATTTCGCCACATTAAAATGATTCACTTTTCAATACATGCTCCCGTTGAGATTTATAAGTTGGAAATGCAACACAATGTAACATTTATTCTAACTACCATTTGTTTTTATTTATCTTTCAGGAAGTGAGTATCTTGTTGAAAAACTTTATGATCATATTAATGTTTTTTTTTTCTCTTGAAAGTCATTGATTTTAAAATTCATTTATTCATGCTTTTCTCAAAGAATTTCAGTTGTTCATGTTCAATTATTATGTATTTTAAGGCTGCTGATTGCGGTAAATATACATTTCACTCAGATAAAATACAGACATGAAGAGCAAATTTAAAATGATGAATATTATTAAAGCGGGTAAAAAAATTGATGAGGACATTTATTTATAAACCTTGGGATTTTTTTACTCGGACTGCAGCTCTATTAATTTTCCTTTAACATAATTTAGGATAAAAAGTAAGAAATATTTTGAAAACTGGTAAAGCTTTCTTTCCATGTCATAGTGGTTTTCATTGACGCTTTGATGTCTTGTAATTTACTTTTTTTCCTTCATACACAACTGTTAAACTGCAGATTTCATTAAGATTGATTGAACAAATTAAATAAAGTAAAAAATATCCCTAAAAATGAAGCAATTGCCATTTTTTAACACAAATGTAATAAAAGAGGTTCAAATTTAATCAGGTGTAATTATATTTTTCTGTTTTTACATTTTAATACAGTACTCATATTTTTTTCTTACAGATGGTGAGTAATTAACAGCTGGAAAGACTTGTCTTAACATATTATGTGGTATATGTGTTCTGAATATCATTGATCCATTTGTTACTAATTTTTCTTTTTTGCTTTGAAAATTATTTTATTGATTTGCTATACCAAAAAGATTTTCTTATCATAATTTGAATTTTTTATTTTAACATTAGATTTTACATTCCAGATAAAAATGAAACGGATCATTTTGCTGGAAATCATTAAATGTGTGATTAAAAAATGAATTCAATGTAATTTTTTTTTCTTTCCTCTTTGCAGCATGTAAGTATTATCATCAATGGCTTATGGAAAAAATGACGATTGTGGAAATACTGTAATAGATTCATTTTTTAAATTTTGGACTGCTCAGGCTATAGTGACATATAGTTTAAAACATAATATATGTTTTAAACCAAGTTAGCATTTAGATTTTCAGATTGTGGGCTTCAAACTAATATAATGTAGATTATCTAATTTAATAATGACTTAATCAAGTACAGTTGAGCAATGAAATACTCTTTACTTTGATAATTACATCTTTATAACCGATGGGCTTTATTATAATACCAGCTGTACCCCGCAAAGCCTTTGCAGGAAGATAGACTTGTTAAGCCATTGCCGAACCTAGGATTTTGGGGCCCTGCATTTTGACATGAGATTATGTACTTAATATTTATTGTAAAAAATAATTTTGGGGGCTCCCCTAAAGCAGGAGTGGGACTTTCGATTTTGGACCCACCCCCCAAACCCTAGTTAATTGTGTTAATTTTTTTTTAGGTTATGAAATAATTAAAAATCTAATTAGTTGTTGATTCTTTTTCTTACAACATCCTAAAAGATAAATTATTTCAATTTTTAAAAAATGTCAAAGAGATCTAATTAGTTACTTTTCATTAAAACAACTAAAAGGATACATTCTGAAACAAAAAACAATAAAAATAAATGTCACTGGGAGAAATCGAACCCGGAGAGTCTGCATAAAAGTGAACATTGTCCAAGCTGCATAACCATCCTGCCACCGCGCCAACCAAATTAAGATGCAATTTTAATGTACTATAAGAAAAAATATTGCTCGGTTATGTTTTCATTGCCTTTTGACCTAGTTTTTTAGGCCTATATTGTTATTTTGTAATTAAGAAATGATTCAAAGCCGTATTTATTAAAAAAAATAAATATTATAAAAGCTGAGAACTTAAATAGTATAGAAATTTGCAGAATTTCTTTTTTAAAATATTATATTGACTTTATTTACGAAATTAGATAAGAAAATGCGGTCAATAGTCTTATCGTCGCCGACGTCGGAGATTTTCGATTATTACTATTGTTTACGTCTGACGATGTTAAAATGCTCTGTTGTAATAAAAACTACAATGATTTGAATGATATTATATGCTAATTATTAATTTTTGATATTGGGGACTTTTACATTTCATAATTAAAAGCACAGAAACTATTGAAAACTGTAGATAATATCAAAAAGAAAAATTGAATCGAGACTCAGGGGATGACGCCATTTTGAATTCTTGTTTTCCGCTTTCGATTTAACGCACACTGGAAATGAATAATATTATATATGATAATTCTAGAAATAAGTTTGTGATTGTGCAAATTTGTCATATATCTGCATTCACAGCTAGGCTTGTTTTTTTTGTCATTTAATTTCTTCTTTTATTCACCATCCCAACAGATTCAGCTCCATAATTAAAAACTGCTAAAGAACTTACAACTTAAGTGGACAATCTTGCGCAATAAACTTCATATATAACTCTCATTGTCTTAAAATGACAAAAATAAAAAAACAGACACATTGCTTACATATAACAAACTATGCATTTATAAATACCTATGGGAAACTAAACATTGTTGAGAAGACTGCAGAAATTAAACTTTTTATAATGAGGATGCAAATAGTCAAAGATAAAAAAAGCTCTTTTTTTATACCTAAAAGTTTGTGCTTAGATATTATTGCAGTTGAAAATTGATGTGAACTGTTACTGTTAGTGATTCTGTACTTTATGTAAAATCGATAAACTGATGTCAATTTTAGATAGTCTAGCAGTCCACTTGTTAAAAATGTTATTTTTTATTTCAATTTTTTGTTAATATTGCTTCCAATTTCAGGCTGGCGTTTATTTTATTTATTGATTTATTTTTAATTAAAAATTAGTTTCACTTTCTGTGGGTTTGTGGCTGTGTCCTCAAATCTTGTATCTCACTTTTGGCACACATGTAGATTCCACATTTTAATACATGATTTTAATGTTTACAGCTCCATAGATCAACATCTTGTAGAATTATGAAGCTAATTACTTTTTAGTAATATTTATAATGAGACAAATTTGCTGTGATATTATTATGTCAAAATAACAACACCTATGTATAGTGAAGCTTTTTTTTATATAGACTACCAAATTAATTAAATTATGTTAAAGTATGCAAAACTATAGCAAGTTTAATTCTTTCAAAACTGAAAAGTATAAAATTCAAATATATATACATGGGAATTACAATATACTGAACTAAAAATGTCTTTACATTAGTTAAGTTGCAATAAATAAAAATATTTAGTTGGGCACCCACTCTTTTATTTATAGCAATGATAATTTATATAAATATTTATATGATATAAAGATTATTATTTCTTACTTTTAGTGCTTTTTTTTTTTTTAAAACGCAGTGGATACGGTTCAGTCCGACCGAACCTGTATTTTTTTTCTTCGGGTACCAGCCATAGATATTGCTCCACACCCTAACCCTAACCCTGAAAAAAAAAAATTATCTATGCCATGTTCTTTATACCCTAATATAATGGTTTTGGCAGGTGCCGGAGCCACTGCGTTTTAAAAATTTTTGGTTCATCTTTGATTTTTTTTTTTTTTCATTATTTTAGATGCATCAAATATTTCCAAAAAATTCTAATTTTTTTTTAACTTAATTGCTAAAATAAATTTTCAGATAATATTACAATCTACTATATATATTACAATATATATGCTAATGAAATAAAATTATTTTTTAAAATCTTTCAGACAGCATTTGTTGTTGATGAAGTAACAAATATTATTAAAGAAGCTGTTGAAGGTGCCATTGGGGGCAATGGTTATCAGCACAACAAAGTCAACCAGTGGACATCAAATGTTGTAGAACAGTGTTTAAATCAGTTGACAAAGCTTGGCAAACCTTTTAAATATATAGGTGAGAATTGAGGATTTTTTATATGTATAAATTATGTATTCTACTGAATAAAAAAACCCACTTAACATAACAGAGGACAGCAAAGTTACATAATAAATTATTGTGTCTGAAAAGTAATCATTTAACATAAAAACTTCTAGTGCTATATTTTTTAAAATTATGTTAAGATACTTTTATAAATTACCTAAGGACATGTGGCTCATTGACACAAAAAGCAAGATTTCATTACAATTAAATGCAAGAACAAGAATTTATTAAAACATCTGTCCACTGAATGTCAAACACATACTTTCTCACTACTGGCAAACTACTAGTTCTTCTGTCCCACCCAGAAGCAACAGTCCTAAACATCACATGAGCAACTGGTCCTAAGTTTCTTAAGATCTGATTCATTAGGCCACCCCAGGAAAACACAAGGCATGTTACTACAGCAATATGGCTTAATGTGTGACTAATAACTAGTGCAGTTTTCTCATTATTTTTTCAGTGACTTGTGTAATAATGCAAAAAAATGGAGCAGGATTACACACAGCAAGTTCTTGTTTCTGGGATAATTCAACTGACGGTTAGTACATTGGCTTAAGTTAAATAGATAATATAATTTATAAATTTAGTTACTTAATAGGTGTAACACTGTGTTTTTTTATGAACGTTATGTACTTGTTGATGTAATGCTTCTCCAAGGTAACACTGTGTGTTCCTCACTGCTGCTTCAGATACTTATATTGGTTTTATGTAGCTGCCGATACTATAACTGGTTTATAATCTTAAGTAGCGTTCAGTCTCGTTGCACTCTCAAACAACACACCAATCAATGAGGCAAAGTTCCACGATTCAATTATATTTATTCAACAATAAGAAAACATATGTAGTATGAACTTATGTGCAGCAGTATTCACAAAAATGCTTCGTACACAATATAACACGTAGTATTTCAGGTTCCCGAAGGAATTATCTGGCAATACTTTGACACTTAGTATCCTGTGTCCACAAAAGGATTATACAGACATACTTCAATAAAATAGACTTTGACTGTGTACTGTAAAACTCAATAACTTGATAGCTTGTGCCTCTATTATTTCTCCACTAACTTCTCTAATTATCTCTACAACTGGTGTCCTGATGTCTCTATCGTCAGTCTGTCGATCTGTCTGTCTCGATGTCTTTCGTCGGTCTCTCGTCGGTCTGTCGTTGTCTCTCGTAGGTCTGACGAAATCTCAGTTACATCTCTATTTATGTGATGGTGAATTATCACGTGCCCCAAACACCCAGAACTTCTGATTGGCTCCCTAACACCCTTTCTAACTCATCTACATATTAATGACTCTTAATCCAGCCTAGGGATTGGTGCGGCTAAAAAACTCACTCTGGTCTAGTATTCCTTTGTCTGCCTAATTACATCTATCGTCACCTATCTCTGGGAATCATAGACCTGTGATGACAACCTAATTCTACCCTAAACAAAGATACCGCTGGAATTCTAGTTATCAGAACATATGACTGTGTCCTGGACCCATGAGTTTTCAATGTTGACTAATTAACTGAACCAGTGGTTCTAAAATTGTATGAATCTATCTAAAGCTATTGTTACAATAGGCTTTACTCATTTTAAGTTATAAAAATAATCAATGGTTTGAAAATATGATAGAGAATGTTCATTTGGAAATATAAGGTAGAGAATCAAGCAAAAATTGTGATTGTAGCGTCATATTTGCTATCATTGTGCATTATTAAATTTACTTTGTATTATAGAGAAAAAAATGTTAGTTATATTATGATGCCTATTTAATTTATAACAGAGGTAAAGATAAAAGTGGTTTTTATAGTTCTCTTGACCAGAAACACAAACTTGTCCTTGAAATTAATTTTTTTAAATGAATAATTTATTTTTAAGCTGTTTTTTTTTTTTTAAATAATACATGTAGTAATGTTTCCCATATGCAATGAGGAGGAAATAACCTGGAAAATTGATATAAAGATATTACAACTTATTATTAAATTTCTTTGTATTAAGTTTTATAATTAAAAGGGAAATTAATACTAATAAACCTAGTTTTATAATTAGTACATGTAATTACTGTTTTCTTTTGGGAGATAGCGATTAAAATTCACTTTACTTTCATATGCATTGTTTTAATGTAGACAATTTCAAATATACTGCAACTTTATTCTTAGTAATTTTTTTTTTTTTTTAAATTTATTTATTCACTATTTTGTGTGTAGCATTTTATTGTGTTCCTTAAATGTATTAACAAATGCATTTAAAAAAACATATAAATTTCCTTCATATTAGATGGCATTAAACTTATCAGATTGTATTTTTACGCTTCATCTATAGGCTAATTATTGAGAAATATCATTTAAAACTACTTTATATGTAAAAACTCACAAATGTATAATTTTGTCTTTCAGGTAGCTGCACAGTCAGGTGGGAAAACAAGACAATGTTCTGCATCGTCAGTGTCTTTGGTCTTGCCATATAGAATCTTAAAAGAGATTCATTTTATTTTTTTCTAATTTTGAATTAACAAACTTTTTCTTCCTTAAGATGCTTACAGTAGTAAGCACAGAATAGTCAACAAAATGTTTAGAGTATCTTTTTGATTTGTACATAATTTGTCATTTATTATTTTACTTTTTTTTTCATTTTGCAATACATAATTTATTTTTGTGATTCTAAAATATTTATTACATAACTTCAATGAGCGCATGATTACCACTGGTATTTGTTAATGGGTAGAAAGGCAGAGACAAAACTACACAATTAAACACATAGACCTCTCAAATGTTTGTCATTTTTAACCAAATATTTTACCAGCTGAAGTTCTTTACAAATTAAGTGAAATAAACATGACTGATGAGGCATTTATTGTTGTTTTTATGTTGTTTTTTTGCTTAAGTCTTTAATTTTTTTTAATCAGTGTGACAATTAAAAAACTGAAGCAAAAAATATGTCATTTTCTCACATATACATGTACTAAATAACTCAGAAATTCATCATAGCAGTGAAATGATTGCCATTTTTTCTTAAGTGTGATCCACAATAAAATAAATATTTTTCAGCTACTGTGATTACAAATATGAACTGTAAAAAATGATAAAATAAACTTTTCAAACATTAAGGTATTTTCATCATTCCTATAAAGTAAAATAATTTTTTTTTTGCATCTTTGGGAACTGAAAAATGCAGAGTGGATATATGAATATTATCAATTAATGTCAATTATTTTATACTTAGTCATTAAATGTAGTGGTTTGTTTTCAAATAGGTCAATCTGGGTAACGAAATTGGCCAAAATATTTATTTTTGGCCAGGCTATTTGAGCTGAAAATATTTCTTCATACCAGGTACTGAAGTTTACATTTTGTTGTAACATTTTGAGACTGTCAAAGGACAAAAATTATCTGTATTGCAGCATAAACTAATTTAATAAAATAAGTGGATGCAAATTACTGCTAGTATTTTACCATAACCTCTAATATACAAAAACAATAAAACTAAGAATTTTTACAACTGGTTAAACTTTTTAATCTTTTTGTTTGGCATACATGACTGGGGCACCTGAAAATTGATTTCTAGTTGCCAACTCTAAATGAGTTTCTTCATTTTTATTTAAAATCTTCTGTTTGGCTGCTGTAAAGATTCCTGGTGTATATGCTACAGCTTTTACCTCTAATGAAGAACCTGTTGACATACTTGCCAAGTTTTCATTTTTGACAAATCGTGTATCAATAATTGCTACTTTTGGTTTTTTTGGCTGCTGTAGGCTCTCACTGTCTGTCATTGGCACTGTAGAATTCTTACAAGTACTGCCTGGGGCAGGAAATGGCCATACTGGATACTGCTCTTGATGGTACAGTGAAGGAACAGATTCCCTCTGTGTCAAGATTTCATTTTGTACAAATCGTTTATCAATTATTGGTATTTTAGGCTGCTGTTGGCTATCACTGTCTGTTATTGGCACTGTAGAATTATGAGTAGTACTGCCTGGGGCAGAAATTGGCCACACTGGATACTGCTGTTGATAATTTATTGGACAAACAGATTCATTCACAAAACCTGTATCTGTGATGACGTTCTGTGGAACTGTAATAGAAGTATTTGAAAATGCATACTGTTGAGGGTATTGATAATAATAAGACTGATTATTAACATCTTCACTAGAAGGAACAGATGTTTCTTCTTTCAAGTTGTTTGATGTAAACAAGTCAAAGGTTTGTGTAGGCAGTCCCAAAGCACCATGATCTATTTGGTTAAATGATTCTTTCTTGATATCTGATTTTTCAAATGGTAACGGTCTGTGTTCTTCAACATTGTTATTACAGACAGGATTAGAAGAATCAGAATATGGTTTAAATTCACTGGAAGCAAGTCGATTTGATATCTTTTGGTTACTTATTGGAAATATTGTTTCTGACTGTGAAGTGCCTTGTCTTTTATGACATTCCTTTGTTGCTAAATAAAAAGCTGGAGGAGCAAACTCAGATTCTCTTTCTTTTCTTCTAGATTCTACATATGACATCCCTGGAACAACTACAGAAAACAAACAAATTTATTTAAAATATCATGCAAAGACTTCCATTTTGTAATTAAAAAATGATATGAAAACAAACCTATACAATTAATTTTTTTTTTTTTTTAGGAATTAAGCAACAAGAGATTACTTACTTTTTCCTATATCCCATTCCCTTACAGCTTTTTTGTTGATTTTCTTAACAATGTCTTCATGTTCCTTACTACCAGATGCTGATGATTCTGAACTAACTAGCTCTTGTTTTATTGTTGCTATTGGACTAACTGGCTCTTGTTTTATTGTTGCTGCTATTGGACTAACTGGCTCTTGTTTTATTGTTGCTTCAGAAACAGCACCAGTGGCTGTTAAAAATGTAAGAACAAATTGTCAAATTATATTAAGGGAAGTATTTTTAGACAAACCTGGGTGAGCATGGATAAAAGATACTTTAAATGCAGATATTGTAATCACCAGATCAGGATGTGTATGAGTGCTAGATATTGTAATCACGAGAGCAGGATGTATATGAGGGCTAGATATTGTAATCACAAGAGCAGGATGTGTATGAGTGCTAGATATTGTAATCACCAGAGCAGGATGTGTATGAGTGCTAGATATTGTAATCACCAGAGCAGGATGTGTATGAGTTCTAGATATTGTAATCACCAGAGCAGGATGTGTATGAGTGCTAGATATTGTAATCACCAGAGCAGGATGTGTATGAGTGCTAGATATTGTAATCACCAGAGCACGATGTGTATGAGTGCTAGATATTGTAATCACCAGAGCAGGATGTACAAACAAAAACAATACAATTTAACAATTATTTTCAAATTAAATATTGCTTTATTTAATTTTAAATTACACAGTAAGAATATGTTACTATTACTTATACTATTAAAAAATAATTTATCAATTAAAAAAATAGCCAAATGGATAAGGAACAGGGATGGCTGATGGGGTTCAAATCCCACTCATAGATACTTATTTTTCTGAATTTTGTTTATAACAAAAAATGAAGAGACCCATATAATTACGTAGACCTTTTTATGATAACGTTAATCTGTATTCAAAGATTTTGCAGGGTACAGCTAGTTAAAAATAAAAGTTATCAGGGAATAAAATTATCACACTTAAATATAAGAAATATTAAAAAAAAGGTGGAAATTACTGTAAATAAAAAATACTTTTTGGTACAGTATCTAATGCCTATAAATGTAAATAATTATGCAAGCAATATGCTTATATCTGTAATCAATCTCTTGGGTATATCATTAGTCAATTTTTCACCTAACGTGTTAATCTTATTTTTCACCAAACTTGTTTGACTATCAGAGGAGGCCCTACACCTGAGGTAGTAGCCACATTGAATTAAACAGTCCTTAGTTTGCCCATAGCTGCCCTAGGGCCTAGACAAAAGTACCTGCATTGGCCTCTAGTCTAGAGCATCAGATTTTATAGGAATTTTTGGAATGATGCAATATGGCCAGTGGGCCTTAGTTTATCCATGGCAGCCCTACACAAAAGTACCTGAGGTGACACCTATAGAATGTCATTTGGCTATCGCCTAGTTTGCCTATTCTGTGGGACTAAATGTACAACTGGTTAGACTTGAGAAAAATGAAAGTATACAAAGTAATTACATCATTAAATAATGTTAATTAATGAATGGGTAAGGAAATAAACAGTAACAATATACTACCTGGTTTGACTGTTTCTTTCAAATTCCTTCTTTGTCTAACTTTAGCCAACCTCTCTTCCATTTGAGCTTTTCTTTTGTTTTTAATGCTGTCCTTGCGAGCTTGCTCATCTAAAGTCTATAATGTTTATTACAAATGAGAGATGTAAACAAATTTTTTTATACACTTATGTAAATATATATATATATAGGTATAAAAACACCTTTTATGTACATATCATATATAAATATATACTCATTTAACTCAATGTAGATATTTATTGAGTTAGCGTAGTGAATAGCGGCCTACATTTTACACAAATTTCTAGACCTATTAATAATTAATTCCCTTTTTAAAAAAACAAAAGAAAAATGTAAAACATGGGTAAAAAAAAATCATATGTTGCTGTTGAAATTACCCAGTGATGAGTGTGAAATGTATATTTTTAAAGAAATGTCTATTTAATAGCAATAGTTTGGAAAAAAAAGCCTTTGGGCTATTTTTTTTCATTACAATCATAATTACAGGGATGAAAAATTTGAACATAATTATTATTTACACTTACTTGTTTATGAAGTTTTTTAAGGCTGGCCAATTCAGCTTCTCTTTCTTCATGATCTTTTGAGAACTGAAAAAAGCCAACACCATGGTTTCTGATTTCTGAAATGAGAATGTAGCATATTTAAAAGTAGATTAGCTTAATTTGTTATCTTTTAATTAAAAAATAATAATTATATTCCTATAAAATAGTTACCAATTACACTGATCAGTCAAAACACAATATCACATCAATTTTTTTTAACAACTGTCTATATAAGTTGATAAGAAATTACCAGATTTTGACAAATAAGTTAAAGTGGATTAAATTTCTCCACATTGGGCAGTTGTTATATACTTTATTAAAGATTCTCTTAAAACCTATAAGTGATTAGCCAAAGAATGTAATCCACAAATAGTAGTGAGGGGCTTTCAACTACAAACAAATGCTTTGGAAAGTAAGTGATCCTATGCAGAACAATTTTATTCCATGCAGGCTTAGTAGGTTAATGAATGTTTCTGACTAATAAATAACACATATAGGTCTATAAAGCATCCGTATAACTTTTGTATCTGACTGGGTTATGAAACTTATGTTAAAATGTCAGCGATGATTTCCTTTATGATTATGGGATTGGAAATTCTAACTAACCTGAAAAGAAATATTTATGTCACTAGTTGGTAAGGATGCTACGCAGAAATATGAAATGTGGATATTACTATATTAATAATTGATTTATTTATGTAAAACAATTGAAAAAAAAAAAAAAGAAATATGTGGCTTACTAGTGATGTTAGCAAAAATATAAATATTGATTAAAATGAGAATCAAGGAAAACTTGATTACTAACAGTACTTATCACATAGATATAAAATGACTAACCATCAAATTGTACATTGGAGTAGTGTATATCAGTTTGAGATTTTTCCAAAAGCTCTTGAGCTTCAGCATCCCATTTTTCTTTCATTTTATCTCTGTAAGCTTCAGTTGCCATGTAGATTGATGTTTCATTTTCAACGTGTTCTGAAGTCCCCATTTCAGTTGACCTGTAGAATAAACCAACAAACTTTCAGTTGGCATGAAAATAAAAAGCATAAAAAAATACAATAGATAAAGCATTCAAAAAAACATCTCAGACTTACATGGTAAGAAAAATAATGCTTTATCAAAAAGATGCAAAGTATGTTTGTGACAATAAGTGTTTTGTTTTCTAAAATTGTCCTTATTATATGGTCCTGAGATATCTAATCCGTATAGCAATTTGAAGCAGAATTTCATGTAGTGGTTACCAATTCAGTCACATTAGTCCTTCAGATGCATAATATATTTCCAAAAAATTCTATTTTTTTTCGATCTTAATTTGCCATTTAGTTGTCATCTTTTATTCTTAGATTAATTATCATAATTAGAGCTGCTGTTCGATTAATTCTTTTAATTGAAATTGAACCCAAATTGAAAATTTTAATCAAAATTAATTGACATAAATTATTTCATCTGTTATTGATATTCAAACAAGTTTGCCTGTCATTACATTCTAGTGGTGACCTAATGCAAACACTTCTGTGAGTTTCGGGAGCCACTTTCTATTAAATTATTACTCCTGTTCACTTAATATTCTTAGATTGACTGTTGTGCTGTTCTTTTTAGTTTTTTACCATACTCAACTGAGTGCGACCCTTGTTATATTCTATTGAAAAATCAGTTTCTCTAAAATTGTAACAGCTGCATTAAGCATTGGCATATATGTATGTTAAACTATTAATTCAGACCAGTTTATTCACATCAGTCAATTCAATTGATGCCTTTTCCTTATTAAAACAATAGATAGCCAGAGAGAGCTCGTTCAATTATTTTAGAACACTTTTTCATGATTTTAACTCCCTTCCCACCACCCGATTACATTTTGACAGCTTTACAACCCACCAACTCTCCCCTCACCCCCCATCAACTGACTATGTTGCAGAAAAAAATGGCACAAAGTTCTCTCCCATAAGTAATTCCTAACTCATGACCAGTCAATCAAAGTGTCAGAGCTATGCAGATGTTAACTAATTGTATAATTCAGGTTCAGAAAATAGAATTGGGAAATGACAAACCTATTATTTTCAAGGTCATCTAGCTGCTATGATTTCATATTTTGTTTCTTAAATTAATTTCTGTTAATACTGAAGGAACAGCTTTTGTGTAAAATTAACGCATTTAAGTGTTGCGTCAAAAATTTTAATTGCATAATTATATTCACACAAAAATGGTGATTAATCAGCAGCCCTAACCATAATGTAAAAAATGTATATCATAATTATTTTTATAGGTAAACATTTTAGTTGTTTACCCTTGTACATCTGGTATTACCTTGATGCTTCTGAATGGGGTTTAACAGATTTATCATTTTTTCTTCTCTCTGAATTATCTCTTTCTTCCACCAATGAGTCTATTACTTTCTTTTGGAAATCAACTAAATAATATCCACTGCCATCTTCATCTAAAAACAAAAAACAAGAATAATCATACACGAAAAAAGTGTTTTCACAAAATATTAGTTAATGTATCATAAATGTTACATTCCCATATCCAGATAAATCAATGAATGCTAAGTGAAATATATATATATATATATATATATATATATATATATATATATTATTGTTATTATTTTTAGTAAATTTAAACTATAATTTATTAGTAACCTGGGATGTCAGAACTTTGAGCTATTTTGTCATACAATTTTGCTTTTTCTTCCAGAGCACTCCTGAAAAGATATAAATTGTACCAATAAAACAAATCCCATAGAATAAATTTTTTATGGTCTACGATTATATTTTACATGTATTGACCTGCTTAGACAAAAGAAAGTAAAGCAAAAGTTTGAAATACACAAAACTGTATGTTGCACTTTTCCTGCAAATCTCACCCAAATTCTTTTTAGACATTTTTAAACCTATTTTCAAACATTTATGGCACAAAAATGTGTGAATGCAAACAAAAAAAAACAATATATTTTAGCTGTTTTTCAATAAATTCTCATAGTTTGAATATTAGTAATTTTCAACTTCCCAGATATACAGATTTTTTGTACTAAAATCACTTTTTTATTGATAATGTATCACGATTATCAAATTATTCATGTTTCATTATTTTAATTCAATGATTAAAATGTTTTCACAAACATAATAACAAATTATTGGACATATTATTTTTTTTTTAAAACTGGAAATCTTTTTTTGAAAAATCAAAGTCTATTATTAACAGTTTTTGGAAAGTCCTTTAATTACACAGATTTCTTTTAAAATTAATCATAGTTTTTTATTTCTGCAAGTCTTCTTAAAAAAAAAAAATTGTTATGAACTGATAACTTATTTTCAGTTTCATAGCTTACCATTAATCAATTACAAATTTGAAAAACTAAATGCAAAATAAAGATAGGAAATGAATAATGCTAATAATAATGAATATCAGAAAATATACAAAGAAATATTAAAGATGTTTTCAGAATTTACCAGGATCAAAGAAATAGTTGTGTAACAAAATCTTGTAACTTTTTAAAGGTGAAGGATATTTTCTCAACATCCTCAATTGTAGCATATGTCATATAGCAATATGAAAAATGTTTACTTTTTATATAGCCTATAATTAATATATTTCAGCTCACTATATCACCTTAATATACATTGAGTTTTTTTTATCTCTGTTTTCCCATTAAGATCTAAAAATAAAAATACCAATGTGAAATATTAACAGACAAACCTTGATCGAAGAAGAATATCTTCTTCATCATCATTCCTAGGTGCATCTTCTCTGTCTCGTTTAGCTCTCTCTAGCACACCTGAATTTTGCTGATTCCATAAATCATTTTTTGAAACCTAAAATATAATATACATTTCTTCTCAATAAAAAAAAAATAACATGCTAATCTAAAAGTTGTAAAATAAAGTGATAGTTCTTTATTCATGATAAATTAAAACAAAATTATGTCTTAAAATATTGTCAGGATATTGAAATCGATAAATATCATCAACATATTAAAACTTATTCAGTGCATTTAAGAAAATAAAAAATTTCTTCTAAGAATTTTTTTTTTTCAAAATTTATTTGAGAGCAAAGTGTTACCCGAGGCACACAACTGCCCTTAGAACAACTACTTATAAAAATGGAATGTAGATAATCGTATTAACATTTGTTTTATAATATTTAGCAACTCAATTCGTCCTAAATCTATTCTAAGAAAAGTGTGATATCAATGAACATGCACATACACAAACTTAGCCAAAATAAGGATTTAACCTGTTTTTCTCTTTTTAAGTGAAGATAAGATGTATTATTTAACTTCTTCTGTCTGAATTCTTCCCGTTTTCTAAATAATTCAGCTTTCAGTTCAACAATCTGAAAAACAAAAAAAAATTCAGTAAATAATTTAGAAACATGAAGTTTACCTTTTTTGTAGCTTGATCTGAGCCATTTTTGCCATGAATGACTGCTATCAATATAGAAAGTCCTTCATCTGCTGTAATATGTATCACGACAAACAAGCAACTAATATATGCATACAATTTTTTATTTCGTTTAAAATAATGTGTGTCACTTCTTGGATCTTTGAGATGGCTGAAACCCTAGGGCACATCAATTGTTCCCAATCAATTTTCAAGCTCATCATTTTTAGTTTCCATTTACACCAGCCCAGATTTCTGCTGTGGAGCAGCAAATTTTTTTCCAGCTATTTATGGCTCAAATCAATACAAAATTATAAATTAACAAGAGAAAGTCAGACTTCAACAGAAAGGAGCTACAATGAACTTTGATCAGACGCTCTCTACTACAGAGGCGTGCAACCGCTGATTTTAAGGTTAAATCCAGCCTTGTAAAGATTTTTACAGCTTTAATAAGAGAAACAATAAATATTTATGCGCTGCGGTTTAAAATATTTTTGTGTCCATAAGAGAAGCAACATTTAGTGTTGTGCAGCCTTTAAATCAATCACATTTGCATATGACACAGTGGCAACTTATTGTTTTCAAACTTCCCTTCTTTAGCACACAATTTCAATGATGGGATGAGGTGGCACTACCTATATAAACTTATTAGCTGTTAAATATCTGACAAAACCTGGGAAATCTTGTTTATGGGATGAGCAAAAGAAATGGATACATGACATAATGATGATAGTCAGTAAATAGAAAATTATTCTAATTATCAAAAGTAATGTATCCTGAAGTTTTGAAAAAAAAATTGGTAGAGTGCCTAAATATGGAATATCCAAATGGCATAAATAAGTTAATTGTCTACTTTATTCAATAATGGAAATTCTGCTTTTGTAATACACACCCACAGACATATATCATATACATAGTCAGCAAATAGAACAATTTTACACATTAGAAATGGAATAATTAGATGACAGCATACACAAAGAATAAAATAAAACAAAAGCAATGTAGTCTTAAGGGAACTTTATATCATCTAAATTTAACAAATCAGAATAATTTAACTTTGTTCATACAAACATGAATGTTCAATGAATTTTATGTAATGATTGTAGGTATGATTTAAATATCTATTTAGAAATATTACAATGCCAATATCAAAACGCAGTGGCTACGGATACAGCAAACGTACTCAGCATTTTTTTTTCCTGGGGTACGTGATAGATGTGCGCACGTGCGGCAGACGGACTGCATTTTATTGCTAATTTTTGTTTTCGGGGCTAGGGTTAGGAATAGGGGTTAGGATTAGGGTTAGGGAGGGATAGGGTTAGGCGCAATATCTATAGCCGGACCCTGAAAAAAATAATACGGAGTCCGGCATACACAAAGAATAAAATAAAACAAAAGCAATGTAGTCTTAAGGGAACTTTATATCATCTAAATTTAACAAATCAGAATAATTTAACTTTGTTCATACAAACATGAATGTTCAATGAATTTTATGTAATGATTGTAGGTATGATTTAAATATCTATTTAGAAATATTACAATGCCAATATCAAAACGCAGTGGCTACGGATACAGCAAACGTACTCAGCATTTTTTTTTCCTGGGGTACGTGATAGATGTGCGCACGTGCGGCAGACGGACTGCATTTTATTGCTAATTTTTGTTTTCAGGGCTAGGGTTAGGAATAGGGGTTAGGATTAGGGTTAGGGAGGGATAGGGTTAGGCGCAATATCTATAGCCGGACCCTGAAAAAAATAATACGGAGTCCGGCAATCGCGCATGCGCAATCTACAGCCATAAAAAATAAAGTCCGTCTAGAGCGCATAATCAAATCTATCACGTACCCTAAAAAAAATACGGAGGACGTTTGCTGTATCCGTAGCCACTGCAATATCAAAAAGGAAGTGGCTACGGGCCCGACAAAAGGACTCCATATTTTTTTTTCGGCAGACTGACTGCATTTTATTGATAACTTTTGTTTTCGGGGCTAGGGTTAGGGCTAGGATTAGGGATAGGGGGTTAGGATTAGGGTTAGGGCTAGGAGCAATATCTATAGTCGGACCCCGAAACGGAGTCCGACAATCGCGCATGCGCACATCTACAGCCGTAAAAAAATAAAGTCCGTCTAGAGCGCATGCCTTTTGTCAGACCCGTAGCCACTGCGTATCAAAAATCGTACAGAAATGTGCTCAGCTAAATTATTGAATGAGTTACTTCCTCGAAATCAGTTCTCCGAACAAAAATTATAAATGATATAACTCAAAAATAAATTTTAAAATTATGACTTACAGCTGATGAAACGGTATTTTCTTCTCGGTTCATTACGGACAAAATTCCTGTTTACACGGGTATGTTTACAAATGACTTTCTTGACATGGCTTCCAATTATTTTTAAAACATTTCCGGGTCGTGTCAACATCTCATCAAACAATTAGTGCAAGTTACATTTTGGTGGCCCCAAGTTGTGTGCCTAAGGTAACTTGCTTTAAAGCCATCACTTACAAATCCTGACCTTTAATAATTTTGACAACTGGGCTATATCTTGTGTTTCTGTTTACCTAGAACCGCATAACGTTAAGATTTGACTTTTTTTATATAATTGTTTGCCTTGTTTTAATATCAGGGGTTATTTATCTTATGACGGGGATCCTTCATTAAAAAACTATGATAATGAAATTATTTTGAGTTCATAATCATTTTACCATGATAATTATAGGTCACGCCCGATAGTGTAGTTGGGTTTTCTAAAGAGCTTTTCTGCTGCTGTTAATCAATAAGGGGCTGTCCATTATTTATGTCAACAAATTTTTGGCGATTTTTACCCCCCCCCTCCCCCTTGTCAACAACTGGTCAAACTTCCAGAGACCCCCCTATAAAATTACGTCAACATTTGATTACCCCCCCCCCCCCCCCAAAAAAAAGGTGGCTTCCAAAATGTTTATGTTGCAAAATTAGTAGGAATATAGTTAGTTTAATTAAAATATTGAATGTTAGTCGATTGTGTAACACACGACTACAAACGCTACTTAAATTTCCTATTTATTAAGTAATTATATTGTTGACGTCAACTTCTCTTGACCTCCCCCCCCTCCCCATTGTCAACAATTGTCAAAAATTTTCTGACCCCCCTCCCCCTATTTTGTTGACGTAATTAATGGACAGCCCCAACCAGTGATGGTCACATTGGCGTATTGTTTACTTTCTTTTTCGAAAGCTTTTCTAATCTTGATTAATTGAAAATTAGTTAACTGTACATTTGATGTACACTACACAGTATATATATATATAGTTACGGTCAATGTCTGCTTGGCGACCAGATGCAGACATTGGCCAGCTAAACCGCCAATAATTATTAGCAGGCCAATATCATAGGGATAACAAATAAAAACATTTGAAAGTTTTAATTATGTCAATTAGTATCAAAAAAACCAAAAATCACAACTAAATCTTTTCAAATATTTTCAGTTACTGTTATGGTCCCTGTTGTGACAAAGCAACCATCAAACTCTAGTGAGGAGACAGCATACCTTAGCCAAGGGAAATGTATTCTCTTGATGCTGATAATGTGAATGTGGACTTCATTTGAAAAAAAGGGCATGTCCAGTTCATCTACATAAACCACCATGTGGCTCCAGTTATTCAATGTAGTGAG
This sequence comes from Bulinus truncatus, assembly GCA_021962125.1. NCBI lineage: Eukaryota > Metazoa > Mollusca > Gastropoda > Planorbidae > Bulinus > Bulinus truncatus. The sequence goes on along the minus strand of JAGDYQ010000001.1, from coordinate 103,973 downwards.
AAGTTGGTGGAGCTTGCAAAAGAAAAAAGGGCTGTATGCTTCACAGGATGTTAAAAATGGTAAAGCTAGGCAGTAGACCCCTCAGCCGGCATCTTAAGCCGCCACGAAGCTCTGTAAGCCGCCACAAAAATATTAAGCCAAGCTGCCAAAAACTTTCCTAAGCCGTGGGAGATTCGGAATTACCGCTAAAATTTTGCGTTGCTCAATACATTGTACTGTTGTACAACAGTTTCACAACACCACTGCTACAAGTGCTAATAGCTCATCTCAGCCTGCACATAATACATTTGAGTTCAACCGTGATGTGGCTTTTTACACGTGCAGAGACCTAATTCCATTTAATGCAGTTGAAAAGGCAGGTTTCAAGGCATTTTGTGCAAAGAATGCCTCCTACCTGGCTCCGTCCGCCAGTACTTTTGCTATTACTGCACTTGTTGATGTTTATTCGCTGGTCCAAATAAAGGTAAAAGAACTTCTTTCTGTTTGTCATGCTGGATCGTTAATGATGGACGGCTGGACTGATAAGCACCATTGTCATCCCTATTTTGCAGTGCGCTTTAGTTTCATTCACGAGTGGACATTCAAAATTGTAACTCTAGCTATGCAACCTGTTGAAAGCCACAAAGCATTGAATCTTAGTAGTTTTGTTAAAGAAACTATTGCAGAGTTCATGTCACATCATAAAAAGATGATATTGTTCAACACAACCGACGGTGCAGCCAATATGAAATTGTTGTCCAAAGTACTTGGCCATGAGAGAGTGGATTGCACAGCGCATTGCTTGCATCTATTGCTGACTGTTGACAGTTTAGATAAAGTTCCAAAGCTGACTGTTTTGCTACAGAAATGCAAAGACATTATAAATGCTTTGCATTTCAAGGGTCACGACATAAGATCTATGCAGGATATTTTGAGGGATATAGAAATGTTTGATTGTGTTAATCAGATCCTTGAAACCTTATCAGAAGATGCCTGTAATCCTGTGATTGATCCAGACTCTTCTGATGTTTGTTATACCCACATGCATCCAGACAGCAATACATCATCACGCAGCGGGGCCAGTGGACTTCAAACACTCAAACTGCTCGTCTGCACAAGGTGGAACAGTGCACTAATGATGATTGAGTCTATCCTGGATCTACAGAAGGCTGTAAATGAAGCCTTGAAAAAAATTGTCAAGTTTGACATATGCTTATCACCTGAAGACATTTGTGTGCTGAATGAATTACGTGGTTTCTTGTGCAATTTTAAACCACTCACACTGCTTGTCAGTGAATGTCACCCTAACTTATCAATACTGCCATTGTTGCACATTCGTGTAATGAAAGCTTGCGAGCAATTGTTTGACGAATTTGGACAATGCACAGACAGCCCTGCTATTATTGAACTAAAAAACTTGTTCACAGTGCTGTTGACAAGAGGATTAAAATCAGCGAGCTAGTAAAATTGTCATGCTGCTTTGACCCTGTTGTTCGCAATGCAGTTCTATCCAATAATGAATGTGTCCGGTTACTGCAGGATGCGTACCAGAATCTAATGAAGGAAAACAGCTCTGTGCGCCACGTTTTAGTTTCTGCTGCTGTGAAACCATCTTCAGTCAAACAAGTCAACGAGTCAGATGTTGCTGAGGTGTCTGCTCACTGTTACGGGTAATTATTTAATGCTATTGGTGTAATTTAACATTGTATACTATATGTATACACTAATACATTAATATACCATAGTCATTTCATTATACACATATTGACATGTTGTTTTTACTTATATCAATTGTTAGTAATTATTCATGATCACTGTAAATTATTAATGTATTGTTTGCTTTTGTAGGATATTATAGCAACAGCATCAGCAGTAGGTGGTGATCGTGGAGCTATTGTGGAACCTTTCATCAGTGAAATGAACCGATTTTTATCAGCAGACGTGAATGAAAATGAGACTGCAATGGATTTTTGGCACCAAAAGGCAGCTGATTGCTTGATTCTCTCACAAATGGCCAAAATATATCTACTTTAAGTCCAGGCAGTTGAATCAATGTTCAGCACTGCTGGCTATATGCTTAACTCCAGGAGATCGTCTATGGCGCCGTACAAAGTGGACATGGTGCTATTTCTCCATGATAATTATGATGTATCATAACATTTGCATGGTCGTATGATTCATTCCATGATATTATGTTATTATATTATTATATGATATTATATATTAAAACTAAACTATCATTGGAATCATTAATTGTTCGTTTTTTTTAATGAATGTTTGGTTTTAGTTTCAAGCCTGCCACGGCCTGTTCATGTTATATTACAATTTCAAGTTGACAATTTTTTAGGGAACTGTTAAAAAAATGTTATGTAGGGATGTTGCCGTTGCTGAGTGTAAGAGTGAACATGCTTGTTCAGTCCAACGTTGCGTTGTTTAACTTTTATTTGTGTTTAGCTATAGCCTGTAAGCTGTAAGCGGCCGCAAGTCATCGTAAGCCGCCCATTGTCCTAAGCCACGGCTTAAGCTGGCTAGCCACCCATAACAATTCTAAGCCAGCCATCATCAGTTCTAAGGCGCAGCTGAGGGGTCTAATAGGCAGGTACAGAATAACTTTAATACCTTTAAGTGCAACATAAAAAGAAGCTGACACCAAGTGTAAAATCTTTTGGATCAAAATCTCCAGAATACCAGGCTAACAGTGTTCAGGATCTAATTATGTCAAAGTAGTGAATGTTTGAAAATGTTCTATGTAGCCTACAAATATAACATGTATTTGCAGTAAACGCACTGTGTTATGTTTTATGAAATTCTTAATGGCCTGCATCTAAAAGTATTATGATCGAAAACCATTTAAGTAAAACTAAATTCCTTTATTACATTATCTTGGGAGGACACTGTAAACTGATCAGTGTTTCTTTCATGGGGAGGATTTCATTCTTATATTGTCAAACGCCAAATTAGCTGAGCCAATGGCAGGATCTTTTTTGACTGAACCATTTCCAATACAAGATGGAATTATAAATTCAGAATAATTGATGTCATGGAAGATTCAAACGAATGACAAGAGCGTATACATCAGGATATTATCAGAGCCTTGAGAATATTAAATTTAGGTTTCTGCTGGAAGTCTTCCACAATTTTACTAACAGCTGACGTTTTGTTCAATATTTTGCAAAAGAAAATGTTCGACATCTGCTATTGTAATCAGAAAATTAAATGACTTCATAGGTGATCTGACAGTTACAGACAGCTTCGACAACATATGGTCTAAGATAGACGATTTGATTTTTTTTATCATTGCTGAAATGTGAAAATTTTAACAGCTTAAATGATTCATTTCCAGAAAAGCCTTTACAAATGTTAATACAAAACTATGGATCATTTTTTAATCTCATTTGTTTGAAAAATGAGTTGTGTTATTTATTTTCTTCATCTGAGTTTTTCCAATAAAGCTGTACATGAATTGATTTTTCATTTACACCTTATTGGGCTCAGTGGAGCTCTGACAGAACACATAGTTGAATTTGCTCGTTGCTGTGGTGCCAACGAAAGAATAGCAGTAATGGCTAGAGAGGCTTCTTTAACTGAAAGGCTGACTTTGATGGCCCAGCAATGAGATTAAGTACGAATAAAAGGATTAGAAAAAGGATGTAAAAAATGATAATAGACAATCTTTGGAAAAATGTCCAACCAGAAATTAAACTGTTTCGTGAATTAGTTTTCTCAATAGTTTTATCCCTTATTGGCAGAGCCCTGTACCATATATGGGCAGAAGGTAAAGTTAAAAAAATATATCAGGGTACAGTAAAAAAAAAATTAAGAAAAGCAACATTTTCATTTTATAATATATGATGGAGAAAACAGTGACAAAGCTGTCAGTGCATGCCCTGGTAGCTGATATATTGGGGGATGTCAGTTTTACCATGTAGGCCTTATTTATTTGAAATTTATAATTTTAATAGCTTTTTTTGCTTTTATCAAACTTTTATCTAAGATTTTATTATAACTAATATTGTTACAAAAAAAAAAGAAGATTTTTCTTTAAAATTTTATTACTGTACTAGCTCTCAAAATCTTTGAACATGTATTAATAATTATGTTACTTTAAAAATAATTATTGGGCATTGGAAAAAAAGACTTTAACTTGAATTCGTAAATTTATAATTACTTTTGACTTTGTATCTCTTTATTTTCATGAACGCAGCCTTGTCAATTAAATTTGTTTCATTTTTATAATCTAATAATGCAAAATATTTTACAAATATATACACAAAAAAAAAGACCACAAAATAAAAATTTATCATGAATATTAATGTTAAAAAAATTTATATTAACCCAATGGTGCCCATTCCAAAAATAAATTCTATTAGTTTACTTAATAGACAAATATATACATTTACATTTTACCTATAGATTGGTTGAACTATGTTTGGTTGGATATTATGCATTTTATTTGTATTCTGTTAAGAATCATTGGAATAGTCTGTATTATTTGTGTCATGGTTGTAATTGTTTTTCTTTCATTTCTATCGCAGGCGTGCAATAAAGCATTAATTTTTTTACTTAAATTCATAGTTTAGCCAAGAGTATTATGTATGATTCTTTATTTTATAAACAGATAATAAATTTCTCAGCAATTCATTAATTTTTTATTTGGTTATAAAATGTGCATAACTTTTTCTTGTTAGTTATTCTGCATTTTTTTGTCTTTTCTTATTACATGTATAATGGTTGAAAATCAAAAACTATTTTTTTTCAGTATTTCTATCTTTAATGATTGATATATATATTAATGATGAATCATTTTCAATAACTAAAGCCAGGAACTTCAATAAAAGTATTGTTAACAAATTTCATTGTTGATTTTTTTTTCCATCTGTTTATGTTCACTATAGTTTATATATAAATGAAGTATCCACTATTTTTATTAAGTACTACCTACATATTAATGAATAGAAATAATAGATGTAAATTTCATCTAATTATTTGGAACGGTTTAAAAGTCACACATGTTTTAATTTTAAAATCACAAAATTTTATTTCAGGTACAATGATGAATGAATGAATAAGGACACTAAAAACTTAATAACTTTTCTTGATATTAAGATAAATTCATAAACTTGGTGTCTTTTGAAAGCTTGCAACTATATCTACCAAATAAGTCAGTCAATCAGTGACGGCTTTGCCTTTTATTCATTAAGATGGTATTTAAACGACCATTACTCAAGAGTATACTTTAATCCCCCCCCCATCCCTTTTGCATTAGTCAGCTAACCATTCATATGTGCTACATTTATGTAATGAATAGAAACTATCCATAACAGGTGGCATTCCTCAGTAAGGGTATCATTATACATGTAATTGATTCAACCACAATGTTATCAGTTTTGTACACTTCATATAAATCTTTACCAACATATATTGTACTCCATATTCTTTTTTTTTCTTCTTTTTTCTTGCAGGATATAGGATCAGTGCTATACCTATTGCCAAATAATCTCTTTCTGCAAGTCCCACCTTATATAAACATTTGTCTACTCAAAAGTTTTAAAATAGTACATTGTCATCAAGAATACATAAATGTTGAAATCCATTGAGCCCCTAAAAGCGTGAGATAACTTATTTCCAATTTCTCACGACACAACAAACACTAGAATCTCCGGAAAAAACAAACTGTATTAAATAATTTAATATTTTTTAAGCAATGATATATAAATATATCGATTATTTATAATTTATTGCTATTTATTGAAAATCTGGGTATACATCATCCTTTTTTGGTCCAATGAGAGCTACTTGGACATAAATATGTTTAAGTTGCAATTTTATTCCAGCAGGATAGCCGATTCTTGTAGAGTATTATTGCATTCTGTAATAACCATATGAAAGTCCCAAATAAATCATTCAATGACTTTTTTGTTAAAAGGAACCTTGTCAAAACTTATTCAGATATTAAAAATAGGCAATAACACAGTGTTTGATGAAATACATTTTTATTTCAGAGTTAATTGCATGTAAGTGATGTATTTAATATTTAAATGCCAGGGGTAATAAAAAACTATTTTAATCTAACAAAAATTGTTTGACTGAATGTGAATGTACTATTTACATGTAGAATCTACTGAGCCTGAGGAGGTTGGGAGAGGAAAATGTAAGTGTATTTTTAAAATAATTTCTGAAAATTATCATGAAATGGAATACATGTATCTACAATTTTGAGCTGGAATATAAAAAGGTGGAAAAGACAAAAATCTTTTTTTTAAATATAAAAATGCAACAAATAACAAAGTAATATGATTCATGTTGATTTACATATTTTATGAAGTGAAAAAACAACTCATCACCAAAACAATAAAAATGATATCTTAAAATTTACTCTCAAAATCATACACAACTAAAATTTACAAAAAATAAGGACACTGAAATATTCCTTGTGAAGAATTCCATTTTAGCTAATAAACTAAGATGGGAAATGTTTAATGGGAAATGTTGAAAAGTTATCAAACAAAAAAGCTACAAAATCTGAACAAAGAAATTCTTTTTTAAATGTATATCAATATAAACATGGATGGATATGAAATTTCTTAATAAAAAAGAAATGATTGCATAAAGGAAAATACATGTTTAGTCTTAGACATTTTGATACCAGCACAGATATTACCAAATTTTACATTTATTAAAAAAAAAATTCAAACATAAAAGTAAATTCTACTGGAAGTTAATAATATTGTCTAGGAAAATAAATGAACATAAAAGGATTTATCTGAATGAACACTTATTGATAGCACTAAAGTTTTCTTAAAATATAAACAATTTGAAATAATTAATTATTGGCTTCCAGTGATGATTACATACAATTTTCTTAAATGATGTTCAGTGGATTTTGTCACATCTATAAAAGATACCTTTATTTCTAAAAAAGGGAAGGATTTAATAAAAAAAACAAAGCAATAATGAATTAGCTTTTTGATAATTAGTTGGCTTTTTTCTAATACTTCTATATAAAATATGAGTAAAGTTGTGAGCCATAGCATTTTTTAAATCAAAATAAGCTGACTAGAAAGTAAAAAGAGCTTTTTTTCAACAATATAAATGTGTAGTAACAAAACATTTCCAAAGAATATTATCACATGAGAATATTTAGTTATAAAGTAGAAAAAAAGCAGTGAAAATAATAATTCAGCAGAATTTTATCCCACCTATGTAATTTTTATGTATGACGACAATTACTTCAGTATATTAAATTACAATCAGGAAAAAGAATTGCTGGAATACTTCATCCTCACATTGGCTACATTTCACCATATTCATATTCGTAAAATTTGTCAGATTGATGCTTCATGAAGAAGGAGTTATTTACATAAAAAAAGTTGATAACAAGCAGCGGAATCAAACCTGCTAATCTTATTTTGACCTTATAATTACTTGGCCATCAGTTGTTCCAAAATAAACAGTTTTTGTCATGTTTAAAAACAAACCAGTTTCTATAACACCAGGTACCTGATGGAGAACTCTATCAACTTCATGCCAGTTTTGCTCTCCTTCAAACTGCCAGTCTATCAGAAAATTGCCATTATCTGTCACCACTGGGCCAGCTTTCTGAGAAGCCATTCTTAACAGAGCTTTACCTCCAAGTAGTTGCATGATCTTCAACTGCACAGGTCTGTAAGCCATTGGCAAAACTTCAATGGGAACACCCTTTTTCCAAGTTGTTCCCAGGACTTGAGAATTTTTTCGAGTGTCAGCAATGATGAACAACTCTTTAGCACAAGAAGCAATAATCTTTTCCTGCATTAGACATCCACCTCCACCCTTGATCAAATTTATTTCACTGTCAACTTCATCGGCACCATCAATAGCTACATCAATGTCTGGAGAAGTTTCTAGACTGCCTAAAGCTAGTCCGTGGTCATTAATTAGTTGTCTAGCCTGGAATGATGTCGGAATGCAAATAAGATTTAGATTTTCTTTTTTGTTTCTTTCTGCAATTCTTTTAACAGCGAAAACAATGGTTGTGCCACTACCGATTCCAACAACCTGCCCTTGCTTTATATTATCATCTACGGCCTTGTTTGCTGCTGCGATTTTACCGGCTTCTGAGCTGTCTGCCATGGTAGGAATAGTGGTGTGGAATTGTTGAGATGAATTAAACTTTGATCCTGTTAATGTTGAACAATTGGATGTTAAGAATCTGTGGAAACGGAACAAAAATATATGAAAGAAATTAAAAAAGGCTGATGTTTTGTCCACAAAATTCATGGACACCTTCGTAAAAAAGGCTATGCCCATGAAATTTTTCGTGGATGCAGATAGTGAAAAGATTACGTCCATGAAAAATTTCTGGGATTGTAAATTAATATAATTGGATAATGCAACATTGTTATTAGGTGCTTTTGATAATGCCAGAATGTTATTAGAAACTTTTGATGACAAATAATACTTGGCAACATATCACATATTACTTTCGCACTGGCTCCTCGTACGTCAAAGACGTACGATGTATTTTTTTTACCTCGTACGTCAAGCAAAACTTTGAGGAACTCTTATGATGTAAAGTTATAAATGCAGTAGATATTGCTCCACACCCTAACCCTAATCCTATTCCTATCCCTAATCCTATCCCTAACCCTAATCCTGAAAAAAAAATCTGAAAAAAATAATTTATGATTTATTTAAAAATGACCATCAATAGATATTGCTCCACACTCTAACCCTATTCCTAACCCCCTATCCCTGATCCTGAAAAATAAAATCTGAACAAAAAGATTTATGTCTCTCATAGGAATCGAACCCACACATAGCTTGCCAAACTGGGTCACGGCCAAGCGAACAACCAACATCACTAGCGCGCCACACAAACTAACCCCTTATTTTAATGTATAATTAGAAAAAATTGACGTGCGAGGTAAAAAAAAAATACATCGTACGTCTTAGACGTACGAGGAGCATTTCCCTATTACTTTTGGCAATGCTTTTTTTTCTTGTGGTTGACCTCAGTGAACAAACTTTTCATACACTTCCAAACAATGTAGCTCTCATTTTCATAACATTATCATGAATTTTAAAACTTGCTATTTAATCATAACTGATACATTCTTAACACTTTGACAAGCTCACATACAGATAACATGGTCCCAAAAGAATAAAAAAAAAAACAAGAATAATAAAAAAAGAACTCAGAATTTTATTTGAATTCTATTTATTGATAAATTCTCTGAACTACTATACATTTAAATCTTTGACATAAAAATCTGGAGACATGCAGAAAACTATAAAAAAAAAAAAGGATTGATAGATAAAATAATATGAACTTATGAATACTATAACAAAGTAGTTGTCTAATCAAGTTGTGTGATTAAGTCATAAAAAGCACACCCGTCACCATTATATGCATGGTTATGTGTACAAGTTTTTGTTATGGGTGAATCTACTCTGCAAAAAAGGATACAGCAAAAGCATACATAGAATTAGAAACAGCAGTTCAGAAAGCAGGTTTAACAGTAAACGAAACAAAGACTCAATATATGCTATTACAAAGAAATGAAAAAGAAGGAAAAGAAAAAATTTTCAAAATCAGTGATAGAGCATTTGAAAGAGTAGAAAACTTTAAATACCTGGGATCAACCATAAGTGAGAAAAACGATATAATGATAGAGATCAAAAACAGAATAGAAGTAGGGAACAGAATATATTATACACTACATAAAATACTGAAAAACAGACAGATTTCCAGAAAACTTAAAAAAAACCATATACAAGACAATGATCCGACCAGCAAACAAGCAAAAAAAATGCTAAACACTTGGGAAAGGAAAATATTTGGGCCAGTAAAGGACAATAACGAGTGGAGAAGTAGAACCAATTCAGAGCTGTACGAACTGTACGAAGAACCAAATATAACAGCTGAAATTAAAATGAGTAGATTAAGGTGGGCAGGGCACATAGAAAGAATGGAAAACAACAGAGGTCCAAAAGCGATATATAAGGCAACACCTAATGAGAAAAGGCCTAAAGGCAGGCCAAGAAGCAGAAGGTTGGAGGAAGTGGAGAAAGACCTTAAAGCCATAGGAGTGAGAGAGTGGAGGAAGAAGACCATGGATCGGGAAAAGTGGAGAAGTGTAGTATGGCAGGCCAGGGCCCTTAATGGGCTGTAGAGCCAAAGGAAGAAGAAGAATCTACTCTGCAGGTCACCATATTGACCAATAACCTTAATCACTCATTAAAATTAAATTTTCTGTCGATGTGTTTTATTTTTCCAAGGTTAATACAATCCACTCTTTCAAAGGCTGCCCAATTTCCTCATTATGTTGTTTGATTCTTTGTAGCATCATCTGTATGTTTAGTGAAGTTTCAGACAGGGTTTCTTAAATTGTATCGTCAATACCAACACTTCATGAAAATAGTATCGCCAATACCAATACAAATACTCAAGTAAAAATGTATTGCCAAAATCGTTACCAATACAATACCAATACTTTTGAAAACAAAAAAAATATTATTTAAAAGAGTGCAAGCTTTTCAAGTTTTTAGATAACTGACAGATCGATCAAAAAAGAAATAAAGTTTTCTTTTCTGTTGTTCATTGAAACATTAAAATGAATAAAAGAATAATATTTATAAATATCGGCGCGCAAAGAAACTTCAAAAGAAAATGAAAATTTATTTTTTCCTTCAACTTGCCGACCGTGGTTGTATTGGTGGGTGTTGTTAATATTGGTAGGGTTGATGGCTATGATTACTAGCAGTGGTTGAATGTATGTAGATTACTTTTAAAACATAGTATTAAAATCGCTATTGTTTTACTGCAAAAAATTTTTTTGAACTGTATGAACAGTACAATTGTGATATTTTGATTTTTTTTTCAAAACTGATAAACATACAAATAGTGGGGTTATTCAATTGGGTTTATGAATTATAATTTTTTTTTTTATTTTGAATATTTTAAGATACAAAGTCAATTTTTTTGTTAGAGTTTGTTACAATACATTCTTAAAATACCGATAGAAAAGTATTGGTATCGAGTATCGGAAATTTTTCGTTTAAAACCAATACTTGATACAAAAAGGATCGGCAATACAGCAACCAATACTAAAAAACTATCACAGATACTGTATGTATTGGCCGAGACCAATACTTCAATACTAACAACCCTGGTTTCAGACTTTATTGCTAAAGCACCTAGCCTACCACAATCAAAGCATGTAATGAAAACCCAGCCTGGTTATGCCATATGTATCATCCATTTCAGGAAATTATTTATGGTTGTCTCTCATTTCCTCACTTTGATTTATAATGAGTTCTAATTCATCCATTTCCCAGTTGATGTTTACATCAATGACTGCATGGGGTCTTGTGCTTGGGAATTCTGCAGCTCTTATGATGCCTCCCCGAATCAACGCCTATTTGTGAGGCTCTGGCACGGATACTGTGAACATCTTTCAGGCTAATTACTTTGCTTACAGTTTGAGCCATATGTTGTTGTACCAATTGTGCATTAACTTGAAACTTGCTCTAGAACATAAATTAAAAAATATTTCTCAAAATCAGTACAGAAATTAAAATGTTGTGAATGTGTACTCATGCAAAAAAATAAACAGTAACCAAATTTTCCACATCCCTAGTTTCCTGTTCATTTAAACAATGATTCTGTGGCAACAGTGCATTCATTTATCACGTGGATTGGAGATTATGGTCCAAACTAACTTTTGTAACTAGGGAATGTTATCCACATAAGTAGCCCACAGCCTAGCCTAATGTAGGCTGGACAGTTAGGACTAGTATGGTAATTTTTTTAACAATGTTAAACCAAGCATGTTTTAAAATGAGATTTGGATTCTACAATTTAACATGTATTGTGTCATAATGAACACTGTTCAGAAATTAACAATAAAATCATTGTATTTATAAAATTAAAATGAGCATTGGTCTAAAAGGACATTATTATACAAAAATATGACAAATGCTTTAATATATATACTCCTATGCAGGTACTTTGATAAATTTATGTCCAATAATGTCTGTAAAAAGTACATAAATGGTGTGAAAATCATATCACCCGCTTGCTTAGTGTGTATCAAATGAAAATGACAGTTTAAAAAGTGGCTAATAATTCTAAGTTACTAAAAAAGATATATTTTCGTTACTATTTATCTCATAGGCAGACTGTCATTAACAACTAACAAAATACTTTAAAGAAAAAAAAAGATAAAAAAAGGTTTTTAATACTATGCCTAAAATTTAATTCTATTAAAATATAAAATAAAAGTGTAAATACCTTTGAATGGGGCGCTCCTCTGTAACATATTGACCTCTTTTGCTCTGCTGACTTCCAAATTTCATAATATTACTAGTATTACTATTATTAAATATTTTACTATTAATAATCACAAATTTTCGAAATGTTCTGAAACGATATTCGTTGAAAAGTTATCAAACTATTAATAGGAAGAAAAACATTGTCCTTCTCTAGGCACACTATTAGTGGACATGTTTACTTTACAATGGTACATAGTAATATGATATAAATATGATGGTACAATAACAACAAGGGACCAAAAATGACCCTGATTTTTTGGTGGACATAGCTAAGTATGTGGAAATCCATCATTTTATGACATTGATTTTCTTTCCGACACTAGTGACTGTTTTTAGAAAAAAAAACATAGGGTAGTTGTCTTTGTAAACACATTTTGTGCATATTTGTCATTCATTATGATAATATGTGATATATATGATAAAGTGCAATAATCACTTAGAATCAGAGGCTTGTTATATATTTATTTAAAGATGTTTTCATAAAAGGTTATGCTTTTGAAAAATATGTTTCCAAAAGAATATTTGACAAATGATGAAGTTTTCGATTGTTTTTTTAAAAAACTCAATTGGCCAATAGAGGGACCATTTATATGTATGCCTGCCAAGTTTCATTGAAAAATATTCATTTTCAAGGGGAACATTTTTATTGTCAAAATGGTATATGATAGTCACCATTATCACAATATTGACACAAGTAGGATAAGCAACAAGGGGAGACAACTCATACAGAAGGTCCTGTGTTGTTTGAAATAACATTTAGATATAACAGATTCACTTGTAAGGATTTTTTTTTGTTTGAAAGTTGTATCAGTTTTATCAGTTGTATTACTATGCTACTAATTAAAAAAAAAAAATGTTTATTAAAAAAAACATCTGACCTGATATAATGATAAAAGTCTATGACCATGTTTATGTGAATTTGATGATAATATTTGTCATTCATTATGATAATATTTCATTTTTGACATGATTATTCACTTGTACCATCACTATATTTCTGCCATCCCGGCAGATGATAGCAGGCACACTCACCCCGCCGCTCTGTAGGCATGGCAGACATGCATCAGCGCCACCAACAGTGCTGGTGAGGTAGGCACACTATACCATATCATATTTCCTTTTTTAAAAAAAACGGCACTATATCCTTTACCCTATGACTATGTTACATAAAGAAATCAACTACATTGAATGATGCAACTTACAATTACACCACTCATCACCTGTATAAACATTCTCCCTTCCCTCCCATTAGCCATTATATAAACATGCAAATAAAAGTAAAGCACAGACTATGGCTAACTTAGAGGATGAAATGATAAATGACACAAAGAGAAGATTTAATAAACATGATGATAAGAGGGAGTATTCACTGTCTACTAGGATGATTGTGTATGATATAATAGTACTCAATGTGTCTATCAGTTCTAGTAAACCCCATTAGCTAGAAACATTTAGCCAGTAAAATTTCTTCATGAATTTTGTTCTTGCATGAAATTATTTTGCATGTCATTTTTTAAATTTTGTTCATACTATGGACGGTTGTCCAAAAACTAGCCCAAATATGCATAAGATTATTTTTTTTACTATGATATACTTTGTATATCTTAGTAACAGTAAGCCAGAGACCCCACTTTAATACCAGTAATATTTTATTATCCTCAAAAATTTATTTTTTGCTTGAAGATTTTTTTTCCTTTTTTAATTGTAATACATTTGACCCAATTTTTAGCCCAAAAACTTGACCAAAGAAATCATAATTTTTTAAAATATTTTAATACACATCATCTTGTTGCCTGTTCAATTATCTTTCTTTTGATACCAAGTTTAACAAAATTGGTTCAGATTTAACAAAACTATATATGTTTATGTTTCAAAATGTGGACTATTCTGACACAGTTTTTCCTCTTTGTCTATTGTAATCGATTAGAGTGACTTAAACTTTTGTAACTTTTACAATAATGATCATATCCTAAAGTGTATTACATCATTGGAAAACGCTTGTTATGCCCTTTCAAATGATGTATAATACTTGCATATTAGACTAATTATTAGATGACTGAAATTTTCATCATATGTCACATACCTAACATAGCCTTTTCATGAACCTCATCCACAAAAATTTGTGTGGACATAGCCACTAGTACAGGATTATAAGAAATGATCAGAATGTAAAGACATAATTAGGTCATTACTAGAGTCATTAGTCCTGTTAGGTATTTATTGGACATATGCCTGCTAATGTCACTGATGACAGTGATGTTTTGATTGTTTTCATAATAAAAAAAAAAGATGACAGATCGTCAGATTTTCAGATCATACAGATGTCATCGTCCACATAAAAAATTAAATTACTATTGAAACTAGGGACCTTTACTCTTAAGTTCATCCTGAAATAAAATAAAATGATCAATGTAATCCATGTACCTCAAATGTTGGGTAAAATAATGAAGAGTCTTACGAACTAGTGGCATGCTTTTGTTACTGTTACTCTGTTAGTAGATAAGCAGGTCAAAGGTTAGAATTGCCGGGAACAAGAAATAAAAAGATGAGAGTGTCTATTTGTAGTGAACTACAAATAGTCTGGGCAGGCTATTTGTAGCTCGCGCATGCGCAGTTAGATGTTAACCATTTACCTTAGCTTTTAACCTTTAAAAACAAATCACAGGTAAGTGAAGCTGTAGTAGAGTGGTCAAGGGGCTAGATTAGTGTTACGTTTTTTATGTCCGAGGTGTGGTTCGAATCTCGACACAATTAGAGGAATTTTTTTTTATGTTTTTTATGTCCGAGGTGTGGTTCGAATCTCGACACAATTAGAGGAATTTTTTTTATATTTATGGCTTATCATAGGTATTATTATTAAATGTCATTCGATTTCTCTATTATCTCCAAACATTTTTTTTTACTTAAAATCAACAATAAAATTACTCAAATTCGGAAATGTTCGTTACAGCTATGTAGCCAATGTAGGTGTGTGTTGGGGGAATGTTGGGGGTATGGCGTAATTAGGTTGGGGCGCAGGGGGTGAGGCACTCCAACAGTAGCGTCATTTCACCAAAATGTTGGGGGGGGGGGAATAAAGGGATAGCGTATGGTTTTCATTTTTCCATCAATTAAGACATCAAAATCCATTGATTTAACCAATTAATTTAATTATTTTAAGAATCTTGCCCCCCCCCCCACAAATGACGCCGCTGCACTCCAACCTGACCAGCACTTACATTATTTTACTTACTATAAGGCGCACCCAGTTTGTAGATCACTATAACAAGAAAATAATATCTAGCCTTGCTAAACTGCATCCCCACTATACGATGCACCCAAATTGTATCCCCCTGTTTGACGTGTGTGTGTTTGTTCAGGGTGGGGGGGGGGGTCTTCTAGTCTGAAAATAAGGTACTTTTAGGGACAATATTTCACAATTTTAATACCTTTTGTCACATTATTGGGTGGCATCTTTAGATGAAGGAGGGGTAATAAAACATGCTTATAATGAGTTCATACTGTGTCCTCTCTGGTACTCGTCTCACGGTGGGTCTTCTCTGTGTGTGATTAACCGGTCTATTACTGGCTGTTTCTCTTAGTACTCATTGAGTCACAGCACGGTGCCTCTTATAGACAAACCGCCCACGCTGAAGGCGTCATCATTTTCCCGTCAAAACTGAAGGTGGTGGTCATTAAATTGCGTGGATGTGCAAGAATAGGTGATGAATGACACTATTTCATCTTTTGTATCAAGGCAGGAGTGAACCATCGGAATAATAATGCGTAGGCGGTGTATATAAGTCTTTAAGGGGACCGATATGGGGCGGGGTTTCATAGACAAAATATGTTTTAGAGCCCTAGGCAATGATATATTTGGAGACCACCGGGGGTCTGCAAAGATAGACAATAAAGATCATATGGTTGCACTTTAAAAACTCCTGTTGATCTTGGCATAATGTCATCAAATTTGAGAGTTTGTGCCACAAACAATGAAGGAAATTTATGAGCATCTGCATCTGCTCTTTCTGAAGTCCATCAGTTGTTTGGTTGATTGGGATTGAAGGAGGAACGAATCTCAAAGGTAAAACTTTGAAATATGAGCTGCGTACTTTGTCGCAACATTTTATGTCCTGACATTTCACAATTTGAGTGAAGTATTGGCTGGCGCAAACATGATGGTCAAACAATTCCTGATCCTTCGATATCAGTCCTGCTGCATTCAATTCAGATTTCTCAGGGTTGATATATTCTGCAACTGTTGGAAATTGGTCAACAATCACATGTGACCAGATTTCAGCTAAAGTTTCACATGCAAACTTGAAGTTTGTTCTTTCGAAATCCTCATTGATTGTTCTGCCCTGCGAATCAAGGTGACTGCCATAATGTTCATTTGGCAATATGACACCAGACAGTTCTCTGCTTAATGGAGCCATTCGACGTTCCACGCGATTAAAAGCGCTTCTTCCTGGTGCTTTAGTTGCAAGGAATATGGCATCAAGATTATTTTTAACGAAGTGATGAATTGCAACTTCAATTAATTTTGTGATAGCGAGGATTTTCATCTGGCCCTCCATCCACTGTAAAAACAACAATAGGTTTTATCACATTGTCTCTTTTATCTTTTGTTATTTCATCGAATAATCCAAATCCAACAGTCTTTCAAAATCTAAGCCATGAGCAAAAGCAGTGGATGAAGAATGCTTCCCTGATCGGATTGCTAAGTATGTTCGACCTGAATAGCTTACAACTTACGGTTTTACTAGTCCATCTTTTTCAGCGAATTCCAGCATAAACAAATGGAATAAGTTTGTGTTTAGCTGCAACAACCCAATCGTGGTCTGGTAAACTGACACGATATTCCACATGCATTAGCAATGGTGCATGTTTATTTGCCACTGCGTAACAATTAAATCATAAAATTCCAACAATTATCATAAAATAAAAAAAAAACGTTAATAAAGTTTATATATAGCTAAGCTAAGTGCATATTTGCCACGGGTCCGAATAACAATCGGACTTTATTGGGACCGGGTCCGAATAGCCACAGCCTTATAAATGTATCTACTCTATTTCAGCTAGTCCGACCATTTTGTTTTTAGTCTATTACAAATGGCGGTCAAATAATATACGAAATGACGCGTTCTATTTGTCATCGTAGTAAAAATTTACTTTTAAATGATTGATACAATTATTATATAAAATAAAAGTGTTTTAACTTTATATTTAACAAAATTATATGCAATTATAAAAAATGTCGGCGGGTAAACAAGATTTAAAACGAATACAAAACTATCCCCATTAAAGATTTTTTGTAGTGATGTGCGTGCACGCTATCATTTAAATGCTGTTACTGTTTTGTGGAGTTCGTAAAACATGACAACATTTCAAATTGTAGGAGGCAAACAATCAAACAAATTTGGAATTTTAAAGCTAAAAAAAATTTCTGCGTTAAAAAAAATTGGGAGCCGGAGCCGCCAGATTTTTTTCGGCTCCAGCTCCAGCGAAAATTAGCGGCTCCTCGGCTCCGGCTCCGCAAGCCTGCTCATAACAACTGCCAACAAACTTCATGAGTCTCCCCGCCCTTTGTCAACATCGGGAATCGGAACTCGCGCAGTGGCCCCAAAAGGCGCAGGAGGAAATTTTTGTCAGAATCTCTTTTTGATCTTTTAGCCTGCATTTCGATGTTCGATTTCGATTCCATTTTATTTTTGATAGCTTTCTCAATATTGAAGCAAACAGTGCACAAAACGCTAACCACATAACCTTCTACTTCGTTGTCTCATCGTCTTTAGGGGAATGCCCACATATAACCCAGCCCGTAGCGTGCGGGGGGGTGGCTGCCCCCCCCCCTCGCGTTTTATTTGACCCCCTCTGCTTTTTTGCTCTACTTTTAACATTTTGGAAATTTGGATCTAGAATTGAGTTCAATATTAAAGATTTCAGAAACGATTGAGAAACTTCTCAATTTCAGACTGACTCTGGCATACTGTCATGTAAATCACTATTACATGCTGCATAAATGACAAATCATATAGGCCTATATGAACATTTTTAATCGTCGCAGCTATATATGATGGAGACAAATCTGTTAGAACAACGGTGGAAGGTCATCTTCTGACTACACAAAAAATTGTGAACAATTATGAATCGATTATTTATCTTTTAAATCATTGGTCCAAAGCTCATTTAAGATTTACGGCAAACTTGGTTTCCTCAATATTGACTCTATTTAAAAGTCCAAACAATCTATTACAGTCCAAGTCAATGTATTTACTGAGTGCCAGTGCACTGATTGATTCGATTCTTGAGTCAGTTAAGAAATTACGTATTGATGAAGAGTTTAAGTAATTGTTTGATTTGATTTTTTGTAAAAAAAAACGAAAAAAAAAACATCTCTCAAATACTAGGTCTTACAACGATAGCAAATAACTTGACAGATAAGACACCTACTTCTCAGAATACAAAATTTACTAGAACAGCGAAGATGCCAGCTACATACAGCTACTATGTTATTACGAAATAAATTTCAAATTCTATCAGTACCAGGTCAGATTCGACCAAGTTACAATTTCTGAGTTTATAAAACGGAGTTCTTGATCGAACGATCACAGAAACATAAAAGCTTTTTAATGCACACAAAAAAATATGGCGCTTCTTAAATCTTTGAAATCGCTGACGTCATTCAATGACAACTTTATGAACAAAAATGAGCTCTATACTCAACACTACTATTTGTATTTAATTATTAATGTTCTTTATAAAAAAATTTTAATAGATTTTTTCGTCGAATTTGTATCAGTGGCCCGCGGGTTGGGGGTAAGGGGGCATCTAAAGTGTGACGTAACGGCATTTGAAACACACTTATTCGGTCTTGAAAATTGTCCATTTACTTATAACTTTATAAAGTATGACCAGGGCAGCTTTATCTACTAGGCACAGTAGGCATTGTGCCTAGGGCCTATGGACTTTTCAAGGGCCTACGAAAGCCAAAACATAAAGTGAAAACAAGTTCAGAATGCCAGTAAAACTTAATAATGTTTGTATTAAAGTAACTATAAATAACCGCGTGAGATAAGCACATGAGCAAGTCAAGCTGCAGTGCTGTAGATCTATCAGACATGGTTATTTAAAAGTACTTTCGTTACTTTTTAAATTTTGTAAGAAAAAAGAAGCGCACGATCGATTAACAATAAACAATGAATGTGAAGCGCATGATGTAACACCGGAATTGCTACGTTAACACTGCATAGAGTCTGCTTCGAACAATGCGGAAAGTTTATTTAGATTTCAAATTGTAAAGAAGTGTGGGTGCATTCTTGAAAAATATTGAAAACGAAGTCGGGGAGGGCCTACGACTTTGAAAGTGCCTAGGGCCTAATGACTCTTAGTAAATAGCAGATGTTATTTAGGTCGTATATGAAGTCATCTATTTATTATATGTTAACTCATTTTAGACCTTTGCAACATTAATATAGAGAGTACACTGTAACACTAATATGATAATTGCAAATTTAAGCATTGTATTTTGTAACTACATGTATGCTTGAATGCATTTATTTTATTGAATGAGATTATTTTACCATGGGTCTTTCAGATCCATCTGTATTTCTTGAATTTTAAGTAGCATTTATTATTTAATTTTTATTAATTATTATTGAAATTGAATTTGCTTCATAACATAATTAAAGACCATAGTATACGGGGTGGGGGAGAGAGGGTATGAGTTTTTTTTGTGACACTGACTGTTGTTGACATTGAAGATTTTTTGACGTCTACAATGTCGTTCTTTTTCAATTTTGAGCTCTATGAACTGCTGGAAATCATGCAATTTAAGTTGGAGTTAAATTCAAAGTATAGCATAATGACGGCATATTTTATTCTCCGATCAATGAAATTAATGGATGGTGTCTAAAAAGTAAAAAAAGTTCCCATTAACCCTAACGGGCCATCGGGGCAGTTGAAGTGTAGAATTCATCTGTTTCTATAACCTCGGCATATGAAGGGGTTATGTGGTTAGCACAACGTCCAGCCGCCTTTACTCCCCAACTTAAAGTCGGGTACCCATTTAAAGCTGGGTGGACTTGTGGGACGACTTTGAAACATTATTTTCAGCCAGTACAATTTTGAAACAAGAACAAATTATATCTTGAAATAGCCTAATATGTTTATCAGTGGGCGTATGCTGTCAGCAATTGCCGTTGGCCGAACGCTCATTTAGAAATCTCAATGTGGTACGGTACTTTAGGTTTTAAGATGTGAAATGTCACAGCTGTTTATCGTGGACTTAGCAAGACTGATATGATCTAGAGCAGGGGCTTTCAGAGAGCTGAGTCAACGGCGGTAGTTTTCCTAGACTTCAAACAGGCTTACGATCGAGTCTGGCGGCCGGATCTTTTGTTGAAGCTACAGCGGTTAGGTGTCACCGCTGATATGTATTTTTGGTTACGCAGTTTTCTCAGTAATCGTACTATCACGACACGTGTTGGGGATAGCGTGTCGAGGAAACAGACCATTGAACAGGGTCTCCCACAGGGCTCTGCCCTCAGCTGTAAATAATTCATAGCTTTCATCAATGACCTGCCGCAGTTTCTGGGATGTAAAAGCCTACTATATGCCAACGATTTGGCAATCTGGAAGACCGGAAAGAGTGCCTCAATCTTTGAGAGCGCACTCCAGAAGGACCTGACTACGGTCGGCTGTTATACTAGGATGTGGGAGCTAGAGAGTAATTGCTCGAAGACCGTCTACTCGCTGTTTACCATGGTCACGAGTATCCTAAAGGAGCCACTGAGACTGGAGGTAGAGGGTACGGTTCTTGCTCTGGAACCGAAGCCCAAGTACCTGGGTGTCACACTAGACAGGAAGTTAACTCTCTGCACACATCTTTCGGAGGTGGCCCGCTGCGCCTCCGATAGACTGAACATTGTCAAAAGTTAGCGAGCACGTCATGGGGGGGGGCACGAGCTGATGTCCTGAGGACAATGTACATGAGTGCAGTAAGGTCTCAGATTGATTATAGCCAGTTAGTGCAGGTCTATTGGTCTCGATCGTCACTAGAGGCCCTCGACGTTGTGCAAAACCAGGCTCTCCGGCTGATCACATGTACTATTCGAACGGCACCAACAGCAGCTGTGGAAATCATGGCAAACGTACCGCCACTGAGCATTCGTAGGGAGCAGGTCGTGATAACCGCGTATGAGCAGTATAAGCGGCAAGAGGAGTCCTATGTCCTAAGGGAGATGTTTATGGTTGGGTGGAAGGAAAGCGGCTCTCGATGAAGTCTTTTATGCATAACTCTATGAGACTGTCCACAGAGATCGAGCTGCCTACCGACCGCCTAATGCTAAAGACCGTTTCCCGGGCTCCTCCTGGAAGCCATGATGGTGGCAATACAGGGTCTTGCGTCCCAACATCATGTGGTAGTGACCCTTCAGTGGGTCCCCGGGCATGCGGACGTGCTTGGCAATGAAAGGGCCGACTGCTAAGTCGATACATGGCCAAGCGCAGTCGATACATGCCCAAGCGCAGCCCGTGGGTGCACGAAAGAGCTCGCTTGAGGCAACGTGTGCCAAGATCTGTCACTTTGGACAATCGAAGTGGTTCTCGAGCTGGGACAATGGGGTGACGGGCAGAAATGTCCTTATTCAGATGGAGCGGCCGTCCTAAACTGACCCGTGGTGGCAGCTTAGGAGAGTCGAGTCGGCGCTAATTGCACAGTTCCGTACTGGGCACTGTCCTATTGGCGCTTACTTAGGGGGGGGTTGAGGACCACTGTCGACATCCTTTGCAGACACTGTGGATCATGTGCTTTTCGAGTGTCCCGGGCTTGCGGACTACAGGGTGGACCAGTCCGGAAGCTTGCTGGCCATTGGACTTTATGGCAGTCTCCAGATGTTGAGAGACACAGCAAGTCTGATCTCACGGGCTCTAAGAGACTAAGTCTCAGCCCGCAGTTTCACTGAGAGAGTTCAGAGAGAGAGAGAGAGAGAGAGAGAGAGAGAGAGAGAGAGAGAGAGAGAGAGAGAGAGAGAGAGAGCAGGAGTCGGAAATTTTTTGAGACGGAAGAGCCAAAAGTTAAAATTTACAGTTTTCGATGTTTTTTAAGAGCCACTAAAATTGTTGTTTCAATATTATGGTATTTCATTAGTGTGAGGTAAATAAATTTGTAATTTGATTTAAAATAAATGGCTCTGACTACGAAATAATATTTATTCATATAAAAATTTCAACTTTTAATAAATGATTTTAATATATCGCTACAATGGTTACATCAATTGAATCATTGGCCTTGCCTGCTTTTTGAAAGTTTTGTTAAATCTGGCTCATAACTTGCTATTTTCAGTTTCAAAAGCACGCCTCTAGATTTTTATTTGTTAGTTGGCTTCTTACTTTACTTTTTAATATATTCATGCAAGAGATCGCTGGATTGCACGAATATGTTGACCCAAAGAGCGTCAACCCTTCGATGCCAGCTTCTTCACCTTATGGAAGACTATTCCATGCGTCACATATGAGTGCCGCAATTCGCGGAATTTTTTAAAGAGCGGTCCACTTGTGTAGCGCAATGTGCATGCTTTTCTTCTAAACTAGTTCTTGAGTTCCGTGAATTAGCCACTCCACAAGTGTTTGGTTTTCAAATCCAGCAATTGCATTTAAAGCGAACCGGCATCAATTCCAAATGGCTCAATGTTAATCTCATTTGTATTGAGAGGATTTACTATGAATGCCAGAGGACTTGCATTTGTTTTGAATAACTCATATCTCTAGCGAATCAATTCTTCGTTTTGTTTAAAGCCATACTGAAGTAATTCGTGTCAATGTTGCATTGTTTTGGAAATGAAGTAATTTTCCGCTCTCCAGGTCTTCGACAATAAGATAGGCTACTATTTATTTTCAAAACAAACCATTTCTTTAAGCAAAGCACTAGCTGGGTTTCCTTAACCTGGCAATTTTACTTTTAGCTGATTTAGTTTCTTATTGTGTGCAAAGTTGGAAGGCCATCTGTGTTGCATATAAACGCAAACGATTCCATCCAATCCTGATTAAATTCTCGATTTTCGTCTTCAATTCGTCTCTTTATTTTATCAAATGCCATTCTTGAACGGTGCTAAAGTAAAAAAAAAATTAAATTCTATTTAGCTATCTAAAATTACTAATATGTCCCTAAAAATCCAGTTTCTTAAATAGCTAATAGTTAATTTTGTTAATTGCTTATCTGTTACTAAAAAAAAAAATCAATTTCGTGAAACGTTAATGCTTACATACCTTTTAAGAAAATTATTCGCTTCCAAACCATCTTCTTCTTGACATCACGAGAAATTGTTGTTTCTTACTAGCGATTAAATTAACACACACGCAACTTCGCTATGAAGAAGACTGACGATATTGATGTATGAAGGAGAGAGGATAATTGATATGGCGCATTTATTTGGCGCAAGAACAACGTGGCGTTGCTACCAGCTGCACAGCTACATTTCGACAGTGCTTTAATTTCAGTACGGCAATGTATTTATTATAGGGGCGCTTGATTCTCTCTCCTTCCTACATTCATGGTTTTTATCCAGTTTGCAATATTTCTTTGAGTTTGAAAATAAAAGTAATTGTATTATTTGCGCATGGAACTGGAGGGCCGCAATTCGACATCGCAAAAGCCGCAACTTGACATCAAAAGAGCCGCATGCGGCTCGCGAGCCATAGGTTGCCGACCCCTGATCTAGATCAGAGGTCCCCAACCTTTTTCTCGCCGCGGACCGGTCAATCTTTGATAATTTCACCGCGGCCCGCTGGGGGGGGGGGAGGGCTCGTTCGTTGATTGTTTAGTAATTAGATTGTCTTGATTCTACAATTTAATTTAAATGTATTAAAACATTCCGAAAACTGAGTATAAAACGATTTAACATTTTAATTCAGTGAAAATTAAATCAATGAGAACCCTGACTTTGTTTCTCTGCAACGAAACGGTTCCATCTGGGGGAAGTAGAAGAGAAGGACACCCGAAAATGTTTTTTTTAAAAAGTTTCTGTCACTGCAGATCCCGCATCACACATTTAGGATGTCTGAAATGGTACTGGGATTTAAGTGTTGTGGTGGTAATCTAAGGGTATTCCGCCATGACTTAAATGCAGAAAACTGGCAGTTGTCTCAAATGTAGTTGCAGCCATGTGCAATCTCCAGCAGTTGATTTTCTTTAGGCACAGACATTAGGAAGTAGCGCTCGAACACTTTGTAAAGCAAAAAGAAGTGGTCGTGCACCAACTGGGAGAACGAATTCTCAGGTTTCAGTCTAGCCTAAGATTGCCCCTGCTAATGTTTGAAGTATGTCCAAACATGTTTGTTCACATGCCGTCCCCATTCCTTCAGTTTGGCTTTAAATACAGCTACTATGTCTGCCAACATGAAAAAAGTTGTCAGCAGTGATTTCTATTTTGAGAGAAATCTTTGCGATGGCTTTCGTAATACAAATACTCTGGTTAGCGATTTTACTCTGGATAACCATATTATTTCTGTGTACAAAGAAAGACATCTTTGCATGCTTGACCTTACTATAACCAGGTCACAAGCACTTAACATACCAAAAAAGGGGAACAACACAATAATCAAACAATGCGTAATCATAAGGGATAGGACATCTATCATTAGAATTTCAATTCGCAAACTAATCAAGATTTGATTTTCTAGAAAGCTGCTGTGGCAACTTATCCTCACCCCCTTCAACAATTGTGAACTTGTACAGGCCCCACTTCTTGATTTCGTTCACATAATAAATGGACGACTCCGAACTTCAAAGAGGTGTTCCTTTTACTTGCTGTTTGAAGGTCATGTTGAAAGTAAAACATCCTATTTCGGTGGTTCTAAAATTATGGAGGGTCGCGAGCAGAGCCGGATGTACAACTTAAGGGGCCCTAGCTCAACAAAAAATTGAGGCCCAATTTTGAAAATGAAAAAATATTGGTGGGTTTTTTTTTTTAATCCAAAAAAATATAATACTTGCTTAATCCAAGATTTTATTTCAATTTTTTTTTTCAAAATATTGTTTACAATATACTACTCAACATTTTTTGGGCCTTCTATTTCACTGGGCCCCTAGGCCACGCCTAATCAACCTGCCTGTAAATCTGGCCCTGGTCACAAGCTGGTTTGAAGTGGGTCATCGGGAATATATAATATTCCTAATACTTTCTTCTATTGTAAATAATCATGCAAAGTTATAAAATGATGAAAATAATAAAGTAAAAAAAAAAACAACAGAAGAATAAAAAACTATTTTTTTTTTAGTTTCATAATTATGCAGGATTTGTAAAACAAAAGACAATTAACACAATAGTTAATACATTGCATTACTTTAGTACAATACATACACCATAATAAACACACACAAAAATCAGTAAATAAACAAAAATACCCTCCTCCCACACATACAAACAAAATAAAAAGTTTGATTCATAAATTAAATTAGGAGTGACACAATGGCATTCGACAGGACTGCTTTCATACAAAAAATTAACAGCTGCATACATGGGCGTCGCTAGGAATTTTTCCAGGGGGGGGGGGGGGCAAAAATTTTCCAGGGGGGGGGAAGGGGCATATAACAACTTTATGACATTTTTTTTAATGTAAAGGGGGGGGGGAGCAAATGCCCTCCCTATTATATGACATTTTTTCAAAATGTGGGGGGGGGGGGGGGCATTTGCCCCCCCATGAATACGCCCATGGCTGCATAACAAAGTTGAAAGGTATCTGCTGTATTTGTTCATCATGGTATGATCCTATATTGGAATGGCTATAGAAACATTTTCAAATGTCAGGAATAACAATATGTACACAAAATGTCTCAACAAGTCTTTCAAACAAAATGGCAAAAAGAAAAGCTAAAAACTGGGATGAATATACAAGAAATGAAAATAAAAAAAAATTCCATATGATTGGGTAATTAATATTTGCCAGAGAAAAGAATTTAATTCCAGGCACATGACAATAGGCATATATATTTACACAAAAGAAAAAATCTTATTTACAATACAATAGGGCTAAAACTTTTATAATTATAAACATTATTATGTGTATGTTTCAAAAACAAAAAAAATATAATAAGAAATATCTTATTGGAGTGCAAACAAATAACATGTTGGTCAGTGTACAAGTTAACAATGAATGAAAATCTTTTTTTTTTTTACAGTATGATATTTAAACTGTGAGATTTTAGGGTTAAACATTAGTAAGCAATGATAATGTTTGAGTATGACTGTTTATATGATCTTTTTGAAAAAAAAAATAAAATCCATTTTTATGCAGATTTTTAATGCAAATTTGAAAGTATGCATTTTTTGTTACAAAATATTTTTTGGAAAAGCATGTACAGATTGGCTTTTATAAAACATAGTCAACAAAAATTGTGTTACTTTCAAATTAACTCTTTTTAAAATTATTAAGAAAATCTTTTTACTTAAAATGACATAAATAAATACATTATTTCTAGTATTTTTGTCATCAACAAATGAAAAAGGGTAATAATATAGGTCAGCATGCCAGAATTTAAGATTAAAAGAGTAACAGTTTGCTACATGGGGATTTCACAAGCTTCCTATCAATCAATGCTCAATCGCTCATATCAAACACATTCAACAGCAATTGTTCAATGATTAAATCCTATATCTGAGGCAATGCAGACATTTTTTAGTCTACCTTAATATAGTAATAATTACATGTAGTTATTAGATAAAAACCTCTTTTAGAATTTTTTTTTCTAAATCTGCTTTGCCTACCGTCTACACGCCTATTAAGGATAAAATTAAGGGACGATTTTTTTTTTTACTTTACTTTTTTAAGATTTCATTTGTCTTAATGAAGCATAGAAGTCAGGGAATTTCAATAGCCATGAAAATTTTATTGTAGATCAATTAGAAAGTGGGAAAAGATCGAATGCAAATGGGAAACATTTCAATTTAGGCAAATTAGTGTCAATTCGAAAAATGAAGCTGTAATTAGAAAATCATTTTTTCTGGTACCACATTAAGTATAAAACATAAAATAGAATAGTTAAAGGAATTTTTCATTTTTTTGGATAACTTTTTATTTTTCTATAGGTCTGTATTGAGTTTATTTTTTTTAACATGACAAGAATTTTTTCAGATAGTCAAAGTGATACATGTACTGGTAATTAACATAACATAGCATGACATTAAAATCTAACTAGTAAAAAAAATGAAAGGACACAAATTCAGACAATTATCAATTAAATACATAGATCCTTTGTCTAATATTTGTCACAAGAAAACATTATCAGCCTTGACTTAGATATGATACATTTTTATGTGATTATTGATATAATTAGATAAAATAAAATTTTGGTTTGATAAACTTTTAGTAGTATATGTACTGGTATTTTTTAGAGATAGAGCATGGTGTGGTAACCATTGTCCCGAAATTAATTCATTTTATCTAGAGAAAAGAATAAAAGTAAAAATACCATTTTCACATCTATAACAATTAAATTGATAATTTTTTTTAGACATAATTTAAGAAAAATAATTGTTGTTAACAAAAAGAGATGTCCACAGAAGCAAAAGTAAAGTTGTTAAATTCAATTTCATCATTTGTCCTTTATTGCATTTTCCAGTGTCACAAACACAAACACTGATGTAAGTGGAACCTTGAACACCTCTCAAAAAAGTTTTACAACCTCTAAAGTCTTTGACAGAACTGCCTCCAGATGTGTCTTAAACAAAATAATCCAGAAATAGGTAAATAAATAAAACAATTATACTTGCAATAATTAATTACTTTTATAAATAATAAAAATCTTGATTATCAACTAATTTTAACCAATTTTGTTAAAAGCTAGCAAAGTTCAGGCCTATACATTTTCAAATACTGAAGTATTTGAATCTTTCCCTCTAAAAAAATATTGCTTTTCAACAAAGCTATTTGAATGACTTAAAAAAAATGTTCTCAATTTTTAGAATTTTATTGTGCAGTTTTCAGTAAAAAATGTAATACAGTATTAGGATAGTTAATAAAATATACAATTTTAACCTTTTACACATCCTTAAAGATACTTACCCATAAGTGTCCTTAGTTTCTCTTGATAAGTACTTTTAGAAAGACATTGTCTTGTTGCCTGGGCATTACCTGTTTTAAATATATTTTTTAAAGTTACATCCTAAATATATTTTTGATGATATAATGATATAATGAGCACTAATTAGCAAAATAATGAAAAAATCAAAATTCTTTTTTTTTGCTTACCTTGCAACCATTCTTTGGTACAAACGTAACAGCCACTTCTAAGAGCAACACCAATATCTGATGTTCTAAAATAATCCCTCTTACAGCCAATGCATTCATAACAAGCTATGCCATTTGGATCATATTCAAATGTTGGTTCTTGACCAGGCTGGTAGTCACCTGGTACCTGCTCCTGATTCGACCAGTCAATCTGTAGTTCTAGTAAACTACCATCATTCCAACCTTATAGAAAGTAAAAGCAGATAATTTAAGGCATACATTTTCATTAAAGAAAACAACAACACAGAAAGCTTTCTTGATTTTATCAATAAAAGATTTTTAAAGTTAAACATATTACATGTATATTATTACAATATTTTTAACTGCTACCTCCAATATAACCAGTTTGAGAAAAGTCACTTCCAGAGCTTCTCCTTGGATACTGTCGAAGATGTAAAACAAAACCTGTCATATAATCATCAACAGGATTAGCATTAAACTGGATAGTAATATAATTTTGTGTTGATGTGTATGTTGATTGTTTAGGGAGCTCTGTTCCACATAAGCCTCTCCAAGGAATGGACGGAAATAATCTACCATTGTCTACTCGATAGCCTGTAATAAAAAAAATACATCTCATGTATTTGATACGAAATATTTTTATTTCAAAATGTAAAATATTTCTGCTGAATATATTTTCCTTTACTTGAAAGGAGTCTCAATTTATTGTAACTTAAAAGTGAATCAAATATTGTATATTGCATACATTAAATATAAAATACAAGCTATTTTGAAAAATCTTTTTTTTTTATGAAGTTAAATGTGACCATCATGCAGTAGATTATACTCACTGTTAAATATTTTTAAGAAGTCATTACAGCATGGGGCTCTCTGTTCTCGACAAGTATCCTTATATTTATCAACATTCAGCTGGGTGACAGTGATTTCCCACTGATTATATATTTTGCCAATGATGGTCAGAATACAATCCATGTTAGGAGAATAATAAAGGCGTCCACTGTGAGAAAAAACATCTAGTTCATCTACATCTAAAACTCTCTCTTCAACTGGCTTCAAATAGCTTCCACATTGTTTATCACTCTGGAGAACAAAATCCCCTGCAAACAAAAAAAATGTAATAAATAAGCAACCATTAAAATTTAACTTTTTAAAAAATATTGTGTATATTTTTAATGATTAGTTGCCACCTCATAATGGTGGCTTGACTTTTTGACATTTGTTACTCGAGTATAGTGATATTTAATTTTTGCAAGGGCCATCCGTAAACCAATTGTGCCCAATCTGGCCCAGTGCATAAGAAAGCTGTGCTTTAGTCAAATTTTTTTTTCACCTTGTTAATTGTGACAAGTGCACATAACAAAACTTGGCTTACGTTTTGAGGGCCCTAGGCAAAAATGCTGTCAAGGTCACGGCTCTTTATTTAGATCAGCGCAGCTCCATATAAATCAATTAATGACATAATCTTTCTAATTCATTATGGTTTTCTTTATAACATTTGTTTACTATATAAAAACATCTAATGTGGCACACAGTAATCTCATGGGCTGCACAACTGTAAATAGTTTGAGCTTCCCCAGCTATCTCTGGCCCCACAACAGGCCTCTCTGATCAACTCACCCACTATTTGCTGTCATTTTAGAGCAGTTAAATGTACCCTGAATAGGTCCCTGGAACATGTTAGACTTGCAGCTCTTGCTGTGGCCATTATATAACCTACAATTACAGCTATCGGCCTGCATGTGACACTGACCCTAGCAAGTCAACTAGCACTTTTCAACTAATTTTACTAAAACTAAATGTTTGATCAATGGCATGGTATGAGGGTAAAGCTAGGATGACAATTACATAACAACCAAAGGTTTTCTTGGCAAGACACAAAGTCAAAAGTGTTAAAAAATGGTCAAGTTTCTTTAAGGAAAAAAAGACATCATAAATATGTACGTAAGTAACTACATGTATATTGATTCCTTAGCTGTTAAACCTAGTTCTATTATCATTTAGGCAGTGGCTACGGTTCGGTCCAACCGAACTCGTATTTTTTTTACTTAGGGTACCAGCCATAGATAATATTGCTCCACACCCTAACCCTATCTCTAACCCTATCTCTAACCCTATCCCTAACCCTATCTCTAACCCTATCCCTAACCATAATCCTAAAAAAAAAATTCTGAAAAAAAAAAAAATTATGTTGTTATATAGTTCAGTGCAGCGACTCGGCCGCTATGCAATAATAAGTAAGGCTGGTACCCGAAAAAAAAAAATACGCGTTCGGTCGGACCGAACCGTAGCCACTGCGTATCATTTATTATGATGTTCTAGGAATAGGTCTACCACAGTCTTGAGTCTACAGGTGCAAAAAATGTAGCACAATAGTAAATTATGATTTTAAGACTTATCACATAAAAAAAGTATCCTATTTCATCTTCGCGGCTATTTTTATAAAATTTTATTGTACCTTTTGAAATTAAAAAGAAGCAGGAAATGAGTAGAAATATAAACATCTGGGGCGCCATTTTGAAACAGGTAAACAATAAAATGTTTTACCTGTTTCGGTTATCTTCGGAAGTTATTATGTAGGTCAATAACAGTAAATGTCCGTGCAAATCTCAAAAGAGTATATGTAACACATGGGAAAATAAAAAATGATTGACATTTAATTAATTAGTAGGCTACGTGTATAAAAAAAACCAACAGAAGAAATTTGGTCAATTTTAAGTATAAGTTATTAATTCTCAATAAGATATTGTTCACGAACAATAGACGTAGACGTCTTTGGAATGGCAACCAGGCCCCTAGCGTACGGGGGGGGGGGCTTTTGCCGCCCCCTGCTTATTTGTTCTACTTAGTAAAATGTATTACCTGGCCCCCCCCTTGCTATTGCCTGGCCCCTGCTGTAGAATGCCTGGCCCCTGCTGTAGAATTTTCACGCTACGGGGCTGATGACAACTAGGGTTCTTCATTTCCCGGTGTTGTGCTTATATCGGGATAAAAATGGTTCTTATCCCTGGATGCCCAGAAATGCTGAAATAAACTGCATCCTTTTTAAGACACATTTTAAAGTAAATAAAAATTAATATCAGAAATGTTTCTTTGTGGTGTGAGCCAGTGGAAATGATCTTACGTTATGTGGAAGTGGAGCCCTAAGTAAAGGTTTCTTTAATGGCCCTGGGCCAATAATACATTTAGTGGTTTTAGGCAGAAACACTGTCAGTCACCACTTGATAATGTTCCCTTTGACCCATTCCTTCAACTATTAAGTGAAACTCACTTACTGCTTTTAACACTAGTAACCTCTACAGTAGCGGAATTGTTCAGATGATTTGTTCTTGCAATGTAAGAACACATAAAACTTTATTTTTTAATGTGTTACAGCAAATTAAGAGTTACAGCGGGAGGTCTTCTTAGAAGGGGGTGTGGTTTAGCAGACATCTATAATTCATCCATCTATAATTCTTTATAATTTCATTACTTATGGCTCCAACGTAGTGTTGGCTTGAATGTGTCAAACATATCTTACAAGGCATATGGGCCCCAACAATAAAAAAAAAAGTGTTCGAAAAAAGATTTCCGAGATTAATGATTGGATTGGAGAAGTGTTAATGATGGGATGGGAGCAGGATTAATAATGGGAAGGGAGCAGGGTTTCATCACAACTGTACGCACAAATGTTGTTTAGTAGGATGGTGACGTCATTGCCTGGAAATGTTTCAAGTATCTTCTGCAGTCTATTTTAAAACTAATCATTGTCCTGTAAAACTAATCATTGTCCTGTTATTCACAATCGTTCGTTAGAGCGTACCACTGGACTAATTTGTGTAGATCTTCTTGGTGCGGAAGGAGACCGTGGTGATCCTGGGTCCATGCGACCAACTGCATGTAAAAGTGGTGCATCGTGTCCGGAGTACATCAACAGCTCTCCTGATATCAGTGTAAATCATATAGATTAATCTCGAGCGCCTGACACGATCTCGAGTATATGTGGCTGTTGCTGTGCCCTGTGGCGTGAGCTGGGATGTGACATGAGCTGAGCATATGGCGTCGATTAGAAATAAACATGTCATTTTGTTATTGTGTTTTCCTTTGTTGATTTTTGAAGACATTAACAATCAGACACATCTGTCCATGTTTTTGCCCAACTTGTCTCGTTGATGCCTAAAATGGTTGGTTTCTCATCATCTCGGATGCTAACTGCGCCATATTTACTGTTTCATACATGGTCCTGACATTCCATGTGCCTAAAGTGATTTCCCTTTACAGAAAGGTAGTCGGCTTTGTGGCTTATTTAGATCTTCAGGGCAGAAATTTGTTTCCTCTATAGTTTCTATCGTTCAGGTTCTTCTGCAGGGTGGAGTCGCTGGCAAACCCGCCTCATTTTTCAGCCGGGCTTGGGACCGTCCATGTCGGTATTATAAAAATCCGTACCAACGAATATCTGTTTCACATTCATGACAAACTGGCAACTAGAATGAAAAGAATTGATACTTAAAATCTTTTCTTAGATGTATTTTCAATGCTGTTAAAGGCTGAAAGATGCTTTCTCTGGTAATGGTACTCTAATTTCTTAGGTGACCGAAAAGCAGCTTCATTTATATGTGCGCTATAATTCCAGTCCAACGGAAAATGTATAAAACAATAGTTATAAATGCCATGCTGATCTTTGTAAAGTATCTATTGAGTGAAGGCATTGTCTGTCTAATACTTTTCATAGTCAACAAGATTGGTGCCAGATCTATTTATATACAAATGTGAAGTGTAAAATTAAATTATGATTTATCATCAAATATTTTGCAAAGGGGGAGGGGTGGGAGGTTAAGATAGTGCGCCATAATGAGTTGTTTCTAGGAGACTTGATCGGCTGACAGCTTTTTTTCCAGAATAATTCTCTAGAATTAAAATAATAATAGGCCCAATAGGGTGGCCCAAAATCATATGGTAAAAATTAAAGTTTCTCACATCTAACTGGGCACCCTCTTGTTGAGTTCCATTTGTCTTAGTAACTGACAACGATTTCAGCTTTCTACTGCTATTGGAAGGGAATGCTCAAGCATTACAAAGTTTTGCTATATTAATAAAAAAAAAACGCGTTTTCGTTGAATTTTTTATTACATTTCCAAATCATGTCATTACTGTAATGCAGCCCCGTAGCTAAAAGGTGGCACTGGGGGCCGTGCCCCCCCCCCGCTTAAAATAGAAAAAAAGAGGAAAAAATAAAGAAAAAGTAAAGGTGCTGCCTAGCTGGGTATTGGTGCCGTCCTGCTTACTTTGACCTGGCCACGGGCCTGCTGTAATGTAACTGTTAAGCAACGAAAATGTCAACATAAAATGTAAATTGTAGAGTGCTGAAGAATCAGAGTACATTGTCTAAACATTGTCTACACCGAAACAGCACAGATGGCAGACTTCTTTGTAGTTTGTGTAGGGATGACTTTTTTGTTGGCTTCAACAACTTGCAAAATAAATTGCTTTTCTTCCTCATTTTTTGTCAGCAGTCTATTATATTCCTCAAAAAGTTTAACTCCACGTTCTGCAGTATCGTTGACCACACGCAAGTCGTTAATGCGCTGCTTACCCTTCTGGTATTCAATATCATCATTCCACTGTTCTGGAGGAATAACTAGAAAGGAGTTGCCTATGTGTACTTTGTAAGCAGATTCTGTGAACGCCTTGTGGAAAAGTGACCCAAGCTGACGCCTTCATTTTGGAGCAATGATGGATTCCCTCGAACATGTCACTCACTAGGTTCTATTCCTAAACCTGTTATTATTTTCTGTTTCTCAATTGGTGACACTTCATCGGAAAACAATGCCAGGCTGACAGATACCACATGTGATTCTGGAGAATTTTTTGTGCTGCAATACTGATGTCGTGATCAACAGACTGATATTGCTGCAGGTCCTCCAAGTGCTCCCGGTGTACAGGGTGCTTGAATCCAGGACTTTGTTTACAACAAGGTTCCAAACTGTACAAATCGTTTGAGTTGGCTCTCTTCCTTGGATGTAAGACTTAAAATTTCTCTCTGATGACGGAAGATGTGAATTTTGATGGCATAGATCAGCTTAGCCATCCACCTAGCAAGATGTATAGGGCCTGGTGCTCTCCAGTGAATGGTTTTTGGTGGATCTCCTAAGATGATCATTGTCAGTTCAATAAGTTCTTCATAATCATCTCTGACCTGGGACTTCAAGTCAACGAAATTTGTCAGGAAGCTCACTGTGTTTTCTCGGAAAACATCAGTGCTTGAAGGCAGTTCCAAATTACTATAGTTGTCAAGCTTTATGCGTCCCCAAACTTCTTTAAATCTTTTGAAGATAGGTATGTTTTGTGAGTTAGAGGGACCGCAACACAATCTGAAAGCCTTTGTCAATACCAGTTCAGGAACATGATGACGACATGCCAGCCACAATAATTCTCGACCAATACGATTCTCAAGCAGTACACAAGCTCCATTGAAACGACCAGTGTTGACAGAAGTGGTGTCGAAGCTCATAAAGTAATCTAAAAGATTAAATATATAGAGTCTACAATGTAACATTTATTATGTTGTGTTTTATTTACCATTATAAAATTAATTTTTTTAATATATGGTGCTCATGAGTCTGCTTCTATAAAATGGGGTCATGTTAAAAAAAAAAATAATGTTGTGGACCACTGCTGCTCAGCCGCCTTTACTTCCCCAACTTTAGTCATACCCATTTCTCTTTCTCTCTGAACTCTCTCAGTGATAACTGCGGGCTAGGGTTAGACTTAAATTCTTAGAGCCCATGAAATCAAACTCGCTGTGTCCCTCAACATCTGGGAACTGTCAGAAAGGCCAATGGCCAGCAAGCTACCCGATTGGTCCACCCTGTAGCCCGCCAGCCCAGGGCATTCAAAAACACATGATCCACAGTTTCCT
Organism: Bulinus truncatus; assembly: GCA_021962125.1. Classification (NCBI taxonomy): domain Eukaryota; kingdom Metazoa; phylum Mollusca; class Gastropoda; family Planorbidae; genus Bulinus; species Bulinus truncatus. Next base: position 68,557 of record JAGDYQ010000001.1, on the reverse strand, counting down.
CAACTTCTCTGCAGTGTCGGCAAAGGGAATCGACATTGGGAGGTACCCATTTAAAACTGGGTGGACTTGTGGGACGACTTTGAAACAAAATTTCACCTGGGAAAATGTAAACAAAGATAACAGATAAAGAGGTTAATATCCCATCTTCACAGCGACATGACAGGATGGAATCAGAAATTTTATTTGGTAAAAACAATTAGTAGAATAATATATTTTCTGTTCAAGAAACTGGAAAATTAATTTCTAGAGGCTGCTTGAAATTTGTACATTTTTATTCATATCAACTTTTAAAATCTCTTTTTTTTAATTTCTTAAAGATCTTAAGTCAAAAGAATACAATATTGCACAAAAATATAGCTACCACATTTCAAATAATTTGACAAAGAAACACTTAAACAATTTCATATAACTATAATTTAAAGAAGAATTTAACTATATTTACACCTCATTTTAAATTTAATCGCTTTTTTCTTTAAGCTGTTTCTTTAATGAAGCCAATGCAGCAAGACGTCTGTCACGCCATTGGCGTCTCTGCAGAAGTTCATCAAGGGGAACAACTGTCTTTAGTTCTTTCTGCACTTCCTCAGCAGTTGGAATGTCATACACTATTGGAGGAGGACTTAAAGTTGAGCTGACATTGTAAGCTCCTTGAGCATATCTCTTGCAATAATCCACTATACCTGGTAGATGCATCATTAATTTTTGATAATAAATTATAATGAATTTGAAAAATATTGATTTTTTTTAATAAAGATATTTAAAAAAAAAAGATTATGGCATAGTGATTAATGTGTATACATTCAACAAAATTAAGTGATGATAAGTATATAATTACCATCTGCATTTAAGTGCATTGTTTCCAGAGGACCTATAAAAGCGTATCTCGGACCCAGTCCATCTACCATGACTCTGTCAATGTCTGCTGCAGATAAAAGGCCATCCTGGCAAGATTTAAAAATTTGTTCAAAGGGAAGTTACAACTAGGGAACTAATCAGGTCAATGTTAACTTAATAATAATCAAGAAATAAAAAGTTTATTGTTCTGAGCTGGATGATATGTTTTAATTATATAATGACTAGATTCTTCAATTTTCAATGTTGCTTCTATTTCTCTGTGTACAAAAAGAAATATAAACACTTTAACAAAAACATTTCCAATTAAAACCCTTTCATAATTTAATTTTAAAGATCTTTCAGCACTTTTAATGTAAAATAAAACAACAACAATTTTTCCAATTTGCAAATTTTTAGAACAAAAAGACAAACCTTATACATGTTCCAGCATTCATTAATGATAGAGTATTGTATTCTGTTGAGGGCAAAACCTGGTACTTCTTTACTCAGAGTAACTGGGGAATGTCCAACTGACTCCATCAATGTCCTAGTGTTGTCAGTAACCTCCTGTAATGTCCATGGTCCAGGTACTATTTCAACTAATGGGACAAAGTATGGAGGATTTACCTAAAAAAAAAAATAAATTATGAAAATATTTCTCAGTTGTATTAATATTTTAATACTTATATGAAAAACATATATATATATATATATACACAAGATAGCTGCTTTATTAGTAGGATATATTTAAATGTATAAAGGTTGTTGGTGTGACAATGATTAAGAATGGAAAGATTTCTAAGCTGCGATAAAAGAGAATTGTGAGGTATTATCAATTAGACTAGTATCTATATGTAAACATATTATTCAAGCTGATGGTAAATAATTTTAAATTGGGCTAAAAATGACCAAAAAATAATGAATTAGAATGTGGCAGCAGTTTTAAAAACATAGCTGCTGAGGTTACATCTTGGGAGTGGGGGGGTGAAGAAAGGATACATTGGGGAACAGAAAGTATTGCTGACTGACATAGATCTGAACCAACTTATAATATTGGGCTAGAGGGGGCTAGATTAACTATTTGTGGACCATAAAGGAGTTTCTGACTGAAAAGTATCTAGGAAAGTTATGGAATAGATAAGTTCACAGAGCAAAGAGTATTAGCTATGTTTCTAACAGCTGCTATATGTTGTATTTTATAGTGTAATTCTTGCACTTGTATAAAATGTGATTTCAATAGCTATTTCATTGAGCTTGTTTTTCTTCATAAGAATACTTCTACCATATGTCAATACATTTTTTCTATCATTAAATAAATGTCATTCTATATTTAATTGTGTTGTTATTTTTATCATAGGATTTTATTTAAGTCACTCTTATGGCGGTAAATGATGTTTTTGGGAAATTCAAATTCAATTGTGATATGTTGTATATAACAAATTTTGATAAATCACTGATGCAGAGTTAGTGATTTCAACCCTATATAAACTGTATAAGTTTGTGAGAGAAGGAAAATTAACCTGAACAATACAGAGCTAAGATTATACTAATTTACAGCGAAGAGAGTTTGTGTTGTAGAAAGTAGTAATTTTAATTCAGTCAAATTGATATTATTTGATGTACAAGTCAAGCCTGCTTTAATTTGAACTTGAAAAATGTAATTATAGCAGAAACTGTGCTTGTTTTGATTTGACATCAAAAAGTGAGCTGTTGATTAGTAAATATAGTTAAACTCTCTTATACTATGAAACTTAAAGACTAATGCAACAGAAAAAAAAAGTTAAGCTGTAGCACATGGACAGAAAATTAAGAGCAAATGTATACATGTACTCAAAATACAAACAACTAAAAGAATGCATAATAAAAGAAATGAAACACTCTACCGGATGAGCGACTAGAGTATGATGCTTATTAGTCATGTCCCCAGCAAACTGGGACACTCCTAGGCAGCTGCTTGATGAAGCTACAATCATTGTATCTGTTATGTATGAGTCTATCTGATTAAACACTTGTCTTTTTAAATCAACTGACTCAGGAACACACTCCTGAAAATTATTTCTGTCATTTTTATTATTCAGTTAAGGAATTTTACTCTTCAGTAAGATGGATTTATTAACTTTTTGAAAAATTTATTTAAAAAAAAATCATAGTTCAAGTCCCCAACAACAAAACAGAATCGACCCTTAAGTTGGGGAGGTAGACTGTCTTTATATCACCATCGACCTTAAGTTGGAGGTAGACTGTCTTTATATCACCATCGACCCTAAGTTGGGGAGGTAGACTGTCTTTATATCACCATCGACCCTTAAGTTGGGGAGGTAGACTGTCTTTATATCACCATCGACCCTTTAGTTGGGAGGTAGACTGTCTTTATATCACCATCGACCCTTGTTGGGGAGGTAGACTGTCTTTATATCACCATCGACCCTTAAGTTGGGGAGGTAGACTGTCTTTATATCACCATCGACCTTTAAGTTGGGGAGGTAGACTGTCTTTATATCACCATCGACCCATAAGTTGGGGAGGTAGACTGTCTTTATATCACCATCGACCCTTAAGTTGGGGAGGTAGACTGTCTTTATATCACCATCGACCTAAGTTGGGGAGGTAGACTGTCTTTATATCACCATCGACCCTTAAGTTGGGGAGGGACTGTCTTTATATCACCATCGACCCTTAAGTTGGGGAGGTAGACTGTCTTTATATCACCATCGACCCTTAAGTTGGGGAGGTAGACTGTCTTTATATCACCATCGACCCTAAGTTGGGAGGTAGACTGTCTTTATATCACCATCGACCCTTAAGTTGGGGAGGTAGACTGTCTTTATATCACCATCGACCCTTAAGTTGGGGAGGTAGACTGTCTTTATATCACCATCGACCCTTAAGTTGGGGAGGTAGACTGTCTTTATATCACCATCGACCCTAAGTTGGGGAGGTAGACTGTCTTTATATCACCATCGACCCTTAAGTTGGGGAGGTAGACTGTCTTTATATCACCATCGACCCTTAAGTTGGGGAGGTAGACTGTCTTTATATCACCATCGACCCTTAAGTTGGGGAGGTAGACTGTCTTTATATCACCATCGACCCTTGTTGGGGAGGTAGACTGTCTTTATATCACCATCGACCCTTAAGTTGGGGAGGTAGACTGTCTTTATATCACCATCGACCCTTAAGTTGGGGAGGTAGACTGTCTTTATATCACCATCGACCCTTATGTTGGGGAGGTAGACTGTCTTTATATCACCATCGACCCTTAAGTTGGGGAGGTAGACTGTCTTTATATCACCATCGACCCTTAAGTTGGGGAGGTAGACTGTCTTTATATCACCATCGACCCTTATAAGTTGGGGAGGTAGACTGTCTTTATATCACCATCGACCCTTAAGTTGGGGAGGTAGACTGTCTTTATATCACCATCGACCCTTAAGTTGGGGGAGGTAGACTGTCTTTATATCACCATCGACCCTTAAGTTGGGGGAGGTAGACTGTCTTTATATCACCATCGACCCTAGTTGGGGAGGTAGACTGTCTTTATATCACCATCGACCCTTGTTGGGGGAGGTAGACTGTCTTTATATCACCATCGACCCTTAAGTTGGGGAGGTAGACTGTCTTTATATCACCATCGACCCTTAAGTTGGGGAGGTAGACTGTCTTTATATCACCATCGACCCTTAAGTTGGGGAGGTAGACTGTCTTTATATCACCATCGACCCTTAAGTTGCGGGAGGTAGACTGTCTTTATATCACCATCGACCCTTGTTGGGGAGGACTGTCTTTATATCACCATCGACCCTAAGTTGGGGAGGTAGACTGTCTTTATATCACCATCGACCCTAAGTTGGGGGAGGTAGACTGTCTTTATATCACCATCGACCCTTAAGTTGGGGAGGTAGACTGTCTTTATATCACCATCGACCCTTAAGTTGGGGAGGTAGACTGTCTTTATATCACCATCGACCCTTAAGTTGGGGGAGGTAGACTGTCTTTATATCACCATCGACCCTTAAGTTGGGGAGGTAGACTGTCTTTATATCACCATCGACCCTTAAGTTGGGGAGGTAGACTGTCTTTATATCACCATCGACCCTTAAGTTGGGGAGGTAGACTGTCTTATATCACCATCGACCCTTAAGTTGGGGAGGTAGACTGTCTTTATATCACCATCGACCCTTAAGTTGGGGAGGTAGACTGTCTTTATATCACCATCGACCCTTAAGTTGGGGAGGTAGACTGTCTTTATATCACCATCGACCCTTAGTTGGGAGTAGACTGTCTTTATATCACCATCGACCTTTAAGTTGGGGGAGGTAGACTGTCTTTATATCACCATCGACCCTTAAGTTGGGGAGGTAGACTGTCTTTATATCGTATTCCAGAAAAGACATGCACCATATACTGTTGCCAACTCCCGTGGTACTATACCGACGTTTCTGGATTATTGGTTTTAAGCATTGTCATGAGGAATGGCGTCTTTTTATTGACTGTTCTTTCAGATTTTATTGGATATAGTGGGCAAAAAACTTCTTCAATATCACTTATTGACAGCTAAGAGTTTTGGATGCAGAATGTCTCCAAAGGTGTATTATTTAGATGCTCATTTGGATTTTTTCAGACCGAATTTGGACGATGTCAGTGAAGAGCATGGAGAGCGCTTTCACCAAGATATACAGGCAATGGAAAGAAGATATCAGAAGGTGGGACGACGCAATGATAGGAGACTACATCTGGGGTTTGGTTGGTAGACTACATCTGGGGTTATGTTAGATGATGTTTCCTTACAAGAGACAGAAACGTTCAAATATACACATTTAGAACGTTTTTCCTAGTTTTGTCATTGTGAAATATGTTCTGAATTCTTAATAATCGATTCAAATGTTTGTTCATTTGTTAAAAATAAATTTTTATTTGCATTGTCTAAGTACTAGCACTAAACAATTGAGTGAATTCAATGTGTTTTAACAAAACTTTTATTTGTATTTTTGTGTCTGGAGTCTGAACCGATGATATAATAAAATGGATTTAATTTTTGAAAATCAGCACATCTGATTTATAAAGAAACACTGAAAAATGCAGCTAAACATAACTTTTTCAAAACTGTTACATAGTGATATTTAGCAAGCTGATTGTAGCTTTTATAGGTTTGTGTGTCTGTGTGTATGTTGCTATCATTTGAAAGGAATGTGTATGTTGCTATCATTTGAAAGGAATGTGTCTGTGTATATGTTGCTATCATTTAAACGGAATATGTGTCTGTGTGAATGTTGCTATCATTTAAACGGAATGTGTGTCTGTGTGTATATCATTTAAACGGAATGCCTAATTCATATACTATTGTTTTCATAGGGTTATTGTAGCCTCAGAACACTTAGTATATTGTGTTTCTGTATAACCATTATAATATTTTGTAGCCTCTATAACACCATAATATATTGTAGCCTCTGTTACCACTAATATTTTGTAGCCTCTGTGAACACTATAATATATTGTAGCCTCTGTTACCACTATAATATATTGTAGCCTCTGTGAACACTATAATATATTGTAGCCTCTGTGAACACTATAATATATTGTAACCTCTGTAACATTAAATATATTGTAGCCTCTGTTAACGCTAGAATATATTGTAGCCTCTGTTAATACTAGAATATATTGTAGCCTCTGTTAACGCTAGAATATATTGTAGCCTCTGTTAACACTATAATTATTTTATTGTACCCGCTGTTAACAATATAATTATTTTAAACATATTTAGTATTAGTTATGTTCTAAAATAATATGGAATATTAAATTACTCTGCTTTGTCGATATTCGCTCAATAAATTCAGACTATCTAGTTTATATATATATATATATATATATATATATATATATATATATATATATATATATATATATAAATATATATATATATATAGGCTTTATAAAACTCTCTCTCAGCCAATAATATTTCTTGTACTAGTACACTATAGCAATATATAAAGAAAGTATCCTTACCCACAATCCAGTATCATGAAAATATCCAGCAGTTTGGGGCTTGCTATGTCACTGGTGTGCAAACACCAACTGAAGTGGCGAAACAGCTTGCAGGTGGATTTAATGACTCTATCAGCCGATACTGTTTTGTTTTCTGTACTCCATAGCATGTGACAAACATCACTGGCTGATGCATATTTGTAAAATAAATAGTACAAAAACGTCCATGTTATTTAGTGCTATTTTAGCTACATATTTGAAAAATTAGATTGTATAAATAATCCAAATAATGTTTGTGAAGAAAAAGTGTGTGATATAATTGATGACTTTTTGCACTTCTATTCTAGAAGTTCAATCTTATTTTTCAATAGCAGCAAATAGTATTTCTCATTAACAATTGTTTTTCTAACTGGCTATTTAATATACCATCTATCTTACAGGCTATGTAATACAGCATCTATCTTACAGGATATGCAATACAACATCTACTTACATAGCTATATAATATAACAAATATCTGATCATACTTATATATATATATATATATATATATATATATATATATATATATATACATATATATATATATTACTTCTATCTCATAGGCTATCTTATATAAGATCTATGTCAAAACATTTTATAGATGACAATGTAACTTTAGGTAAGCTGATACGTTTCAAATGAAACCATGCAACAATGTGTAGTCAGTAATTTTAAGCAGCAACAGATGTTGGACTTGGAGCAATCGATTGGATTAATTACTGACCTAGTTTAAGAATATATTTTTGAGATAACACAATAACATTTAGAAATTTTCTTAGACAAAATGTTTGCGAACTTATTATTCAGGTTAGGTATTTTCTAAGTTTACCGTTGATTATAAATAAAGTTCGGAATAAAAACATAAATAATAAAACTAGAGTCTTTGTAATACAGACAAATAGATTAACTAAACATGTCAGCTAAGGGCGGCATCAATATGGAGGCAATCAGGAAACTTGTCAGTGACCTTGAGACTTAGAGGCCCACGTATTATCATTTATTCATTTTTCAGCAAATTAGGGCCTATAGAATACTATAGATTCAAACCAGCCGTGAATTGAATTAAACAACTTAATGGGCTCAGTATTGGCAGTGGACTGCCTGGGTTAGCCTACATATGTACCAAGTCTGGGACCGAGAATTATTACTGAAGGTAGTTTGATTATATTTAAAATATGTCAGGGGCCCAGTATCGGCTTAAGTTTAAACCAAGTCAAGAGCCCACTTTGGCTGTTGGTAGATATAATAGATTTCAATCTATTCAAGACTTAAGTTGTTAGCCAATCAACGTTGTTCACGTTTTAGACACGAATGACAACAAAGAGTATCCGAAGTACCACCTTTGAGTTGACTATCTGAGTTTACACCTATTTAATGTACCACCACCTATGACTATCCGATCGTTATAGATACGAATGCCTTCCATTGCCTTTAATAAGTCATCTATGATGATACAACTGTTATCTAAATGGAATTAGGCTGCCAAATGTATTAGAATTATTTCATGTAAACAATACCTGTTTATATTTAACTGTACCTATAGTATAAAACGTGTCTTTAATAATTTTACGTACCTATTGTCAGGGTTTGCTGATAGCGCCTGATCTGCGATCCGGCACCTCTGAAATGCAACCTGCACCTCTTATAGTTTTCTTCATTTGAAAAGTTAAAAATCAGAGACCCACCACCTCTTATTGAAGAGACCCACCACCTCTTATTGAGCAAAAAAACCCCTGCCTATTGTATAAAAATTGTCTCTTAATAACTGTTCCTATTGTATAATTGTCTGTAATAACTGTTCTTATTGTACAATTGTCTGTAATAACTGTTCCTATTGTATAATTGTCTGTAATAACTGTTCCTATTGTATAATTGTCTGTAATAACTGTTCCTATTGTATAATTGTCTGTAATAACTGTTCCTATTGTATAATTGTCTGTAATAACTGTTCCTATAGTCTAAAACGACTCTGCCCTTGTTTATTTAACTGCTCAACAAAGTTGTCATTGGAAATAAAAACTGTCTTCTTGTTTAAGTAAATACATTTTGTTGATATGACATTGTCCATCAAATGATTTTAAAATAACTTGGTTGGTATATACATATAACACTGTAACAAATTTTTATTTCTATTTTTGTTTTGTCATTGTTTTAATGATGTTTTTTTTTGCTGAATAATTTGATCTGAAAAGAATCTATAATTATTTTAACTCCTATAAACTTTGGTACCAGGACCATTTAGATATTTATATATCATGTTAATTAATAAGCGTATCATATTTCTAAACATCGGTTGAATATATTCTAGAATGTTCTATAAACTTTGAAAATCTAGATCATTGTATCCGTATCTAGAGGTAGGTAGAATATTCTAGACGTTAGCGTGTTTACTGTATATATATACCACTTCTGCTTATCAGATTGCGTGCTGACTGAAAACGCCTTCGCTTCAACAAGAACATGTATCATCAGATCCATTCTATAGTGTCAGTACGGGAGATGCTACCACATCATTAGATCCAGTCTATAGTGTCAGGGAAGATGCTACCACATCATCAGATCCAGTCTATAGTGTCAGTAGGGGAGATGCTACCACATCATCATATCCAGTCTATAGTGTCAGAGGAGATGCTACCACATCATCAGATCCAGTCTATAGTGTCAGTAGGGAGATGCTACCATCATCGTATCCAGTCTATAGTGTCAGTAGGGGAGATCCAGTCTATAGTGTCAGTAGGGGAGATACCACATCATCAGATCCAGTCTATGGTGTCAGTAGGGAGATATACCACAATTAAAATGATCTCAACGACTTTATATGAGATATGAGACTAACAAAGTACAATGCGGAGCTTATCACATCTAGACTGAAGCAATGGAACATTCTGGAAGAAAGTGTTATATTCGTGAACATTTGATAGCTGGGCTGGGTTGTCGCAGAAATATTGGCCGAAATAACTATGTTATTTTTTCCTAGCTTATATCTCATACTATATATAAAGATGCACGTTTAAATATATAGTTCAATATACACTTTTTAAATTATACTTATATAGTGTTTTCTGTTATCCATTTATTAGACATTAAATGTATATTTTTAACAAGCAATACATACCTACACACATTTAAATATTGTTATAGTGCAGTATATTGTTTAATAGTATGAATATATTTACTTTCGCTTCTAAATCTTTATAAAAACAATGTATATTATTGATCAAAAGATGAAAAATGTTTCATTATGAAAGAACAAATCTATTGAATATAGTACCTGGTAGTATATAAACAAAGAAATAATCTATTGAATATAGTACCTGGTTATATAAACAAAGAATTAATCTATTGAATATAGTACCTGGTAATATATAAACAAAGAAATAATCTATTGAATATAGTACCTGGTAATATATAAACAAAGAATTAATCTATTGAATATAGTACCTGGTAATATATAAACAAAGAAATAATCTATTGAATATAGTACCTGGTAATATATAAACAAAGAATTAATCTATTGAATATAGTACCTGGTTATATATATAAACAAAGAAATAATCTATTGAATATAGTACCTGGTAATATATAAACAAAGAATTAATCTATTGAATATAGTAACCGGTAATATATAAACAGCACATATTTTGTGTAAATAGGATATTTTATTCTTATTATTGACCGACTGCAACAGGTTTATAGATCTTTCCAGTGACAATATACATAATATACAATGGCCCATAAACAATCAACACATATAGAATATACAATGACTCATAAACAATTGACACATAATATTAATAATGGCACATCAACAATTGACACATATGGAATATACAATGACATAAACTATTAACAACATAGAATATAAAAGGACAAATAAATAATTGACTCATATAAATTATACGATGACATTATGACACATAAAACATTGACACATAGGGCCTAAATAGATCAGTTTTTTTGTCAGTGACTGAAGTGGTTGCTAGTTAGCGTTCCGGGGCAGAATAAAACATGGTCATCTTTCATAAGACAAGGACGATAAAATTACAAGTGTAAAATTGAGATAAAGTTACAAGTGTTTAATTGAGATAAGTTACACGTGTAAAATTTAGATAAAGTTACAATTGTATAATTGAGATAAAGATACAAGTGTACAATTTAGATAAAGTTACAAGTGTATAATTGAGATAAAGATACAAGTGTACAATTTAGATAAAGTTACAAGTGTATAATTGAGGTTTTGTGGGTCACTTAACACCCGTCTCTGCCATTCATGATAAACAATACTTTGAGCGAATCAGACGTTTTTGAAGTCGTCTACTACATTCTCTAATAAAGTAAATCATGTCAGTGACCATTACCAATATTCTAAATTGGATAGCAGGTTAGAATAAACAAACAAACTATAAACTGTTATACAATTAGTGATAAATCGCTTCAAAGTATGTTAACAAAGCTTCTTAAATTGGCACTGACGGAGAGGATGAATAATCATTTGACGCTATGGATAAGTCAAACATAAAATGATAGCTCACTATTTTCGGCCTTTTTGGATAAGATCAAAGTGTAATATCTAACCTGGTCTAGGAAACATACCATGATATGTAGGAAAAGATCATTGGTGTCTCATGGCCAGGAAAAAAACCTTTGCAACGGTGGTGGTACTGTAAATGAGGATAATCCGAGACCATAGTATTCACAGCTGGCGGTGTTGACAGCTGTGGTCGCACAAAACACCATTTCACTATGTCCCACTCAAGCACACTGCCATTTCCGGGAGAGGATTTAGGCACATTGCATCCTACCCTGTTTGTGTCACAGGAAAAAACTTACATTGCCATTTTGGCCACCGGCAATACAAATCCCTTGCAGTACCTGGACTGGCCAGTCTAGGCATGTCTGCCATGCCGGCAGATGTAGCGAACACACTCACCCCGCCTCTATGTAGACATGACAGACATGAATCAGCGCAGCAACAAATTTGTCATACCGGCATATGTATCGGGAACACTCACTCCGCCTCTATGTAGACATGACAGACATGAATCAGCGCAGCAACAAATTTGTCATGTTGGCAGATATGTTGGGAACACTCACTCCGCCTCTATGTAGACATGACAGACATGAATCAGCGCAGCAACAAATTTGTCATGCCGGTGGCGAACACTCACCCCGCCTCTATGACATGGAAGACATGAATCAGCGCAGCAACAAATTTGTCATGCCGGCATATGTAGCGGGCACACTCACCCGCCTCTATGTAGACATGACAGACATGAATCAGCGCAGCAACAAATTTGTTATGTTGGCAGTGGCGGAGCAAACAAAATTTAATTTAAAAAAAGAGGATGAATTTTTCATACGTATGAAAAAGTCGAGATCCATCATTTCTATGCAATCACTGAAAAGTAACTTTTATGAAAGTTTTAACAATGACTTTTCGTAAACAGTGAACATAGCAATGATAACCATTTTTATAAATGAGAGCTTTAAATGTGATACTGTTTATTAATTTGCTTTGCGACATAGGCGCAGGTCATAAGTCATGACCCATATACTTCCTCATGTAGAATTTCTCCAATCATATACTACTGACAGAAATGTTTGAACACAAAACAGTAAGTTGTTATTAGACCGAAACCGGTACAACATATTAACCAAGGGTGGGGAACCGGTGTCGTTGTTGCTGTCGGCGGTGTCGGAAGTTTTCGCCCGATGTCGGTTTCGGCATCAGTACTTTGCCCGGTGTCGGTGTCAGCGTTTGTACTTTGTCGGAGTTGGTGTCGGCGCAAAAAAATGAGGGAAAATACTCGAACTGTAATTAAATACTTCAGAGCAACGTCAATCAGTTCTCAGGCAAGTTATTTTTTCTTTTTTGAAATAAATACTTGGTAAATCTGTTTATCGGCGAATATATTATTTTCCAAAGCGAGATTCTACAGTACAACGACTTGTCAAAATTAATAGAATTGTGACTGAAAGCAGATAGGAAGGTTACTGGCTATGTTCATTCATTCATTGTATATCATAAGAAATTTTTAGTTTGCATCTCTCTATCTATGTCAATGTTGGAGAAGGATTACACAAAAACCAATCCAGTATTTTAGAACCTCAACAACTGACGTGTTTCAATTATTCCCACAATCAAAGTGAACTCTCCATAACCCCCCTCCCAAGAGCTTAATTTCTCTCATTCTGACTGAAACATTTCCCAATCTACGTTTGTTGAGGACCCCTATGAGGGTATCCTTTGGCATGTATCTAGAAGTATGAGGGCCGACTCAGTGATAACTCGTATTTCTATTTGTGTTTCTGCCACACACAGTCTCACTAGTAATTAGACGTACAATACGGGACGATAATCAATTCGACAAGTCGTGTGTAACAACAAGATATATTTATTCACATAAAGACACCAGTCCGTAATGGAAGCTGGTGGCTAAAAGTGCAGCAAAGGTAATCCAAAACAACAGTAAAAATAATAATCCAATATAAAATGAATAATCAAAGGGACGTTCTCTCTCTCTCGACCGGTCACAACTAGGACCCTCAGTTGAATGTCTCAAACCAGCTGTCTTACATTACTCTATACTTTAGTTAACTCACACACTTTTGCCCACGGGACTTTGACCAATCATTTAACGACACTCCTTTCCCTGTCAATCACAGGGGTGGCTAAATCCCCGCCCTAGATGATGGGGGAGTAGGGTACGTCATACCGACAAAGACAAAAGTAACTGACATCTATCCTTTGTCGGCATTTGAACAGGGACCGAGTAGCGGAACTTCGGAGGGTCTCTCCTCCTTTGAAGATAGCCCATCGGGAAACAGTGGTCGAGCGGTCAACAGAGATGCGAATTCACATTGCTCGGTCAATATCTATGAAGTCGGCTCCCTGGTCGGGATGCGACCTTCATCCCAGCATCTGTGGTATGACGCAATTACGGGGGTGGGGTAAAAGGATGGTGGGCGGGAGAACTGGAACGTATACTACTATAAACTACATAATATACATTTTAATATTATTAGGGGTGGCCGGGTGAGTCAATGGTGAATGGTTTCGACAAATTAATCACAACCCGTGACAACGTTGCAATGGCACTACATGAAAGCCCAGTCCGTTGCTATTATTGAGGCGCCATGCGAGTTTTTTTTTGGCGCCCCGGCGTTTGGAAAAAGTGTGCATCCTATAACATACTACATATTTCTGGCTTAATTCGGGTGTAAAATAACGATTCTTTCATAGTGTTAAGTATGTAGTGTCTTCATACGTCTTTCTCTCTTCTCTAAAAATAGCTCTGTAACATCCATTTTTATTGTTCGTAGTAGCCTTGAGCATCCTGCATACTCTTCATCACTTATAAACTTCCAAGCATCATTGCTCCATTGTTGTTGATATGTCCGTACTTTGCAGTGACTTGCTTAGGCAATCATTGACAATAATCTGGACCAATATTTCAGCATAAGCCTACACATAAATGAGAAATTAAAGTAGGTCATGTTTAATAACTGTTACAAAAATAAATAATGATTACGCCCCTTTGTTTAGCTTTATAACTTATATATAATATATAAGTAAAACTAATCATTGTCCTGTAAAACTAATCATTGTCCTGTAAATGGTTGCTGAGATATAGGGCTCCTTTATTAATATAGCTATATAGTAAAACTAATCATTGTCCTGGCAGGCCAAGACCTACAAAATGATATGATATATACATCATGGGTCTAGGACTTATGGTTGTTGAGATCTAGGGTGATGACGGACAGACAGACAAAACGGGGACAATAGAGCATAAAATTTTAAAAAATGTTCACTCCAAAAAACTAATCATTGTCCTGTAAAACTAATCATTGTCCTGTAAAACTAATCATTATTCTTTTATTCGCTTTCGTTCGTTAGAGCGTACCACTGGACTAATTTGTTTAGATCTTCTTGGTGCGGAAGGAGACGGTGGTGATCCTGGGTCCATGCGACCAACTGCATGTAAAAGTGGTGCATCATTTTCATCGTGTCCGGAGTACATCAACAGCTCTCCTGATATCAGTGTAAATCATGTAGATTAATCTCGGGCGCCTGACACGATCTCGAGTATATGTGGCTGTTGGCATGCCCTGTGGCGTGAGCTGGGATGTGACATGAGCGGAGAATATGGCGTCGACTTGAAATAAACATGTCTTTTTGTTAATTGTGTTTTCCTTTGTTGATTTTTGAAGATATTAACAATCATACACATCTGTCCAGCTTTTGCCCAACTTGTCTCGCTGATGTCTAAAATGGTTGGTTTCTCATCATCTCGGATGCTAACTGCGCCATATTTACTGTTTCATACATGGTCCTGACATTCCATGTACTTAAAGTGATTTCCATTTACAGAAAGGTGGTCGGCTTTGTGGCTTATTTTAGGCTTTCACCACAGCTAACCGTCATATGTAAGATCTTCAGGGCAGAAATTTGTTTCCTCTATAGTTTCTATCGCTCAGGTTCTTCTACAGGGTGGAGTCGCTGGCCAACCCTCCTCCTTTTTCAGCCGGGCTTGGGACCGTCCATGTCGGAATTATAAAAATCCGCACCAACAAATATCTGTTTCACATTCATGACAAACTGGCAACTAGAATGAAAAGAATTGATACTTAAAATCTTTTCTTAGATGTCACACCGTGATATACTAGCACTGAAAGGTATTTTCAATGCTGTTAAAGGCTGAACGATGCTTTCTCTGGTAATGGTACTCTAATTTCTTAGGTGACCGAAAAGCAGCTTCATTTATATGTGCGCTATAATTCCAGTCCAACGGAAAATGTATAAAACAATAATTATAAATGCCATGCTGATCTTTGTAAAGTATCTATTGAGTGAAGGCATTGTCTGTCTAATATTTTTCATAGTCAACAAGATTGGTTAGTTGCCATATCTATTTATATACAAATGTGAAGTGTAAAATTAAATTATGATTTATTATGAAATATTTTGCAAAGGGGGAGGGGTGGGAGGTTAAGATAGTGCGCCATAATGAGTTGTTTCTAGAGTTAAAAGAATAATAGGCCCAATAGGTTGGCCCAAAATCATATGGTAAAAATAAAGTTTCTCACATCTAACTGGGCACCCTCTTGTTGAGTTCCATTTGTCTTTCTTAGTAACTGACAACAATTTCAGCTTCCTACTGCTATTGGAAGGGGATGCTCAAGCGTTACAAAGTTTTGCTATATTAATAAAAAAAAAACGCGTTTTCGTTGATTTTTTTATTACATTTTCAAATCATGCCATTACTGTAATGCAGCCTCGTAGCTAAGGGGTGGCACTGGGGGCTGTGCCCCCCCCCCCGCTTAAAATAGAAGAAAAAGAGGAAAAAATAAAGAAAAAGTAAAGGTGCTGCCTTGCTGGGTACATTGAGTACATTGTCTAAACATTGTCTACACCGAAACAGCACAGATGGCAGACTTCTTTGTAGTTTGTGTAGGGATGACTTTTCTATTGGCTTCAACAACTTACAAAATAAATTGCTTTTCTTCCTCGTTTTTTGTCAGCAGTCTATTATACTCCTCAAAAACTCCACGTTCTGCAGTATCGTTGACCACATGCAAGTCGTTAATGCGCTGCTTACCCTTCTGGTATTCAATATCATCATTCCACTGTTCTGGAGGAAGAACTAGAAAGGAGTTGCCTATGTGTAGCTTTGTAAGCAGATTCTGTGAATGCCTTGTGGAAAATTGACCCAAGCTGACGCCTTCATTTTGGAGCAATGATGGATTCCCTCGAACATGTCACTCACTAGGTTCTATTCCTAAACCTGTTATTATTTTCTGTTTCTCAATTGGTGACACTTCATCGGAAAACAATGCCAGGCTGACAGATACCACATATGATTCTGGAGAATTTTTTGTGCTGCAATACTGATGTCATGATCAACAGACTGATATTGCTGCAGGTCCTTCCAGAGAAAAAGATCTCCTCCAGGTGCTTCCGGTGTACAGGGTGCTTGAATCCAGGACTTTGTTTACAACAAGGTTCCAAACTTTACAAATCGTTTAAGTTGGCTCTCTTCCTTGGATGTAAGACTGAAAATTTCTCTCTGATGAGGGAAGATGTGAATTTTGATGGCATAGATCAGCTTAGCCATCCACCTAGCATGATATACAGGGCCTGGTGCTCTCCAGTGAATGGTTTTTGGTGGATCTCCTAAGATGATCATTGTCAGTTCAATAAGTTCTTCATAATCATCTCTGACCTGGGACTTCAAGTCAACGAAATTTGTCAGGAAGCTCACTGTGTTTTCTTGGAAAACATCAGTGCTTGAAGGCAGTTCCAAATTACTATAGTTGTCAAGCTTTATGCGCCCCAAACGTCTTTAAATCTTTTGAAGATAGGTATGTTTGGTGAGTTAGAGGGACCGCAACACAATCTGAAAGCCTTTGCCAATACCAGTTCAGGAACATGATGACGACATGCCAGCCACAATAATTCTCGACCAATACGATCCTCAAGCAGTACACAAGCTCCATTGAAACGACCAGTGTTGACAGAAGTGGTGTCGAAGTTCATAAAGTAATCTAAAAGATTAAATATATAGAGTCTACAATGTAACATTAATTATGTTGTGTTTTATTTACCATTATAAAATTAATTTTTTTAATATATGGTGCTCATGAGTCTGCTTCTATAAAATGGGGTCATGTTAATAAAAAAAATGTTGTGGACCACTGCTGCTCAGCCGCCTTTACTTCCCCAACTTTAGTCATACTCATTTCTCTTTCCCTCTCTCTGAACTCTGTCAGTGATAACTGTGGGTTAGGGTTAGACTTAAATTCTTAGAGCCCATGAAATCAAACTCGCTGTGTCCCTCAACATCTGGGAACTGTCATAAAAGCCAATGGCCAGCAAGCTACCCGACTGGTCCACCCTGTGGTCCGCCAGCCCAGGGCATTCAAAAACACATGATCCACAGTTTCCTCCACTTCTCTGCAGTGTCGGCAAAGGAATCGACATTGGGAGGTACCCATTTAAAACTGGGTGGACTTGTGGGACGACTTTGAAACAAAATTTCACCTGGGAAAACACAGGACTGTAAACAAAGATAACAGATAAAGAGGTTAATATCCCATCTTCACAGCGACATGACAGGAGGGAATCAGAAATTTTATTTGGTAAAAACAATTAGTAGAATAATATATTTTCTGTTCAAGAAACTGGAAAATTAATTTCTGGTGGCTGCTTGAAATTTGTACATTTTTATTCATATCAACTTTTAAAATCTCTTTTTTTTAATTTCTTAAAGATCTTAAGTCAAAAGAATACAATATTGCACAAAAATATAGCTACCACATTTCAAATAATTTGACAAAGAAACACAACACAATTTCATATAACTATAATTTAAAGAAGAATTTAATTATATTTACACCTCATTTCAAATTTAATCTCTTTTTTCTTTAAGCTGTTTCTTTAATGAAGCCAATGCAGCAAGACGTCTGTCACGCCATTGGCGTCTCTGCAGAAGTTCATCAAGGGGAACAACTGTCTTTAGTTCTTTCTGCACTTCCTCAGCAGTTGGAATGTCATACACTATTGGAGGAGGACTTAAAGTTGAGCTGACATTGTAAGCTCCTTGAGCATATCTCTTGCAATAATCCACTATACCTGGTGGATGCATCATTAATTTTTGATAATAAATTATAATGAATTTGAAAAATATTGATTTTTTTTAATAAAGATATTTAAAAAAAAAGATTATGGCATAGTGATTAATGTGTGTACATTCAACAAAATTAAGTGATGATAAGTATATAATTACCATCTGCATTTAAGTGCATTGTTTCCAGAGGACCTATAAAAGCGTATCTCGGACCCAGTCCATCTACCATGACTCTGTCGATGTCTGCTGCAGATAAAAGGCCATCCTGGCAAGATTTAAAAATTTGTTCAAGGGGAAGTTACTACTAGGGAACTAATCAGGTCAACGTTAACTTAATAATAATCAAGAAATAAAAAGTTTATTGTTCTGAGCTGGATGATATGTTTTAATTATATAATGACTAGATTCTTCAATTTTCAATGTTGCTTCTATTTCTCTGTGTACAAAAAGAAATATAAACACTCTAACAAAAACATTTCCAATTAAAACCCTTTCATAATTTAATTTTGAAGATCTTTCAGCACTTTTAATGTAAAAAAAAAACAACAATTTTTCCAATTTGCAAATTTTTAAAACAAAAAGACAAACCTTATACATGTTCCAGCATTCATTAATGATAGAGTACTGTATTCTGTTGAGGGCAAAACCTGGTACTTCTTTACTCAGAGTAACTGGGGATTGTCCAACTGACTCCATCAATGTCTTAGTGTTGTCAGTAACCTCCTGTAATGTCCATGGTCCAGGTACTATTTCAACTAATGGGACAAAGTATGGAGGATTTACCTAAAATAAAAAATAAATTATGAAAATAATTTCTCAGTTGTATTAATATTTTAATACTTATATGAAAAACATAACATACATATATTTAATAATATATATATATACAAGATAGCTGCTTTATTAGTAGGATATATTTAAATGTATAAAGGGTGTTGGTGTGACAATGATAAAGAATGGAAAGATTTCTAAGCTGCGATAAAAGAGAATTGTGAGGTATTATCAATTAGACTAGTATCTATATGTAAACATATTATTCAAGCTGATGGTCAATAATTTTAAATTGGGCTAAAAATCTTTAAAACATGAATGACCAAAAAATAATGAATTAGAATGTGGCAGCAGTTTTAAAAACATTGCTGCTGAGGTTACATCTTGGGAGTGGGGGAGGGGGTGAAGAAAGGATACATTGGGGAACAGAAAGTATTGCTGACTGACATAGATCTGAACCAACCAGATGCACAACTTATAACATTGGGCTAGAGGGGGTTAGATTAACTATTTGTGGACCATAAAGGAGTTTCTGACTGAAAAGTATCTAGGAAAGTTATGGAATAGATAAGTTCATAGAGCAAAGAGTATTAGCTATGTTTCTAATAGCTGCTATATGTTGTATTTTATAGTGTAATTATTGCACTTGTATAAAATGTGATTTCAATAGCTATTTCATTGAGCTTGTTTGTTCTTCATAAGAATACTTCTACCATATGTCAATAAATTTTTTCTATTATTAAATAAATGTCATTCCATATTTAATTGTGTTGTTATTTTTATCATAGGATTTTAATTAAGTCACTCTTATGGCGGTAAATGATGTTTTTGGGAAATTCAAATTCAATTGTGATATGTTGTATATAACAAATTTTGATAAATCACTGATGCAGAGTTAGTGATTTCAACCCTATATAAACTGTATAAGTTTGTGAGAGAAGGAAAATGAACCTGAACAATACAGAGCTAAGATTATACTAATTTACAGCGAAGAGAGTTTGTGTTGTAGAAAGTAGTAATTTTAATTCAGTCAAATTGATATTATTTGATGTTCAAGTCAAGCCTGCTTTAATTTGAACTTGAAAAATGTAATTATAGCAGAAACTGTGCTTGTTTTGATTTGACATCAAAAAGTGAACTGTTGATTAGTAAATATAGTTAAACTCTCTTATACTATGAGACTTAAAGAATGTTGCAACAGAAAAAAAAAAGTTAAGCTGTAGCACATGGACAGAAAATTCAGAGCAAATTTATACATGTACTCAAAATACAAACAACTAAAAGAATGCATAATAAAAGAAATGAAACACCCTACCGGATGAGCGACTAGAGTATGATGCTTATTAGTCATGTCCCCAGCAAACTGGGACACTCCTAGGCAGCTGCTTGATGAAGCTACAATCATTTTATCTGTTATGTATGAGTCCATCTGATTAAACACTTGTCTTTTTAAATCAACTGACTCAGGAACACACTCCTGAAAATTATTTCTGTCATTTTTATTATTCAGTTAAGGAATTTTTCTCTTCAGTAAGATGGATTTATTAATTTTTTGAAAAATTTATTTAAAAAAAAATCATAGTTCGATTAAATAATTAAAGTCCCCAACAACAAAACAGAAAAGAAAAAATATACAGACAGAATGATGTAATGCATTTTACTTTCAAATTTAGAACAAACTCCATCTTGGCCTTAAAAAAAAAAAGGAGTTCAATAATTTGACTTCACTAATACATACTTGAACATAAGAAGCACCTTCAAGACATTTTTGTAAATTAGTGCATCCTGAAATAAGTGATATCTGTTGTTCTGCAGTAAGGGAACCACGAAGACAGCTTTGAGTTTCATAATTTTTTAAATTAGCAGCTATAGTTTCTAGTGCTTTAGATACCTAGATGATACAATTTTTAAACCATTTTCATGAGTTCATGACATTTTAAGTGTAAGAATATATAGATAACATTTTCTTTCTTTGCATGTGTATGTATGAAACATGTAGATGTTTATGAAATTAAAAGAAAACTAATTACTTGTTCTGAATAGATGTCATATAGTTTCACATTATGACCAGCACTTGCAAATATCATTGCCCAAGACTGTCCAATAAGACCACTAAATATAGTTAAAAGAAAGTCAGAATGACCAATATATTTTTTCTTAATAACTAATATATAGTGATATACAGAAATAAAAAGTAATTTGCTATAATTTAATTTAAAAAAATATTTTAGCATGCAAGAATCTATATTTAATAAAAACATTACAATATCTGATAATAAAAAGGAACTTTACTAAAGAATTTACATGTTTAAAAACCTAAAATAAGTAACAGCAGTAGGAATTTCTTACCTGCCAATTACAGCTATTTTCATTTTCTTTGCACTAAATGCCATAAACACTATTAATGTTGAGCCTTCTGTTTGATCAATAATGAGATAAATAAACTTATTCAAGTCTAGTCAAACAGAATAAAAAATCACTAAAAGTCATGTATCAACTAATATTAAAAAAATCAACAAAAAACAATGTAGAGATTTATTTTATTTTCAGTGTGTCGACTGTAATAAATTGTAAGAAAAAAACAGTCATAATTAAAATATTAAATATTATTTTATATAATTTTGTTAAACAGTATTATTAATATTACTCTAGTCAAATACATTTTAAAGAGCTCAGATACAATTCAACTATTAATAAAACCAGGTGTAAACAGTTGAAAATCTTCAGCTATCTTATCACAAAGGTCAAGAATTTTTTTCTGTGATAAGAAACCTTTTGTTGGTGAGAGGTCTTAATGTTTTAAAAAAATTTACTGTAAAAATATTCAGATAGTGAACTACCTTTCTTTTAATTTACTGATACTTTACCTATTTCTCCTCTTTTTTTTTTCTTGAATAACAACTTACCAAATTATACTTAAGACAAAACAATTAGTTTAGTCTCATCTACATATATCAAGAAAAAAAAAAGTTGCCATTATAAAGCCCAGAGGACCACTGGGGCAGAAAAAATAGAGTTCATTTATTTTAAGTAGCCACATCATACAAAGGGTTGTGTGGTTAGCAGTTAGCATGATGCCTAACCACCCAAAGCTGTCTTTAGGTTTCTCATGGTACTAGGTAGAAACTTTTAAATATGTATGGGAGTCCTTGGCAAAAATATTGGACCTCAAGACATTTATATTGGAAGTGCCCATCTTCAAAAATGTACCCAGGCGGCTGGCTATTTTGCCTAACCATAAAAACAGAAGTTAGTATGGGACATTGTTTGGATCCTAGAAAAAGATTTTAGAACTCAACGCATCTTAAAGAGTTAGTTCCCTTTTAAAAAAAACAACTGTACATTTGCACTGGAAGGTGATAACTAAAGTTTGCGCAAGTTCAGTTGTATTTCAATACAGCTAACCCTGCTCAGCCTTATCTACCAGGATAAGGGATAAAATAGTTAATCCATCATTCTATTTACATCAACATCTTTCATGCTTAATATATTTCCTTATTAGGAAACTAAACAGAAAAGAAACAAGAGTAAACTAAACAGTAGACATATCAGCAGAGTAGTTCCTATGGCTATGATGTTCTTATTAGGATAATTTTATATAGCCACAATTGGTGTAGTTTTTAAAGGGTCCCTTCTCTTTTCCCACAATAGCAGTGATTGCAGTGACCATGGAGGATACATGTAACTGATTTCTATCAGGACTGAATACTGATCAGGCTTGATGTAGCCAATAAGGCTCAAAGGTGCCACTAAGTCAACATTTTAACTCAGATTAGAGTAATGAAACATTCTAGTCACTGATTCTTCAGTCCCATCAACCACAATTAAAATTTTTATTTACATTATAACAAAAAATATTCTCCATAGCCAGATAATATCATATGATTAAAAAAAAAACGAACTGATCTATTACCCCATATAAGTACTAAAACTTATGCTTGACTTTAATGATTATTTAATAGGCATAGCATAGACAAGGGGTGGGCAAACTTTTTGAATTGCGAGACAAATTGTGATAATGAATTTGACAGAAGGGCCAGACCTACAGTTTTTATATTAACAAATATAATCAAACGTAAGGGTTGAATGTGCTGGCAGGATCAAACGGCCAAACAGGTCATGTCCGGCTTAAACCCAATATTAAAGGCAATGGTACAGCTTCCGTCGTGGGACTGGTGGCCAAGTGCTGTATATGGTTGACTGTTGACCTGAGAGTCTTGGGTTCGATCCTCAGTGATAACCAAGAGAATTTTTCCAGGTCCTAGTTTAAGTACACACAGCTTTTAATGGGTACCTCACTTAAGTTGGGGAAGTAAAGGCGCCAGGCGTTGTGCTAACCACACAATCCATTTACATGCTGTGGTTACAGCAACAGATGAACTCTTCACTTCATCTGCCCTGATGGCCCTTTAGGTTTAAGGGAACTTTGCTTTTTACAGCTTCCATCAAATCAATTTTAATTATTAATTAATTAATTTCTTTTTTCAACTCAAAATTAGCTGAAATTTGTTAATTTGATTAAGGTGTAGCTCTTTATAGTAATATCAGGGATGAGGCGTGAGTGTTGCCGGTCATAGTCATATTTATCGAAAATGCTATATAATGGTATTGTGTTTATTGAATATAGTTAGAATAATCGTTCATAATAAAATTACTACCAGTTTAAATATATATAACATAATGACCGAGTCTAACTAATCAATGGGGAGCTGGGTGGCACTTAGGTAGCAAGTTGCACCTTCATGCTACAGCCTGACCAGGCTCAACTTCAGGCATGGGCTACCATCTACCTTTGTTTCCCATGGTGTCTCCATGGATACTGCAAAAATGATTATGGTGGCCCTGGAGGGGATAGAAAGAAGGGCATTGCAAAAACATCCCATTAGTGGTTTATTGGATTGAAGATATAAACATCTCATCCTTTCAGAAACTTCATAAAAAAAACAACTAATCAATGTGTTTTTATAAAAAAAAAAAACTTGAGTGCAGCTCTCCTTAAGGCTTAACCTCATCCATTGCCTTGATCATGTAAATGACAATGTAAGTAGAATGGTCTTGCAGATAAATGTGAGTGAAAGGAACATTAAATTAGATCATAGCACTAGCTTTTTTTTTTAATAGCCTGCTTTTTGAAATAATTTTAATTATTTTGACATCATTTGTCATGATTTGTGACTTTAGTTTAAGTCACTTTAGTTTAGATTTTATAATAAAGTCTTTACTTATTTTGTTATCACCATTTCACTTTGGCATTTCAATATTACAAAAAAATGAATCATTCTCAGCCACTATAAATAAAGTATGATTTTAATACTAAAAGTAATAAATATATAGTACTAATACAGTAATAGACTTTTTGTTTTTACAAAATTACTAAGCTTAGTATCTCAATCTTGGTGGAAAAGACTCAAATTCACCAGATAGTCCCTTACCCTTCACTAGTCTAGTACTGGCTAGCCACTCATACTTTTTTTTTTACTCCAGTACAATACTAATATTATTGGGAAACGGGTATTGTGCGGTGTAGAGCGCTCGACTGTCCACAGGAGAGTCCTGGGTTCGATCCTCGTTTTAAAGGAAAAATGTGTTTCTAAGTCGTCCCACAAGTCCACCCAGCTTTAAATGGGTACCTGACTTTAAGTTGGGGAAGTAAAAGCGGCTGGGCGTTGTGCTAAGCAGCTAACCACACAATCCCTTCATATGCCGAGGTTATAAAAACAGATGATTTCGACACTTCATCTGCCCCGATGGCCATTTAGGGTTAAGGGAACTTTACTTTTTTTTTACTGAAAAAGATGAGCTCTACATTTCATCTGCCCCGTATAAGTGTTTTTTGGGGAATGGGGGAACTCTACTACTACTTCTCTCTAATTTGTCTCATACTTTAAGTAATTACCCCTCTCTTCTCTAGACACTCCACTTCGCCTCGTTGCCGGTGCCCTGGCCCCTAAACTTATTTTCTTCATCAATTATTTTTTTTTTTTTTTTTTTTTTCCTCTAAAAATATTTTGTGAAAAAAAAGAGATTTTTTTATTATTTTTAAAAATATCTAATAAAACGATGTTACCAACCCTTAGTCTTAGACGCCTTAGTGTCATACCTCAGCGTATATTTCAGGATTCTCTTTAATATTAAGTTGGCAACAATATTTGTTTATCGACTAAAACACCGGTTCCGGTGTAACTATCTTTGTAAAAAGAAACACAGTAGATTTATTTTTTAGAAATAGAAAATAAATAAAAATGAGGTAAATATACTTTTTTTTAAAAACATTTACACAAGAAACTTTGGAATTAACTTAATGCGCGTCTCATTGTCCTTAGTTTTTGTTTTAAGCATTAGCTACACATCTGTTTAGCTTACTATTTTATATGATCTAATATCGATAACGAATCTGTGTTCATTGCTCATTAAGTACGGTAATTGGTATTTAAACAAATATTAAATTGAAAAATTTAAATTCTTTTAATTTTCTATTATATATTTCTTAAATTAAAATGACATCCTGAATAACTATTTTATAATTATAAATTATTTTTTTTCAATGATTATTATCTATTTGATCGGGCATTCATTGTTGTTATTAAAAGTTATAATATAAAGTCATGGACCACCAATGGCACTAATCCCTATCTCCAACCGCATTTTCATGGCAGCGAGATGCCCTGCACCATTAAAACTGCATAGCCATTACCTTACCGCACCCTACAACATTAAACTGCCATGGGCCCTCGCATTAAACAAGAATGGTACTAACGTGGCCCACTGACAACAACTTAGGCCCCCAACCTCTTCTCTCTGTGAGCCCCGATCAGTACTATTTCCCTTCACAAAAATTATTCAATCCCCTTTAACACGCGCAAGAAAAATATTCTTATGCGACAACACACTTAGATTTTTACTGCACGTTAATTTGGAATTTTACTAACTTCAAATGAGTTTATTTAAGAAGTAAATACGTTTATCAAAAAAATAAAATATTTAGGCAACGCACAGGGGCAGAAGACAAGACTAAACAAAAAAAATAATTGGCCTACCTCGACGCTTCCAGTCCGCCAGTTTAAGAATGAAAAAAAGCACAGAAAAACACTTTCTCACCACACAACTTAAACTGAGAGTCTCTATTTAAAAAAATCTTTCAGGAATTTGGATCTCTTGTCTGACTTCGATTGGTAGGGTTGTCTATCTCTTCTGGCCCGAGGGAAGACTTACGAGTTGTTGTAGGCGGTTAAGCGTGCCGCCATCGTTTACCATTTTCACCACCTGGTACCTTTGCCTAACACCAGTGGCGCCACACCTGTCATTATGAGAATCACGTTTCGACCTCAGCGACTCATCGAGCCACTTTTCGACTTAATGACAACGTGTCGCCCTTTCGCCAAGTGGTGATGTGCCTCTCACCAGGGGGATACATTTATTGGTGCTGTTAATCACGTATATCGGCCTAAGCGACTCATCGAGCACTTTTCGACTTAATGACAGCGCGTCATCCACTGTTGGTTGTGGCCTTGTACACGTTGCTGGTTGAGCCCCCATGGACGTGAACTCAGTAAGGTGATTGGCCTGTCTGATTAATCAGATATTGGTAAAGATCCCAAGACAACCTACTCAAATAAAGTCCCATTGCGGGGTCCCTGCGGTCGTTGTCTCTGGGTATGATCACCTACTGAGTTCTGGCCAGCATTTATATTTTCTCAACCACGTGGTTGCACTGGACGCACAACTTACAACGATAAATCGAGTACAAACTCCAGTAAATACACAACATATTTATTTACCTCAAAAAGAATACATATCAGCGGGCCCTAGGAAGGGCCGTAGCTATATCAGCTACTATAAAATAATGTTATAACCAAGTATATTAAAATGCATTACCAGAGGTGCGTAGTTCTCACAGAACTTAGTTCTGAGCCGGTCGAAACCGGCTCCAGCAGTAACCGCACCGGACTTCGACCTTCTCTGACTGACCGCACAACGCACTGACTAATTCTTCTAAATAATTCTAACTGGAAGTTTCGCCACGCACATCGGATCTCCCGGCATGCGTGTCGAGACCTCCGCTTCACCGACAAATCGCAGTGACCGTGTACGTCACACCCATCACACGTAATCAGTGGCGCCTTCAAGCATGGGGGATAAAGGGATAAAGAGCCCACCCCTCTCGCTTGAATATAACAAGGCACAGATTACTTCTCAACTTTACCTTCCCAGGTGACTTTCAGTGATGGTTGTTGCGAGACAGACTGACCACGGTGCGAACACCTGGGAAGATGTGGCTTTCTTGTCTACCCTATATATTTATATTATCTCTCCCTCTTGGGTGATGAAAACATAGTAAGAGCTTGGACTTGATTTCATTAAATGAAATGAAATGTGACAGTGAGACACGTTCTACTGTTGACACAACATCGGTCGTAGTCAAATATTATTTGTTGTAAAACGTTATGATTAAATCGTATCATCTATATTGCAGTTGTGTTTTTAAATAAGTTAATCCGAGTCTAAGCAGGTCACCAGTCAGTAAGTTAGTTATTCTGTTCTTTAGCAAGTTATCTGTAAGTCAAAAAATCAGAGTCGCTAATCAAGTCGCTTCAAGTTGGTCAGTCTTTCAATCACTTAATCCCTGACCTTTCCTGTTGGTCACCTCTTCGTCCACCAGGCCGTCGCAGTCGTTGTCCACCTTGTCCCCTTTGATCACGTGACTGGCCGAACCTCTATATGATTCATCGTGGTTGTGGCTCTTGATATTCTGCTAGTTGTAGATGATCTTTCCTGTGTTGTCGCCAGCGTAGATGTTGTTGTAGAAGTGGTGGTAGATGGTGTAGTTCTGCCTGCCGTGGTGGTAGATGGTATGGTGCTGCCTGCCGTGGTGGTAGATGGTGTAGGGCTGCCTGCCGTGGTGGTAGATGGTGTAGTGCTGCCTGCCGTGGAGGCCGGTGCAGATGATCTTGCCAAGAAAAACAGACATTGTGTCGTTCACAGTGGCATATTGTGTCAGTCATTGTAACAAACTGTGTCAGCCATTGTGACACAAATATTAAGTCAGCCATTGTGACGAAATAACCAAATTTTAGGAAACATTATTACAACCGGTGGACTTGTTTTCATGATGTAAACAACGAGTTAAGTATTACAAAAATCAATATAGCATTATAAGTGATAAGATCTGAACAAAGAAACATCGCGTCTCCAAACAATGTGGCTCGTATATGAATTTCAAATTAACGTAATTAAAAATAGTAGAAATCAATTTTTACAACTCAATGTGATCTCTTACTACCAGTGTATGATTCTCAAATACAAATCAATACTTGAACTCTTACTACCAGTGTATTATTCTCAAATACAAAGCAATACTTGAACTCTTACTACCAGTGTATTATTCTCAAATACAAAGCAATACTTGAACTCTTACTACCAGTGTATTATTCTCAAATACAAGCAAAACTTGATCTTGCTACCAATGTATTATTCTCAAATACAAAGCAATACTTGGACTCTTACTACCAGTGTATTATTCTCAAATACAAAGCAAAACTTGATCTCTTACTACCAGTTTATGATTCTCAAATACAAGCAATACTTGGACTCTTACTATCAGTGTATTATTCTCAAATACAAATCAATGTGATCTCTTACTACCAGTGTATGATTCTATAAAACAAATCAATACTTGATCTCGTACTACAATGAATGCTTACATAGCACGTCGATTTTGAGTTCCCGCCGTGATCAATCGATAAATCCGCGACACCTACTGGTGACGACCATGGAATATTCTCCTTTACGCCGTACGCGTCGCAGCCGAAGTAAATGTAGTCGTTTGTGTGCAGCCTGATAGACTTCTCTGGTGAAGGGATGCTCAAGGTACTTGATGGTCCACCCAGTAAAATTAACTACATTTTTAATGAAACTCCTGAATGGAAATACAACAACATTAATAAATAAAATAAATAAACAGATATTGTTTATATAGAAAAACATTACTTACATAAAATGAAAATATCACGTCATTTGCGTAGTTGGGAAGGGGCAAGGGGTGTAATATCCCGGGCGCTACTCACAAAGGACGCCTAATGGTATTTTTACATTAAATAATATATATATAAAACGTTATTGTGCCCCGGGCGCAGTAATACTCGCTACGCCACTGAATCAAGTTAAAATTGTAAATACTAAAACAAAAAAAAAAACAATAAACTAAACTGACCAACTCTCCTCCCTCCCACCACCCCTTCCTTCCTGCTGACAACGTATCGCGTTTTTTTTTAATTTATGTGTTATTTTCTATGAAGCCTGATGGTGCCACCCTCTCCCATAACCTGTACATTATTTTCTCGGGCTCCTAAGTATTCAGGACCGGCTCTGCTTGTTTACTTACTTTTGCAACAGTCAGACCGTTCAAAACCAGAATCGTGGAACGTCCAGAACTACAACCGCCACCTTGTGCCCTATTTATGTTTCCAGCAGTCCTGTTGGATACAAAATGATGTACATCTCCGGGCCGCGGCGGACTGGTACAGGTCAAGGATCGCTTGTACTGGGCCGCCCAGAAACTTTAAATTATCTCTATATATATACATATATATATATATATATATATATATATATATATATATATACTAGTTGCAAGTACCCGGCTTTGCCCGGGTTTAAAGAAAGGTTTTCTGTTTACCTTTTGTTTTCTCCTACCCCTCTCACCCTTCCTCACTCTTTCTCTCTCCTCCCTCCCTCTCCCTCTACCCCTCTCTCCCTTTCTCCTCCACTCTAACTCTCCCATCTCCACCTCTCTTCCTATCTCCTTCTTCTTCTCTCACCCCCGTCCCCCTCTCTCCGGCTTCCTCCCTTCCTCCTCCCCCTCTCTCCTCCCTGCCCCCTCTCTCTTTACCTCTCACTCTCTCCCATTTCTCCCATCCTCTCTCTCCCTCTCTCATTCCCTCCCCCTTTCTCTCCCTCCCTCCCCCTTTCTCCCTCCTTCCCTCTCCCTATCCCCCTCTTCCCTCTCTCTCCCTCCCTCCCCTCCCTCTCTCCCTCCCTGCCCCCTCTATCTCTCTCTCCCTCCCTCTTTCTTTATCTCTCTCCCTCCCCCTCTCTCCCTCCCTTCTATCTCCCTCCCTACTCCCTCCCTTCCTAACTCTTTCCTTTCCTCCTTTCTCTCTCCCTCTCTCTCCCTCTCTCCAACCCTCCCTCTCCCTCACTCCCCATTTTTCTCCCTCACTACTCCTCTCCCTTTCCCTACCTCCCTCCCCCTCCCTTCCTCCTCCTTCCCTCTACCTACCTGTCCCCTCCTTCCCTCTCACTCCCTGCCCCCTCCTTCCCCTCTCCCTCCCTGCCCCCTCTCTCTTTATCTCTCACCCTCTCTCTTACTCTGTACAATTAAACGTCAAATTACGCTTCTTAAATGAACAGAAAACCTGGCCTGTTGAGCATGAAAAAAACAAGCAATTAAGCCTGTTCCATTCTGGACACAGGACGTGTTAGCGTATTTCATATGTTATGTATCAATACGTATGCTATCTTTCAGTAAATATTTGTAAATTTTGGAAATATTATAAATTCAATTGTGTAATGCATATATCTGTAAAAATAAATTATAAAGACGTTTCTTTATATTTGAAAAAAAATTATTGTCTCTTAATCTAACTACAAGTTAGTGGTTACTAAAATAGGA
This sequence comes from Bulinus truncatus, assembly GCA_021962125.1. Taxonomy (NCBI): domain Eukaryota; kingdom Metazoa; phylum Mollusca; class Gastropoda; family Planorbidae; genus Bulinus; species Bulinus truncatus. Next base: position 37,627 of record JAGDYQ010000001.1, on the reverse strand, counting down.
CTCATAATTGAAAACATTCGAAATTATAGTCATGTAATCGTCCGAAAACTCCGTCAGGTATTTGCATAGCTCTGATACTTTCAATTAAACTCAGAACACAAAAGCTTACTATTTCATTTGATGAGTTTCTTAATAAATCTTGAAAAGCGGAGTGAAACTACACGGGCTGCAGTATTTCGCACCAAATGAACGGGCTATTGGGACGCTGCAAGGTGTATATATAATATATAAGCCCCTTAGGAGCCCTGAAGCCCGGCCCTCAGAGGTCTATCGCAAAATGAACTTTTGATGTACACATGGCAGGCCAAAACCTACATCATGGGTCTGGGACTTATAGTTGCTGAGATATAGCGCTCCTTTATTAATATAGCTTATATAGTAAAAAACGGTACTAAGGCCCTTTTACGGCCCTGAGAGGTCAGATCGCGAAATGGAAAAAAAGTCATTTCTTGGCATCGAGATGAAACAAAACATGTCCTATAACCTTCCCCGTGTAGTCTATTTTTGACTGCGTGTATCAAATTTCACGTTATTTGGTTGTCTGGATCTTGAGTTATAAAGGGAATAGACAGACATACAGACAGACAGACAGACAGCAAATGCGTCTTATAAGTATAGGAATACTAGTTGCAAGTACCCGGCTTTGCCTGGGTTTAAAATAAGGTTTTCCGTTTACCTTCTGTTTTCTCCATCCCCCTCTCTCTCTCTCCCTCCCTCCCTCCCTCTGTCTCTCTCCCTTTCCCTCCTCCTTCTCCTCCCTCCCTGTCCCTCCCTCTCTCTCCCATTCTCTATCCCCTTCCCCTCCTTCTCTCCCCCCTGTCCATCCCTCCCCTCCCTCTATCTCCCCCTTCGTCATTCCCTCTCTCTCCATCCCTGTCCCCTTTCTCTCTCTCTTTATCTCTTCCCTCTGATTTCACTCATCCTCTCTCTCTCTCTCCTTCGCTCCCCTCTCTCTCCCCTCTCTCCTTTCTCCCTCCCTCCCCTCTCCCACCTGCCCTCTCTCTCCCACTCCCCCTCTCTCCCCTTCCTCCCTCCCTCTCTCTCTCAGCCCCCTCCTCTTTATCTCTCCCTCCCTCTCTCCCACCCTCTCTCCCTCCCTCCTCCTCTCCCCCTACCCCCTCTCTCTCTCCCTCCCCTTCCTTTCTCTTTCCTTCCTCCTTTCTCTCTTCCTCTCTCCCTCCCTCCCTCCCTCTCCCATCTCCCTCTCTTCCTCCCTTCCTCTCCCATCTCCCTCTCTCCCCCTCCCCCTCCTTCTCTCCCCTGTTCATCCCCCTCCCTCCCCTCTCTCCCTCCCTCCCCTCCCTCGCTCCCTCCCTCCCTTTCCTCTCTCCCCCCAGCCCCCTCTCTCTCTTTATATCTCTCTCCCTCCTTCCTCTCTGTCTCTCTCTCTACATATATATGTATATGGCTTCACACTTCTTCTAAAATCCTTCTTCATTCCTTTACCTTCCTCAAAGTGTACAAATCAGGGAGCATGAAAAAACAACAACAATTCTTTGCAGCATAAAGGCACGATACAGCACCAGCGCGCAAGTTCTTTTCGGCTTTATTAGTAGGAAAATTTAAAAATAAAATGTATCATCGGGAAATGACGTCACAGAGGAATTTTATTTATGGCGCCGTCGAGATTACTTTAATATATTAAAATACTAAAATAAAAATAATTAATTACAATTAAACTACCCATCGAAATAGAACAAACCTGTCCTTTAACCTTCCCCATGTAATTATGTGTATGTGTAACAAATTTCAAGTTATTTGGTTGTCTGGTTCTTGAGTTATAAGGGAACAGACCAGCCGACAGACAGACAGACAACAAATGCGTCTTATAAGTATAGAGATATTAGGGTGGCGCAAAACTAACTTTTTTCTCACATTTTTGGAAGGCATTTGTTTTTTTTGTGTATGTTTCCTTTGACTGAAAAACAAAACAGAAAAAATTTCATGAATATAACTTATTTAGTACTGCCTCATCGACACTGAAATTTTGACTCATTTTGAATGAATTTTGAATGTGAGTGTATATATAAAGCACAGAAAATGCTAGAAAGGTTCTTGAAAGTTTTAGAAAAATATATATACGATACTAGAATGATCTGGAATGTTCTATGAAATCTAGAGAAGGTTATAGAAGCTAGAAAAACGTGGAAAACTTGAGAAGGTTTTTGGAAATTAAAGAAATCTCTAGAAGTTTGATTTTCATATAAATAGCCGGCTTTACCAGAGCATTTCAATAAAGTTATAAAAATCCAAGTGTTATAAGAACAAATGTTGCGGCTATATAAGAAATATCATTTATGTTAGTTATGACTACTAGGTCGAAAAGTCTTGTTCACTTTACTGGCATATACTTTTACACCATCTGTATATTGACGTAGGTACTTCCCTAATAATTTAGACTACTGGCCAAAAGTATGTTTACAAACACATTCTTCTTGTTGACATTCGGTAGAAATTTTTCATGAGGACGCTAATTGAATCAAGTAAAAATCCCCGTATCGCAATAGAAAGGGATAGTTGTCAACCGGCGGTACGCGTACCCCGATGATGTTTGGGAAAGGCTATTCGGTACTCAGCCATATCATTTCCGTTTACAACAACCACGAGTTTGTAGGAGGTCGCCTGTTTGCTGCTTAATTCATCAACAAACCGCCACTACATTATTCACAAAACACAATTTGTACAGCACATAATCATAAACAAGCTATGTCAAAATACAGCTCGTGGGCCAAATGCGGCCTGTCAGACTGTTTTGTATTGGCGGTCACTCGTTTCAGATTGAAGCATGCAATTGTACTTTTATGTTGTGACATCAACATTTAATGTATTTCTGTTCATGTAAACACACCAAACAACAATTTTACGAAAGCAATGTGCCCCGCAATTCAAAACATTTGCCCACCCCTGACATAGATGTTGGTCGAAATTTTATTATTTTATTCAATACTTATTAGATAAACTCACAACACACACATAAACGCACACACGCACACCCAAACCCCCGCCACCCACCCACCACCACACACACACATACACACACATACACACACACAAATGTATTTGTTTGGATAAATTATTATATTGTACTACGAGCATCTCCCACTATTTTAATAAACTAAGATAATAACTATTATAATAATATAAACCTTTGCACTCACTACAATTGGTCTCATCACTGAAATCCCCACAGTCATCTGTCCCATCACAGTGCTGGTAGGTGTGGATGCACCCACCATTGCCACACGTCCATAACCGACTACCACACGGGGTGTCACCAGCTAAATAAAAAAAAATAGTTTATTTCTAAATTATTTCTATCAAACTATATTGACATCATTTCTTTGCAACCTTTCCAATAACTTTTTGATCATAATTATAAACATTGACAGATTAAATAGACTATTTGAAGATATACTATATATATATATATATATATATATATATATATATATATATATATATATATGAGAGAGATAAAGAAAGAGAGTTAAAAATAGTATTTTTCAGACTGTGTTTCATTTGTTGATCTGTGAAATCCCTGTAAGGATGAGATGTTAATGTCATAAATTCCATAAACCTCTAACAGGACGTTTTAATGAAATCATTATTTCATACCCGATAGTGCAATGCCCATGGAGGCACAACGATAGACATAGGTAGGTGACTGCACACATTGGGAATCAAACCCGTAACCTTCAGCATGCAGGACTGGTTGCGATATGAAGATCTCGCCCGTCACGTAAGGACCACCAGCCGACGGCATTTTATTTTTAATTTTTAGTCGTAAACAAGGAAACATTTATGTTTATCTTAATGGTAAAGAATAATAATCGTACTGTGTGAATAGTATTTCCGTCATATATAAACTGTGTCATCAGATGAAAGTCTTTTACAGAAACAAGACATACGCCAAGACTGTAAACATAGCCAAAAAGACCTCAATAAAGTTCACTTACATGCATACTAGTAAATCCTACATCACTTCGTTTACTTACATTTGGCTAAAGCAATACAGATAATGTCTACGGTAATTAACAAAACTATACAATGAAAAGAAATTAAATTATTTTCAGTCATATCCTTGATTTAAAAAAAATATATAATTTAATCCTCCAAGCACAATAATGATTTTAGGTGGAGATTTTATAAGTTTTAAATTATCCTGTCACTTACAATGGACTGAAATAAACATGTCTAAATATAACACGGTATGTAGAAGTTTTTAAGTTGCTAGGTCAAGGGGTGGGAAAATATTTAAGACCGCGGAACAAATAGGTTCTTAAATTTGACTGAAAGGGCCGACCAAGAATAGTGTGTAGTTTGTTTTTTTTTTGTATTTTTGTGTAAAGCGACTGAAAATTAAATGTTAAAGCGATTGATTTTAATGAGCAGTTGTTATATGGTCCGGATGAAACCACATGACCGACCGAACGTGGTCCGCGGGACGTAGTTTCCCAGTGTGTGGAAAATATATTTGTATGTTTAGAGCAGGCATTGTGTCACTTAAGTGTGTTTGAGTGTGTTAAAAAGCCTGGTCATATTAGGGCTACACGTGGGAGCGGTGTTTCTACATCAGTGACACTTGAGGAAATTTATTGAGGGCTAGGACTAAACTGTACACTTGCCACCGTCAATATGTTCATACTTTACACAACACATATATCACATTAACTTTGATAATTATTACATTATTTTACCTAAACAGAAGATTTCTGAAATATTTTGTTTAATACAACAAAAAGTAAATTTTTAGTTGAAACTTTGTCAATGGTAATATTTTGTTTGAAATATGTACCAAAGCTGAACAATAGTCTATTTTTATGCAAATGTTTGCAGGGCACAGCTAGTAATACGTAATAACGACAATATTTCGGTAATAAGGTGGACACTGATGTAATAATTGTAATACTGATGTGATATAGGTTTTATAGATGTAAGAATGGTAGAACTAATTTTTAGTGGGTAATATACATGTAATTATCGAAATATTATGTAATAAGGGTAATGTTGATGTAACAATGGTAATATTGATGCTATAAGGGTAAAATTAATGTAAAAAGGGTTATGCGGGTGTAATAATGATACTATTTATATAATGATTGTAGTATATATGTAATGATGGTTGTAAATTAATTTTTGTGGGCCAAATCTTTGATATTTAGGGCACTCGGCAATGACTTTCCCAGATGTTCAGGGCACTGCCAGTAAGCAAAAATTTAGTACAAAACTAAACATGATATTTCTAAAAAATAAAAAAAAGATGTAATAAATAGTTAAAATATGAAAACTAGTAAATCTTTTTATTTATTCTTCAGACAAGATTACTTTCGCTAATGATGTCATTATATTGCTTGGAATATCAATCCATAATGACTTTAACTTAAAACTAACGGACTTGTTTCTTAAAAAGCAACAGTCTAACTACATGATTAGTGAATGGAACACTTAACAATTTTACGTGAAATGTAAATCAAAAAGTAGATTAATTCGATCATTATAAATTTTATAACATTGAAAAATTGCATCAGATTCGAACGCTAAATGTAATTCAAAAATATTTTTTTTCACAGATAATGCATTTTAAATGTATGTTATAAAAATTATGCGTGCCCTTTAAATTAAAAGATAAGTGGTTTAAACACTTTGTTAATTATATTGAATGAAATTTCACTTCATTCATAAACATTGTCCATTTGCCTACAATAGTGCAATTTTTTTTATTGAAAGATTTATTAAAAAAAAAAATTGATGTAAAACTAGCAGTGCTAATTATGGCATGTTTCTATGAAATGATTTTCAAAAATGACCAAAAATTCTTTTTTTTATTTTTAATTGACCCATCACTCCATGGTACAAAATGTTATCTCTCTGTATAATGTGTATTTTGTTTCACTTTTTTAAAGGCAGTAAATATCCCTAAAGGGCATGAGAGGCTTTCAAAAAAAATTAATTATGTGTTTTACTATAGAAAACTCGTTCGTTTAAACTATTTTTTATGGGCTAAAGGTTCTTTGTATATCTCTATAAATAATTCATATAATTTAAGATCAGCTTTGACCACTTTATGTGCACATGACCTTTCTCGCTGTTTTCCGAGAACTACATCCTAGGCAATGACCTTGTATTAATATAAATTACCAGTACTTAAATTTAAAGTCAGGGTGAAAACAATATTTCAGACTAAATAGAATATTACATTAAATGATAAATGGCAATACAGAATCGATAACACAGCGGCGCCCACATGTATTTGTTTAAGTATTGATCTCTCATATAAAAATGTGTATTAATAAATAATTGTTTTTTTTTTGTTTTTAATACATGTGATAAAAGATTTTATTAAAAAAAATGTTTTATTATCATATACATAATAAATATCTTTTATTTTCGATTTGAAAAATATGTTCTATTCGAACGTTTTTTTTGTAATCATATATAATAATATTCATTTCCAGTGTGCGTTAAATCGACAGCGGAAAACAAGAATTCAAAAATGGCGTCATCCCCTGAGTCTCGATTCAATTTTTCTTTTTGAAATATCTACAGTTTTCAATAGTTTCTGTGCTTTTAATTATAAAATGTAAAAGTCCCCAATATTAAAAATTAATAATTAGCATATAATATCATTCAAATCAGTGTAGTTTTATTACAACAGAGCATTTTAACATCGTCAAACGTAAAACAATAGTAATAATCGAAAAACTCCGACGTCGGCGACGAGAAGACTAGTGACCGTGTTTTCGTATCTAATTTTGTAAATAAACTTCTTTTTAAAGTCGATATCATATTTAAAAAAAAAGAAATTCTGCAAATTTCTATACTACTTAAGTTCTCAGCTTTTTAAAATATTTATGATTTTAAATAAATACGGCTTTGAATTATTTCTTAATTAAAAATAACAATATAGACCTAAAAAACTAGGTCAAAAGGCAATGAAAACATAACCGAGCAATATTTTTCTAATAGTACATTAAAATTGTAGCTTTAAATGACTGGCGCGGTGGCTGAATAGTTATGCGATTTGTCCAATATTCACTATTTTTGCAGACTCTCCGGGTTCGATTTCACCCAGAGACATTTCTTTTTTATTGTTTTTTTTTTCCAGAATATATCATTTTAGTTGTTTTAATGAAAAATAACTAATTAGATCTCTTTGACATTTTTTTTTAATTTAAATAATTTATCTTTTAGGATGTTGTAAGAAAAAGAAACAACAACTAATTAGATTTTAAATTATTTCATAACTTAAAAAAAATTAACACAGAGGCGTAACTAGGGGGGGGGGTCCAAAATCGAAAGGCCCGCCGGGCACAGCTTGAAGGGTGACCCCCAAAATTATTTTTTACATTAAATATTAAGTATTACATTAATCTCATGATATGGTATCGAGCGTCGAAATGCAGGGTCCCCAAATCCTAGGTTCGGCAATGGCTTTACAATAGTCTATCTTCCTGCAAAGGTTTTGCAGGGTACAGTTAGTATTATATATTACTAGTTGAAAAGCCTGCTGAAGCTTTTTTCCTACCTGTGATATAATAGGAAATTTTTGTTGTGTTTAGATTTCCAGTTTTGGACTTCCCCAGACTATTTTTAGCCAAGCAAGCGAGTTTACTCCCCTTTCCCACATAAATAAAACACTCCACCTCTCTTACCTTCCCCCGCTTGTAGTTACGTAGTTGTCCCCCATTAGCCTGAGAGAGATGAAAAGGTTAGACGATTATGTATTAAATACGATGAATAGTTAACAATTTTTTTTTTGGTCCAGTGTTACATTTTGAAATTTTTGATTTATTTGTCCACAATTTCTACAAATGTTTAAAGTCAATATACGAGGGTCCATTAAAACATTTTGGTGATAATACCTTTATTTTCTTACAGTCGATAAATACATTCACAAAAATCTTTTTCATGTACAATTCTTCAACTAAAACTTAAAGTTTTGAAATGATCCCTTTCAAAGTAATAAGTCGCTATTTTAGAGACACAATGTTTACGTAAACTTTCTGTTATGAGTGACAATGAGTGGTCTCACATTACCCGTACCATTATCGCCATTATATTACACTATAAAACGTATCCAGTGTTGTACAAAAAGCACAAAACTCCGGAGCTACAATTGGCCTGACAATGACTTCTAATGCATTGTCAGTTTAAGGTATTGTTGTTAACTAATGCGACAACTCTAATCTAAAACACGTCATCTAAAACTTCCCCGTCACAAAATGTTTCATCTGTCAACGTATTTAGTTCTTTCTTGACCAATTCACAGTCATTGTTTAGTTCTCTTTTTTTTAAAAAAAACAACAACTCTTTATAAACATAACAATGAGTAAAAAAAAAAATCTTTTATCGGCGATAGCGTAGACATTTTGAGTAGAATCGCTTAAACAAAGAGGATATCAAAAATCTAGGGCGATTGAATTCTTTAATGGCAACTTACTTCTGGTGTATTCAGTAGGCACTATTACTAGTTTAAATGCACTGTTCAATGGATCACATTTAGTTATGTTTTGTGTAACTGTAATTAAAAAATACCGCCTTTATTTTTTTAAAGGGTTTTACTGTAGTCATGTATATTTTTCATTATAGATACAGTAAAACCTCGAATTTTGAGGCGAAAAAATTAGGAAAAGTCGGTTGGTTTAAAATGTTATAAAAAGTTTTAAAATACATACATATATATATATATATATATATATATATATATATATATATATATATATATATATATATATATAATAGTTCGTCCATCGTATTCGATGAAGACCATCTAGTCATCAGAAGTTGGAGTGTTGGTTGGTGGGTGTCGGTGTGTGCGCAGATGGCTGACTAGTCCAATCCTTGCGTGGAAATGTCTATGGCAGTGGGGACAAGATGGTGGTCGGCAGCGCGAGCTTTGCGAACCAGGCGTCGCGTTTCAGCAGCAACAGTTCTATTTGCCTCACATAACCCAGCGCCTATGTGAACAGAGTGACGCCACAGAGCTCTGTCTTGGGCATCTTCCTCCCAGCAATCAGGATCCATGTTGAAAGCCTTCAAAGAGGACTTCAGCGTGTCCTTGTATCGCTTTTTCTGGCCTCCGCGAGGCGCTTTCCTGCTGCAGTTCTCCGTAGAAGATCTTTCGAGGCAGTCGGTGGTCTGGCATGCGAGCGAGGTGGCCTGCCCAGCGAAGCTGAGAGCGCATTAGTATGGTGTAGATGCTAGACATGTTGGCTCTGGCAAGGACTTCAGTGTCGGGAACCTTGTCTTGCCATCTGATCCTCATTATGCGCCTGAGGCAGGTTGTGTGAAAGTGGTTGAGTTTCTTGGCATGGCGCTGGTAGACTGTCCAGGTTTTGCTTGCGTACAGTAGTGTTGGGAGGACGATGGCGTGATACACCTTCTACTTGGTGGGTAGGCTGATACCTCTTCTGTTCCAGACGTTGGAGTGAAGTCTACCAAAGGCTGCACTGGCTTTGGCGATTCGTGCGATAACTTCGTCGTCCATTACAACACAACGAGAGAGAGTGCTGCCAAGGTAGGTGAATTTCTCCACCGTGTTCAGTCTCTGGCCGTTAACGTGGATGTTGGGGTCAATGTATTGTTTGCCTGGGGCTGGTTGGTACATCACTTCGGTTTTCTGTGTGCTGATGGTGAGACCAAAGTTGAGGCATGCACGTGAGAATAGGTCGACGCAGTGTTGCATGTTGGTTTCTGAATCTGCGTTTAGAGCGCAGTATATATATATATATATATACTCACAAGATTGTGTGTAAATTTGTTCTAGAATTAAATTTTTAGTTACGTCGGAATTGTTGGTGTGAATCATATTCAGGGCCGGATTTCGACTTGATAAGTGCTAAGATTTAAGAGAACACTTATCTGGAAGTTCTAAGCTATTGCTCGTTTTAAATTTTAGGCCTACACGAATCCTGCAAGAGTCGTATTCAAAAGTTTGGTATCTTTCCGTTCCAGAATGTTGAAACTTACAGACCTATAGTATACACGCACACATTATAAAATTATGGATTGATGAAGTTATTGTACAGAATTCATGTTCTTTTAAACTTTATACATCAGAATCTATTTATACGACTTCAAATATATTTTGTGTGTGTAGAACAAGAGCTAAATTTCTTCTTGAACAAACGTGAGATCCATCCAGGCCCGTAGCGTGCTCGGGGTCCTGTAGGCTGGGCCATCCCTGCTTGTAAAATGGATTACCTGCCCCCCCCCCTGCTATTGCCTGGCCCCCTCCTGTAGAATTTTCACGCTACGGGCTTGAGGTCCATCGCTTTGTGGTGTGTGGCACGTGATCCATCGTCCTTTGATGTTGTGTCACGGGATTCATCCCTTTGTTGTGCATGGCACGTTCCAGTAAGATCATACCTTACGTCATACCCTACAAACACATGCCTTCCTTATCGATCACAGTCTTACTAAACACCGCCATTGTTGACATAATCTACAAGAAGCTATAAGTGTGTATATACATATATACTAGTTGCAAGTACCCCCCCTCTCTCCCTCTCTCTCCCTCCCAGCTTTTCTCTCCCTCCCTACCCCCTCTCTCCCTCCATCCCTGTCTCTTTACTTCCCTACCTTTCTCTTTACCTCCCTCCTCTCCCATCTCCCTCCCTCCCTCTCTCCCCCTCTCTCCCCTCCCTCTCTCCACCTCCCTCCCTCCTTCCATCTCTCTCCCTCTCTGCCCTCTCTCTCTCTCCCTTCCTGCCCCCTCTCTCTCTTTATCTATCTCTTTCCCTCCCTTTCTCTCTCTGTACAATTTCTGGATCTTAAGTTTACTTACCGTTTTGTTTAGTAAAGTTTTCTCTAAAATGTTGTGTTCCGTGAACCAAAAGTAAAAAAAAAAACTACTTTATTATGCACAAAGGCAAGTTGGTGTGGCAAGATACAGCACCAAAAGAAAATATATCATCGGCGCGCAAGTTCATGTATCATGGGGAAATGACGTCACAGAGGATTTTTATTTATAGCGATGGCGTTCCCATACCGTGATTACTTTAATATAGTAAAATAATAAAATAATTAACTACAATTAAACTACCCATTGAGATGGAACGAAACCTGTTTCATGACCTTCACCATGTAATTATGTGTACGTGTATCAAATTTCACGTTATTTGGTTGTCTGGATCTTAGGTTATAAGCAAACAGACAGACAGCTAATGCGTCTTATAAGTATAGATATATATAGTATATATAAAGTGGTAATAGTACATATATTATTGTTTTAGTTTATAGTATATATATATATATATATATATATATATATATAGTGTTTGTTGTACATATAGTACAGTATAGTTTATAGAATACATTATGTTTATAGTACATATAGCATTGAATTTTATATATTAGTTATAATATTTGTATAAAACATATTCATAGTATTGTATTATGTAAAGTACTTATAATATGAAAAGTATAGACTGATTAGTATTTTTTTATATAAAGTATTTTACTTTAATTTTGCACATTTAAAAACTTAGCAGGATGTAGAGATTTGAAATAGGTTTTCAGTAAACATTGTTATATGTGTCTTTGGTAAAAATTGTCAGATGTATCCTTTAGAAAACATTGTCAGATGTGTTTTCAGTAAACATTGTCAGATGTGTTTTCAGTAAACATTGTCAGATGTGTCTTTAGTAAACATTGTCAGATGTGTCTTTAGTAAACATTGTCAGATGTGTCTTGGGTAAATTTGTTTGATGTGTCTTTAGAAAACATTGTCAGATGTGTCTTTAGTAAACATTGTAATATGTGTCTTCGGTAAGTGGCTAGCAGAAAATACATTTATATCCAGGACAAAAACTGGGCCTTTTAATGATACGTGTTACATACCCATTGCAACAAAACAAGTGTCGGTCTTTCTTTGTCTGGGCCTGTATCAGTGTCTAGGTCTTTATCTGTGTCTGGGTATTTATCTGTGTATATATCTATGTCTATGCCTGTTATATGTTTGTGTCAATTTCTACGTTTATGGCATTGTCTGTGTCTATGTTTGTGTCTATGTTTGTGTCTATGTTTGTGTCTATGTTTGTGTCTATGTTTGTGTCTATGTTTGTGTCTATGTTTGTGTCTATGTATGTGTCTATGTTTGTGGCTATGCTTGTGTCTATGTTTGTGTCTATGTTTGTGTCTATGTTTGTGTCTATGTTTGTGTCTATGTTTGTGGCTATGTTTGTGGCTATGTTTGCGTCAATGTTTGAGCCTATGTTTGTGCCTATTTTTATGTCTATGTTTGTGTCTATGTCTGTCTAGCAGTTCTGCTCAGCAACACTATTGGTGAGTAAAATAATAAAATTAATGTTAGTGAACTAAAATGTTCAATACATGGGAAAAAAAGTATTACCAAAAACAAATATTACCTTAGTCAAGGAAATGAGAAAATTGCATTGCTTGATTCTTAGTACTGGATCAAAGTTGAGCTCAACATTGCGGTATAAAGAGATCGTTATATTGTAGAATATAAAAGTCGCCAATGGGGTGGGGAGGGGGGAGAACTTAAATATAAATATTATGCAGCTGCTATTAGAATGGCGACGCGAGTTAAAAATGAAAACAAAAAAAATATTTCTATTTAACATTTGTGATATTCCATAACAATGAATGAAAATATTTATGAATAATATTGTTTGTGAACAATTTTTTTTAAACTGATACACTTTAAAAAGGCCGAAAGGGATGGAGTCTTGTTATACAATCTTTATAAATAATAGTGATTTGGGTTCTGCGTTAAATCGAAAGTAAAAAATTAACACAACAGTATTCCAGTTTAAAATACAATCATGAAAAAATCTGCCCAAATCCAAAAATAACCTAACCTACAGATCAAGCCTAAAGGGGATATAACTCTATGCATAGGTTTTGCAGGGTACAGCTAGTACAGAATACTACATCTTTCGGTCAAATCAATTTAAATTTATAATGCGTATTCTGTATAATTTATTATCTGTGGAGTGCCTTGGTGGATGCTGACTAAGGCCCCAGAATACCTAGGAAAGGCTCTAAGAAATACAATGTTAAGTCCTCTCAGCTACAAGACTAAAAAAAGATTCAACCCATTTAAACTATGCCACATAACTGTTTTAAAATTAAAATAAGCCTGATAGAAGAAACACCGCTGTATAAATTGTATATTCCATTAAAATCTAAAGAGAGCGACATGGCGTATAAAGTTCAAGGTCATGTCTCAACAAACTTCAAGGTCATGTCTCAACACATTTCAAGGTCATGTCATTACAAACTTTAATTTCTTTGCTGTGGCGACATTGGACGCACGTTTAACTAACTTATTGCTTAAAATCGATCAATTTACTGAAGCTACCTAAAGAGCTAGCGAATTTGTTTCGCCAATAGCTAATTCTGATATGAGTATGTGTATGTATATCTATGGTACTATCCCTTATGATCATTAATATGAGTGATGATTCTGATTATCGTTTTTTTTCCCGTTTGTATGTTAAGTGCTTGTGACCTGGTTCTTGTAAGGTCAAGGATGCACTTATACAAATGATGAAGTCGTGTCATTCACCTTCGGTTCAGCTTGGAAATCAGCCAAGCAATTGCCTTCACCTTTTGCTTTGGCTGGAATCTAGCCATTCGATGGCATCGGCCTTTAGTTTTGGCGAGAAACTGACCAAAAATGATGCAGGCATGACTATAAAATGGACGAGAAAATGAGTAGTCAGGCAGTTGACCAGTAGTCCGAAAAAATATAAATAGTGACAGAAAGGTTGTTGGAGAGTTCAGACAGGAGTATAAACACGAAGAGATTGATGTATATATTGATGTTATAGTAAGGTCATGTGTATATTGATGTTATAGTAAGGTCATGTGTATATTGATGTTATAGTAAGGTCATGTGTATATTGATGTTATGGTAAGGTCATGTGTATATTGATGTTATAGTAAGGTCATGTGTATATTGATGTTATAGTAAGGTCATGTGCATATTGATGTTATAGTAAGGTCATGTGTATATTGATCGTATCTTGTCGATTCTCATCTGTAAATATCACATTTTAAAGTGCATTTGTTATTCTTTTAAGGAGTTGTGTAGTGTCATTATATGATAAACACGGGTGGGATACGACATCATCCCTTTAATCTATATGGTGGCAGCGAACAAAAGTAGCGGTCAATTTATTCAATAATTTTTGTCGGTACATTGATTTCACACTTTAAAGTGATATTAGCTACGTGAAAGAGAAATATGTATACGAAAAGACAGACATATTCATCATTTTCGGACTTTGTTATTTAGCTACTTGTCGATGAAACTTTATCATTTCTGACAACACACGTAAGCCCATAATTAGTTGTATCAAACGTAAGCCCACACTTAGTTGCATCACAAGTAAGCCCAAAAATAGTTGCATCACAAGTAAGCCCACAATTAGTTGCAACACATTGAAACTGTAATCATGAGCAACTGATACATGTAGCAAGACCATAAAAAGGTATTACAAAATGAACATAGTATTTATGTCACTACACATTCACACAACATAATTTTTACAACACACCAACATAGACCAACCATGACAAAATACAGCTAACGGGCCGAATGTGGCATGCCGGACTGTTTAATCCGGCCAGTCAAATGTTTCAGAGTGCAACATGACATTATCATTTGCGGTTATGACGTCGACATGTAATGTATATTAGTTTATGTAAACACTACAGTCATCTGCTCTTGTTCCGTTCCGCCGGTCAATCTTACGAACCCACTGTGACCCGCGACATAAAAAGTTTGGTCTGATTGAAAGGTATAGAAACAAGTTAACACAACTCTTTTTTTTTTTTGTGAGCACTGAAGTTATCTTCTTTAGTAATTTTTTTCCTTTTATTTATAAACTTTCTGTCTTTAAGCAGTACTATGTGTAACTTTCATTTAAAACATTTTTTCCCTTTTCACTTTAGGCAAATATAAAGTTAAAATATTGTCATGATCTTACTTTATTGGATTGGAGAAGTAGCGGTCTGATTTGACTGATGTTGTGAAGGGTGGGGGAGGGTAGTTTGCTCTTAAGGCAATCTTACTTTTGAGGGAGATTGGAGCTTTTTGGTACAATACATAGATTATAGTTAATATTTATTTGTATCAAATTTGACTCCATCATTGTTATTGTTTACAAGTCTATGAACGGATGTGATGTTTATTTAACTATCACACGTGAACCACTGAATGGGATTTGTTTTTTTTTTTTACAATGTCTTTCATTCATCCCCACCATAGCCGATGGTGCGTGGATGTTTTCCAACTCTATCGGATCAATCAACATTTACTTTCTTCATTACTTTTAGTGTACAATGCTTGTCTAACAAAAAAAAATTCGGTTGCATAGAATTGTTCTCTCTACTTGACCATCATTGATTTCTTAAAAAAAAAATTGTAACATATATTTCAAATATGAAAAAAGGTAATACGTATCATTCGTTATTCCCACAAAAGTGTGTTCTCTATTGCAATAACCTTGTAGACTGCAATAACTATGTAGACAGCAATAACTATGTAGACTGCAATAACTATGTAGACTGCAATAACTATGTAGACTGCAATAACTATGTAGACTGCAATAACTATTTATACTGCAATAACTATGTAGACTGCAATAACTATGTAGACTGCAATAACTATGTAGACTGCAATAACTATGTAGACTGCAATAACTATGTAGACTGCAATAACTATGTAGACTGCAATAACTATGTATACTGCAATAACTATGTATTCTGCAATAACTATGTAGACTGCAATAACTATTTACTTTAACTCTAATCTTAAATAATAATGGATCTAAATCTCGTGTGTATACATCTATAAACTATTTCAAAGAAATTGTTATCTGTTGGACCACTTTCTTTCATCGGACCCTGTAAGTTGCATATTCGCTGACCGTATCACGATGACTGTTTTCCAAGAATCGCAGCGTTGAGGATGATCTTGTATTGATAAAAAAATATCAGTAGTAAAATTTAAAGTCAGGATACTGCATTAGCTTATAAACAGAAACACAATCTATCTATAATATATGGGCAGCTATAATTTTTATGTACTAATAGCTCATATAAAAATGTGTATTTTCTAAATAATTTTATTTTTTCTTTGTTTTACTGCATACTTTTTCTGGCTCAAAAAATACGTTCAAGTTGAATGTCAAATTATAAATTATACAATTAACAGATAAAGTGTTTTTGTTCTATCTTAAACTTAAAAAATGTTTGGATCTTTCTAAAACAATTTCTAAGGGACGGGTGGTCTACAGGAGAGTCTTGGGATCGAACCTTAGTGAAAACCTTAAGATTTTTTCTGGTTCCCAAGTCCACCCAGCTGTAAATGCGTAACTGAGTTAAGCTGGGGAAGTAAAGGCAGCTGTATGTTGTTCTAATCTTTTCATATGCTGAGGTTATACAAATTAATGAATTCTACACTTCATCTGCACCGATGAGTCCTGATGGGGCTTAAGGGAACTTTACTTCTTACATAGTATATATTCTACTAATGTCAAGAATCCATATTAATAGCTTTCATTAAACACCTTGGTGAACTGAATAAAATAGTTCAACCTTAATTCTTTATAGTTGATTTCTTTCAGAAGATAAATATATTCACAATAAATAAACTTTTACAAATAAGATACAAATATGGTTTTCATGTGACCCCAATTACACTTAAAGTACGTTGACGCGTGTTATGAATTACCAATGTTTAGGTACAACTTTTGTTTCTGTGTCATGAAGTGTGATATCATATTACCCACACCATTAGCACCATTACGTTACACTAGCAAGACAAGTCGGTTATCTGAGTGACATTTGAAACAATCTTAAAGCAGCATCAGTTTAAGTTATCGTTGTTGCTTCAAATGACCTACCATATTGTATACTGTTAAATATTTCAAAATTATGTTGCGCTAAGAAAATGTCTTACAAATTTCAAACAACAAAGAAATCCGGCTTAAATCCAGCACATTTTAACCGGAACCAGAATCGGCACCGGATTTGTTAACAGGAACCGGATTCGGATTCGGTACAGCCCTAGTCTTGGATAATTATTGTTAAATATGTCTTGGGTAATTATTGTTAAATGTGTCTTGGGTAAATTTCTATTGCGGGTATCCAGTATGAAGAGTGCCATGTTAGTATGTGTGTATGTATGTGTGTATGTCTGTGTGTTTGTCTGTGTTTGAATCTATGTCTGTCTATGCCTGTGTCTCTGTATGTTTCTATATGTGTATTTCTGTGTGTATGCTTATGAAAATGTCTGTGTTTGAATATATGTATGTCTATGCTTGTCTCTCTGTTTTTGTATATGTATCTGTGTATGCCGGTGTATAAGGCTGTGTCTACGCCAGTGTCTATGTGTGTGTCTATGCCTGTGTCTATGCCAGTGTCTATGTCTGTGTCTCTGTCTTTGTCTATGTCTATGGCTGTGTCTATGTCTGTGTCTATCCATATTTGTATGTATGCCTGTGTCGATGTTTGTTTATATGCATATGTGTATGTCTGTGTCTATGCCCGTGTCTATGTCTGTTATTGTCATTGTCTCTGTCTGTGTCTGTGTCTTTGTCTATGTCTATGGCTGTGTCTATGTATGTGTCGATGCATATGTCTGTCTGTGTCTATTCATATGTGTATGTTTGTCTGTGTCGATGTTTGTTTATATGCATATGTGTATGTCTGTGTCTATGTCTGTGTCTATGCCAGTGTCTATGTCTGTGTCTATGTCCTTGTTTATGTCAGTGTCTATATCTGTCTATGCCAGTGTATGTCTGTGTCTATGTTTTGTCTGTGTCTATGTTTATGTCTAAGTCTATGTTTGTGTCTTTGTCTATGTCTGTGTATACTTTTCTATGTCTGTGTCTATGTTTGTGTCTTTTTCTGTGTCTATATATATATACCAGTGTCTATGTCTGTGTCTAAGTTTGTGTCTATGTCTATGTTTGTGTCTATGTCTGTGTCTATGTCTATGGCAGTGTATATGTATGTTTGTATGTTGGTGTCTATGTCTGTGTCTATGTCTGTATGTATGTCTGTCTATACCTTTATCTACCCTTGTCTATGTATGTGTGGCCTAAGTCTATGTCTTTTAATGTCTTTGTGTATGTCTGTCTGTCTATACCTGTATCTATTGCTCTGTCTGTGTCTATTTGTGTGTGTATAGCCTGTGTGTGCTTATGTGTATCTATGCTTGTGTATGTGTCTGTATCTATGTCTGTTAATTTGTCTGTGTGCAAAGGGGACGGATGGCCGTGTGGTAATGCAGTCACTGGTTTGATCTTCGGTTATGACCAATGGATATTTTAAGTAATGATTAAAGTACCCGTGGTACGAATCTCCGAGTAGTGTAGATACCGACTGTCAAGCGGGTCCTAGGTCGATCCTCGGTGAGAACTAATGACTTTTTATCAGTTGTAATTTGATGCAAAGTCGTCCCACAGGTCCACCCGCTAGCTATAAATGATTACCTGACTTAAGTCATTCGGTAAGGGTGACTGGGCGTTGTGCTAACCACACGATCCCTTCATTTACTGAGGTTATAGAAACTTCATCTGTCCCGGACGGCCCGTTAGGGATATGGGAAATTTACATTTTACTTTCTTTAAAGGTCCCCGCTATGATTCCCATTGTGCCTCCATGGCTTTTACACTATCGGCTATGGTGGTGATGAAAGAATGGGCTCTACAAAAATCATCCCATTAGTGGTTTATAGGATCTAAGTGATTTCATCTCGTCCTTACAGGGACTTCACACACACACTCGTGCTTATTAAGCGGTAACTGTTGTTATATATTTCACATCGCTAAATCCAGAATCTATCCATAAGTTTTTTTGATTTTGTTTTTCTTCTTTTGTTCATCAAGAATGACTATCTTTCTTAATCTCAAAATCGTGGACTAGGTGAAGTTTTTTTAAATTCTACTTTGTATCCAATTTACAATTTAAAAAAAAACAAAACAAAACTGAGCTAAAAACTCATTCAAACCATTTCCACACACTCAATTGACCAATAGATAATTGAATGTGCCATATACCTATATATTACAGGCCTCCAGCCCCGTAGCGTGAAAATTCTACAGCAGGAGCCAGGCATTCTACAGCAGGGGCCAGGCATTCTACAGCAGGGGCCAGGCATTCTACAGCAGGAGCCAGGCATTCTACAGCAGGGGCCAGGCATTCTACAGCAGGGGTCAGGTAATACATTTTACTAAGTAGAACAAATAAGCAGAGGGGGGACCAGACAAAATAAATGATTTGTTATTGTTTTTCCCATAAATGATAATATCTTCTTCTAAATCTTCTTCCCAGTTGACCAATAAATAATGTACGAAAATAAAGATGGAGTCTATCTTCTTCCCAGTTGACCAATAAATAATCTACGAAAATAAAGATGGAGCCTATCTTCTTCCCAGTTGACCAATAAATAATCTACGAAAATAAAGACGGAGTCTATCTTGTTCTAAGTTTTTTTTTTTAAGTTGGAGTTGGATTTCAATGCTTTTTTTTATTTTTTTAAAGTAATTGTAAACCTTTCATCAAACGGTCTTTAAGAACACCGTTACTGATAGAATTGCCCTCTCACTTTACACTGATGATTGGGAAGCTTTTGATTGGCTGAGAGCCTGAATAAATTATCAGAGTTAATGAATAAAACTGGCATACAGCTGTCAAAGTCTCTCTACGTGGCACATTCCAGAAAAAAAAATATCTGACTAAGTATCATAGAGTGTTATCTTCTGTACCATACATGCCATGATGTACGTCATCAAGAAGTTAATTCTTTAGTGTATAGAAGTTGTCGAATATCTCAGCCATGTTTGCAGTATGTCTGACAGTTTTGCTCAGCGTCACTCTTGGTGAGTAAAATTAAAAAAAAAAAAAAAAAAATATCATAAAATAGTGAATTAAAAAATGTTGAATACATTAAATAAAGGTATTACTTTTATCAATGAAATAAGACAATTGAATTCTATTGTTTTAGTCTTAGATCAGAGATGGGCTAAAAATTGAATTATCACAATGATTTATTCTTAATGCTAAATCACAGTTGAGTCAAAAATCGACATAAGTTACAGTTTATTTTTCAACCCATCCCTAGCCCGTAGTTGTTTGTACTGCTACTGTCCAACGTATTATTTGTACTGCTACTGTCCAATGTATTATTTGTACTGCTACTGTCCAATGTATTATTTGTACTGGTACTGTCCAATGTATTATTTGTACTGGTACTGTCCAATGTATTATTTGTACTGGTACTGTCCAATGTATTATTTGTACTGGTACTGTTCAATGTATTATTTGTACTGGTACTATTCAATGTATTATTTCTACTGCCACTGTCCAATGAATTATTTGTACTGGTACTGTCCAATGTATTATTTGTACTGGTGTTGTCCAATGAAATATTTGTACTGCTACTGTCAATTGTATTATTTGTACTGCTACTGTCCAATGTATTATTTGTACTGCTACTGTCCAATGTATTATTTGTACTGCCACTGTCCAATGTATTATTTGTACTGGTGTTGTCCAATGTATTATTTGTACTGGTACTTTTCAATGTATTATTTGTACTGCTACTGTCCAATGTATTATTTGTACTGCTACTGTCCAATGTATTATTTGTACTGCTACTGTCCAATGTATTATTTGTACTGCTACTGTTCAATGTATTATTTGTACTGCTACTGCCCAATGTATTATTTGTAGATGGCAGATCTATTAAAATATGTACACAATTTAAAAACATTACTTTAAAAGTTTAGACACAAAATTAAAACATAGACTGTTACCTACAGAGCCGTTTTTACATATATTTTTTGGACCCTTGTTGAATGTAGAATTTGTGAGCCCTAAATAAAATGACATCAAGTGGCAGAACCGCTGTTGATAGCGCCACTTACGGAGACGGGTGGTCGTGTGGTAAAGCGGTCGACTGTCGAACTGAGGTTTCCGGGTTCGATCTCACAATGGATATTTCACGTCATGGCTTAAGTCCACGTTATATCTCCCGTGGTGCCTCCATGGCCATTGCACTATCGTCTATGGTGGGGATGAAAGAAAGGCACCATAAAAACTGTCCCATTAGTGGTTTATAGGATCTAAGAGATTTCATTTCATCTTTACAGGGACTTCACACACACACACACACACACACCGCCGGCTCAGAACTCAGACGACTAGTGTTCATCTCAGCCCAGCTTACTCTTTACAGCCCGGGGCCCCGACATTACTGGGGCTACTCATATTTCCCTTTGACTGTTGACGATTTTGTCCCACCGATATAGAAAGTCAATTTCATTATTTCACACACCTGTAGAGTATCTTAATAGCTCTCACTGACTGTAGTTGAAAAGTAAATTTGACAGCAAAATAAAAGTCCCCCCTGGGTAGGGGCGTAGGGCGTCACCAAGTAGCCATCTTGTTTTCCTTTCTATTAGAATGAAGAATGGTTAAAAGGTTTCCGTTAATCATTTATATTACCCCCTTCCTAAGAATGACATATTTATTAATGATATTTTTTTCGAACTTATATTTTTACTCTGTTTGTGTGTAGAGTCTTGTTGTACAATCTGAGAATATAGTCTTGTTGTACAATCTGAGAATATAGTCTATTTTTTTTATGATGATTTTATGCCATGCATGGGAACATTTTGTTTGGAAATTTATTTTTTTTTACATTTTTTGTCGCGTATCAGGTAAAGGTAGTAGTATACATTGCAGAAACACTACTTTAACATTTTTATTGCTGGTGTGGTATGGTTTGCTTTGGAGATATATATGACCCTTACATTTGACACACATTGAAATTTTAAAGTTAACATTTGAGATTAAAATGATAATTACAAATGATGAGAACTTCAACTAATTTTTTTATACAACTAGTATACAAAAGGCCCGGTACCCGGACCGGCTTGTAGACACGCAGTTGGGGTTGAAAATGGTTGAGCGCGTTAACAATAAGCTAACAATAACATATCCTATACACGAAGTGTCCCCGCCCCCGAAAGAAAATGAACAGATTATTTATAACCAAACTACACTTAAATATATGGGACACTTAATACTACATCAAATAAAGTTCATACTTTATGTAGTTCATCCCAAAGAAAAAAATCCTCATTATGGGCACAGAAGCTTAACAAAAACAACCCGCTACTCTTAATTTAACTTTGATTCTAACATCCAACTTTAGCCAACATGATATTTGCACACAACACCATATCATTGATACTATTTTTAATGGACCCTCTCCCAATAGTTTTAGCGCATTTTCGAGAAGTCGAATGCGCTATTGTTTCCGTTTTGTCCGTCTGTCTTGCTGTCCGTCTGTCATCACCCTAGATCTCTTCAACCATAAGTCCTAGACCCATGATGTACATACTTTTTTGTAGGTCTTGGTCTGCCATTCCTGTATCAAAAGTCCATTTCGCGATCTGACCTCTTGTAGTGGCAGTTCGACCTCCTGGAAGTGCCATATGACCTCATTTTCCATGCAAAAATGTTTTATTTTACTATAGTGTTCAGAATTTAAGTAGAAATTCCAACAACTGATCAAAATTATTGTTTCAAAAAAAATTAATAAATATTTTTTTTTAAATTCTAGATTAACAAAAATTAAAAAAAAGTATACAGGATAAAAATGGCACCAAGAAAATCACTACATACGTACTGATACATAACACGAAAATGCGCTAACACGTCCTGTGTCCAGAATGGAACAGGCTTAAGATGCTGGTTTTATTTTATGTTTTATCATGTTCAACATGTCGTATTTAAAAAAAAAGAGAGACGTGAGTGCCTGCCAGTTAAGCATTTCAGTACATGTATAGCAGATTGTTTATTTACTGTTCTACACATTGTAGTATAGTACAATATATTAGGGAGCGCCTGATAATAGGATCGGTATCTGTATCGGACCGATATTGGCACTATCGGTTAATATCGGATCGGCCGATTTTTGTAGGGAGCGACCGATAGTCGGACCGATATTGGCACTATCGATTAACTATCGGACCGGCCGTTTTTTGGCTGCCGATACATTTTTTTTTCACAAATCTAGTAACTCTAAACTGGTTTTGGTTTACATAGTTAAAGTTTACTTACAGACTTCCAGTTAACTGTTCACCTGAGTGAAGTGATTTACTGATATAATTAAGTGTTTTTAATTTTTCAAACTTTTAAAAAAATCTGCTACAAGTAAATTCAGTAAAAATTACAAAGATTAACGAAGAAAATTATTTTAATTTCATCACAACTTTAACAAGCTAGTGAAGTTACAATTAACAATTAATATAGTTTTACTTTTTTTAATTTGACATTAATTAATTAACTTTATCTTACTTTTCTGTTTGTGTACAAGTGAAAAGAAAAAACAACAATTTGTTTGTTATAAGTTTAATTTTAAACAATAAACATGCAGATTTCTGAGATTATGCAGGCATGGTTTGTGTTTCTGACTTCGGTCTTCCTGTCTGTCTTTTCAAATCTTTTGTTCTTCTAATCTTCTTTATCTGCAAGAAACCCTTTCATTAAAAGCAAAATATCGGTATCGGTATCGGTAAAAATGCTGGGGAAAAATATCGGTATCGGACTATCGGTAAAAAGGCATATCGGTCGCTCCCTACAATATATTGTACAGAGAATAAACTAAGAAAATATTGGCAACCTTGTGCACAGATTATTACAAAAAAAAAATAAAATTGAAGATATAACATTACGTTTACCTTTATTATACTTTACAGACCATTCGTTGTAAATTAACAGCAGAAGGCAATACTTGAATGATATAATGTGTGGTAAAGTGTAATGTATCAAAGTACTTAATAGAAATTGAATCGTTGTGTAGCTATTAACTGCCCTTCAATTAAAAAAAAGTCCATCAATCCAGAGATAGTCATGTATTAGTTGAGGCCACAGACGCAGATATCAGGCCTCATAAATAAGAAAAAAAACTATCTAAGTTTTGTGAAGCCCCTCTCAAAAAGGGTTAGTTTTCATCACATAGCTATATTGCACAGTCTACATGGTGTTTTGTTGTGAACAGAAATAACAATGGCATATAATAAGAAATACTTGTAGTGTTTAGTAGGGAGCGACTGATATGCCTTTTTACCGATAGTCCGATACCGATATTTTTCGCCACCATTTTTACCGATACCGATACCGATATTAATACCGCCCCCCCCCCAGCTTCCCCCCCCCCCCCAAAAAAAATACACACAGATGTTCACTAATTGTATCATTCAAGGTCATACATTAGAATTAAGAAATGCCTATCCTATTGTTTCAAGGTCATATCGCTGATGCAATTTTTGTAGACGTGACGATTTCTGTGTATGGGTTTTTTTTTTTAATCTTGTCTGATCTGGTTATAGAATTGGGTTATTTATGGATTTTTTTTCTGCAACTCTGTTGTGAAAAAAAACCAATGTATCGGCAGCCAAAAAAACGGCCGGCTCGATAGTTAACCCATTGTGCCAATATCGGTCCGACTATCGGTCGCTCCCTACCAAAATCAGCCGATCCGATATTAACCGATAGTGCCAATATCGGTCCGATATACCGATCCGATTATCGGTCGCTTCCCTAGTGTTTAGAATGACGGAAGCAAAAAAATTATGTTTTGGAATTCCCCAAACTATTTTTAGCCGAGCAAGCGAGTTAACTAATACAGTGATGAGTCGTCTCCTTATACTGTAATTGATGCGAAAATTCCCAGCTTTGGAATTTCCCTAGCGAGGGTAGTTTTCATATCGTGTGGTTACCCGTTGTATTTAAGGATGTTCATGGCGATAAAAGCCAAATGTTATTTTCAATTACAGTATTACAAGATTTACAACGCACGATATAAAAATTACCTGAGGGAATACAGGCATAGGCTAGACGATTATTTATTTAGTATATAAGGAAGTGGCTACGGTTCCAAGGAAGGGGACTCCGTGTTATTTTTTTTCGGGGTCCAGCTATAGAGGCGCATGCGCGGCAGACGGACTGCTTAATATTGCTTTTTTTTTGTTTTCGGGGCTAAGGTTAGGGTTAGGAATAGGGTTAGGATTAGGGTTAGGGTGTTAGGGTTAGGGTGATAGGGTTAGGGTGTTAGGGTTAGGGTGTTAGGGTTAGGGTGTTAGGGTTAGGGTGTTAGGGTGTTAGGGTTAGGGATAGGGTTAGGTTGTTAGGCTTAGTGTTAGGGATAGGGCTAGGGTTAAGGATAGGGTTAGGAGCAATATCTATAGCCGGACCCCTAAAAAATAATAAACTTGGTTTTCGAATTAATATATTATGGCTAAATAATCTAGTTTTCGATTTAATAAAATGGGCCTAAACTTAGTTTTTGATTTAAAATAATATGGCTAAATGAACAGTTTTTGATTTAATAAAATACAACTAAATAGAACTAAAATGAAATTTCGAAAAACTTTATTAAATAAAAAGCTATTTTTAAAATAATGTTTGACTTACTTGTATGCACATTTTTAGAAGTAAGGCAAAAGGTGAAAACTATTTGGGAATCTATAAACTTTATTATGCGGTATTTAAAATAAAGATAATCCGTTTTAACCGAATAGTTTAAAAGGTTTACATTCTTAATTTAAATCTTTATTTTTTAATATTTCACCAAAACTAAAAACGAGCTAATAAAAATAGAAAGTCACGCTGGATAAAAATAAAAAGCCGGATGTTCAGTGTGGAATACATTTAATATTTCAAGACCCATTCCTAAATAGTTATAAGTTGTAAAAAAAAAAGTATATTCCAATGCTATTAATAATAGAGCAAAAAAATGTTCACAGGTAATATATTTTGTTCTGTGTTTCAGTCTTCAGTATGAGTTTGAACAGTTTACCTCTCCAAGACTGTACAAAAGGAGACTTAGATTTGGTGCTTATGGTGAAATTTAGTGATGTGCTAATGTACAGACGATTATTAAACATCTTGAACTTTTTCTTGGACATCAGACATAAATCAAATGGTACTTGTATATGTATTTGAAATTGCACACACACGAAAGATAGGAAAACTCATTTCATTTACAGATTTGTATTCTAACACATCAGCTTTACAAATTGTAGATAGAATACATACACTGAGAATGAAAATGAAAGATGAAGACTCAGATTTTATTCTTGATGAAAGTTACATAATTCAATTTTGGGGCATCTATGGAAAAGCGAGATCACAAAATCTGACACTGATAATTACAAGGGATTTACTAGACATGTCTACTGAGTATAGCAAAAACATCAATGCAATGAAAAAGCTTGATGTTAACATTCTTATTATTACATCTACAAACAGATTATTATCTAAACAAGAACAGATGCAGTGGTATTATAAAAACGTTATCTACATTGATGAAGGTGACGATCTCAAAGATATCATGTTAGTTTCTTTAAAAATTTGCGGCAAATGTCCTCATGGATGGGAACAATTTGATGAGCAAAATTACGTCATATCATGTTATAAATTAATAAAAATCAAAGAGCCTGTTAGTTCGATTGAATCTGAAGAAATTTGCTCTGATTACAAATCTGATTTACTGAATATTGAATCCAAAAAGGAATTCGAATTAGTTCCGAAAATGTTACATTCATTAAACTTACAATCGAATAGTAGAAGTAAAAAACTTAAACGCATAATTCCGTTAGGGCTTCAACTTTCTATTAAAAATAAACCATTTCGTTACCAATGGTAAAACGAACGTCCATATCTTCTAAACTCTTATGAGATTATGAACGACATCAAGATAAGTGAATTCCCATCTTGTGTGTCACTGTCAATACCAGCTGTCAGTAAAGGTACAGATTACACTGAAATGAAATTTTCCGTCAAAGACTGTAATAAAAGATCAATCAACGTCTTAATATGTGAACGTGACCTTTTGAAGAACTGGACTAGTTTTGATCGAATCAATCACTTTCAGCTCAACGCTTCAATTGAGATACCAAACGTAGATCAAGAATTTTTGTTTGACTGTCAGGATAATGGTCAGTTTGTACCTTACACTAAAGTTTGTGATGGCGATCTGAACTGTGATAGTAGACTGGATGAAACTTTCTGTAATTATAAAAACCACAAACAATTTCACAAAAAAAAATGCAAAGACTTCCAATGCAAGACTTATAATGAACAATTTGGCTCATTATTAAAAAATGCATACTCATCAGTAAAGGAGCAATGTTTAGAAAGCCTTTGTCATGAAGGTTCTTGTCTTCCTGCTCAATGGGTCAAAAGTGAAGATTGTTATTTGACATTTCACGACGATCCAGGTGTCTTTTGTATTGATTTTGATTGCTCACGAACATCTGAAATTGTATTTTGTGATGTCAACAGTGTTGAGACTAAAATAAAATACAAATGCAGCGACCAGAACACATCAAGATGTCTTGTTGATGAAAATATAAATTGGGCGCCAAAATGTATCTACTTACGAGGCAGAAGTGGCTATGCACTGGGTTGTCCTGACCTTTCTCATCTGGAAAATTGTGAGAACTTTACCTGTCCAGATGATATGGTCAAATGTCCTCTTTCCTACTGCATTCAGCTCCATTATGTTGGTGATGAAATAATGGACTGTAGATATGGTGAAGATGAATCGTTCCTGGTCCATGTAGGAAACGATGAAATAAAAGAATGTTTGTTAAATGCACAACCTGGAGAAATTATTCGCTATTGTGATCTAAACATTGATTGCGACAATGCTGCAGATGAATCGCATTGTCACATATCCTGTCCTGACAGTTTCAAATGTAAGTTCGGAGTTTTGATACTAGAAGGAAACTTACAAACTATTTTTTTACCCCCAGTCATTTATATTGATCACTTTACCAAAGTAATAAAGATATCACATACAGATTTATCACACATTATATTTCAGTTTCCAAAATATAGAAATATCTTAATTTTAGAGCTGCATGCAGTCAATTGCAATATTCAGTACGAAGATTTCTTTCTTAAAGGTGATTCAGGGGAAACAAGTAAATTTATTTACCTTTATAAAACTGATTTAAGCTACAATAATATTACTTCCCTTAACCGTAATGGATTTTTTAATTACGTAGGCAACTTACAATTCCTTAATTTATCGCTCAATCGGAATCTGAACAATGTAGAGGAAAACAGCATTCATTCCAAGTTTTTAAGAGTCATTGATTTCTCGTTTACAAAAATTTCTTCATTACCTTCCCACATATTTGAATCCAAGTTCTTACAATTGGTTAACTTGAGCAACACTGAGATTATTTCAATAAATTGGATTTTACATAATATGAAACTTAAGACTTTTGACTTGACAAATACACAATTAGATGAACAACTATTATCTATTAATGAATTCAAAGATGTTAAAGTTACAGATAATTTACTCACTGACAACTACAAGTTATGTTGTTCTCTAATATTAGGTCCAAATACATCACCTGATGTGTGTCATTCACCCCGTGACGCCATATCTTCTTGTGACGATCTGTTAGCTGATAAAACTAAACGTGTTCTTCTATGGATAGTGGCCTCTGTATCTTTCATTGGAAATGTTGCAGTACTAAGTTATCGCTATCTCATTGACAGAGATATCTTAAAGCTTTCTTATGGAGTTTTTATAATCAATCTAGGAATATCTGATTTTATCATGAGCATTTATTTAATAATTATTGCTGCAGTGGACATCTATTACCGTGATGTTTATGTCTTGTATGAACGAAAATGGCGGTTTAGTCCTTTATGTAAGGCTGCTGGGTTTCTCTCAACTTTGTCTAGTGAAACCTCAACTTTCTTTGTGCTTCTTGTAACAATAGACAGATTTCTCGCCATTAGGTTTCCCTTTGGTAATTACAGATTTTCTAAATCAAACGTGGTATCTTCAGTTATTTTAGTCTGGACTGTTGGGTTTGTCGTCGCCTTAATTCCAATTCTATTACCAGATGTCGCTATATATTCTTCAAATGGTATGTGTCTTGGTCTGCCTTTATATTATAATCAGGAACCAGGTTGGATGTATGCTATGAGTATATTTATCATTCTTAACTTTATAATTTTCACGCTGGTTGCAACTGGTCAAGCGGCTATTTATATTGCAGCGACAACAAGCAATAAGTCTTTTGTACAGAACCAGCTCAGAAGAAAGAAAGATATTGATGTTGCTAGGCAACTGTGTCTTATAGCTATGTCTAACTTTCTCTGCTGGTTTCCTGTCAGTTTGATTGGTTTACTTTCAATGACAGGATCTTCAGTCAGTCTAGAAACGTACGCCTGGATTGTTGTATTTGTATTACCTTTAAACTCAGCAGTTAATCCAAACATTTACACAATACCTTTTGTGTAAAAAAAATGGAAAGATTTCAGAGAACGAACACAAACATCAGACGTAAGGGGATTGGAAATATACAAGTAAATAAAGTAAGAAATCATTTAAAAAAATAAAATATAAACAACCAAAAAATAAACAATTGGCCCTTTTTTTTAAAAAAAACAACAAAAAACTCGTTGTTTAATCAATTCGGTGGGTTGAATAATTATATTAGTACAACAGATTTTGGTCAACTAGAAGAGACAGGACAGTTAACATATAAATTTGAAAAATATTACAAACAATTTTCTTTAACATACTTGAAAAGTGTTAACGGTAACGAACATTTCTTTTTTCAACAAATATTACAATCATATCTACATATTATCCAAGATGTTTTTTAGTTTTTCTCCATTATAATGGCTTAATATTTTTTTTTATTTAAGCACAACGCATTTTATATCTTTTTTTGGGCTTGTTTTGGCTTTTTGTCTAGCATTTTCCCTTCAAAGTCGGAACTTAGTCTGAAAAGGAATAAAATGTCATCAAAAGTTAAGTTTAAGAGTCGTTAAGCTTTTAAGAGCCAAAAGGCGAGATAATAGAACTCACTTGCTAGTTAACCACTCTTTATTGGTGGATTGTGTGTGTACAGTGCCAAGCCGATTCTTTTTCTAGATGGAAGTGGCTACTGATACGGCAGACGCACTACGCATTATTTGTTTCTGGGTACGTGTTAGATCTGCGCATGTGCGGCAGACGGACTGCATTTTATTGCTAATTGTTTTTTCGGGGCTAGGGTTAATGTTAGGGTTAGGAATAGGGTTAGGAATAGGGTTAGTAGTAGGTTGAGGGTTAGGGTTATTATTAGGGTTAGGGTTAGCATGAGGGTTAGAAATAGGGTTAGGATTAGGTTCAGGTTTAGGGTTAGGATTAGTGTTAGGGTTAGGCGCAATATCTATAGCCAGACCCCGAAAAAAAGTAATACGGAGTACGTCTGCCGTATCCGTAGCCACTGCGTGTCTAAATATATATATATATTAGAAAATAGATATTCAGCTCAGTTTGAGTGGTATAAGCGCTAGGGCCTGATAAAAACTATAAGTACTCTCTTAATTCGAAAAACGACTATAGCTTTTGAGGAAATCGAATGTCAGCTGTGTAGTTTAAAATGTCTAGGTTTTTTTTTTTTACAAAGATAGTGCATTATGACTTTATTTTTTTAGTTAGATTTTTTGTGTGAACAAATTAGGGCATCATGCTATGTCGTCTGCTTCTATTATATTTAAGCGACGAGTGCAGCTCCACTACTACACCAAGCCAAGTTTCTGGTATCGAAATCAAGATTATTCATACGAAACTAAGAAAAGTTCAGCAACAAAAATGTTATTCCCAATAAACCCTGTTTTTATATATGACGTCATTTCGATGATTTTTCCACGCAACGGAATAATGTGAAACATTTTGCGTCTCAATCTACCACATACACTAGGAAATCCAGTCGTTAACTTCCCGTAACCAAGCTTAGCTATACACACACACACACACACACACACACATATATATATATATATATATATATATATATATATATATATATATACACTTTATTAGATAGAACCCGAAAAAAATAATAATACAGAGTCCGCTTAGTTGGAACCCTAGCCAGTGACTAACGATTATATCAAACAATTATCATAAAATAAACAAAAAACAATAATAAAGGTTATATATAGCTAAGCTAATTGCATATTTGCCACGGGTCCGAATGACAATCGGAGTTCATTGGGACCCGGGTACGAATAGTCACTTCCAATTTGTAAATAATAAATTTAAATACTGAAGTCTTTAAAATATTTTAAATAATGTGTCATTTTACTATTTGCTAATTGGATTATTGAAATAACTTTTTATTACGTATGAAAATGGCGACTAGTGAAACCTCGGTCGAAACTAATGATATGTTTCTGGATGCACTGAAATGGTTTGTTTTTAGTAAAACCACAATGCGTATATTTTTCAAGTTCCTGACGACGGGGGTGAACGCGGCATAACTTTTTTCAGCGGCATGTTTTCGGGCCCCTGAGCAGGGCTGTCACGGGACCCCCGTGCTGATATTAAGATTTTCAAAAGTTAATTGGCCAGCTTAGCCCAGGCCCCTAAAACTCGCCGGGCCCCTGGGCATCTGCCCTCCTCCCCCCCCCCCCTCGGCAGCTTTTTGCACAATTGGAAACATTTTGTCTCGTGTGATACTCCCTTAATAGGGAGTCGTCAAATTTATGGGAGCCGAGCCGGAAAAAAATGGCGGCTCCGCAAGCCTGCCCATACTATTTACATGTTTCCCTATTTTGGAACATTTTAATACATATTTTAGTGGAACAACACTTTTTTTTTTCGTGATGCTCAAAAACTAAGCTCGTTAATAATGATTTAAATAATAAGGAAAGCATCCATTCAAATATAGTATAAAGTTTTGATAGACATTTGGAGACGGATGGCCGTGCGGTGTAGAGCGAATCTCAGTCCCGAAGAGAGTCCCCAAATCCGCCATGCTTTAAATGGGTACCTGACTTTATTTTCTGGGAACTTTACTTTTGATGGGAGACATGGACCTAATTTTTACTATGTTCAGTCATTTGATCGTTTGGAGTCGATTTTCATTTTTGTACTATTTTAATAGAAAGTTAAAATGAAATGATCACTTCGTAAATTAATTGCTACAAATCGATTGGATAAAAAATCGAATAGACAAAACCATAATGTAAGCATACACTGTAGCAATATTGTATTGTAAAGTGCATGTTGTGGGTATATAAAAGCTACAAACTTAGTATTGTTGGTAGAGAATTTGAAGGAGGACGGTATATTATGTCATAAGCAAGTTTTGTCTATCTTTCTCAAGGTGTCGTATTTATTAATCCCTTTATCTAGGTAACACGCAAAATAAATAACTATCTAGACCTTCCGTGCGTACTTTTCCTTGTACATTAAGCGGGTGTTCTGATTTAAGGAATCGCAGTGTCGAGAAACTGACCGAAGGTTACGATTTACTTGTGGCGGGACTTACAGATTTTTTTTTTTTTAGTTTCAAAGGAATTAGGGACACTTGAATTAATGATTTTAAAACATACGAAATTCGGTTGTTGAATAGTTCCTAAATAATGAATCATTAAACCAAAAATCACTCATTTAACAAATGAATGTTAATACTATAGCAAAACACTAGCCGAAAACATTCTTTATGAATGTTAGGAAAAAATATTTCTTGTACAGGTGTGTCCAATATTGATCACATAATTAGGGATGTGACGAAGTTCGAATTCGAATCTGACGACATTCGAACTTCGACGTTTTTTGAGGAAATTCGAATCCGAAGGATTTAAAAAAAAATCCGTCGGATTCGAATTTGAAAAATTACCGCTTTCAGATCAATCACGGCCGTAGAAATCGTAACTAAAATTTAAAAACCTAGAGAATTTCGAAAGCCCGAAATAAAGAAAACAGATAAAACTAAACTCTTGGACCCTGACTCAGCTGTCCATAGATTAGACGTCGTGTTTGGTCATGAACGTATTTTAGATACACCCCTCACGCCAAACACTCTTTTCATCCGAGCTTTCTAAACCTCGGAATGGATATGCGGATTGGAATGGCGGAGTGGATGTGTGGATTGGAATGGCGAAAAGCTGGTTATGGAATGAGTTGGAATGACATTGGGAATAATTTGGAATGAGTTGGAGGAATGACTTTTGAAATGCGTTAAAATGACATTTGGAATGATTTGGAATGAGTTGGAATGGCCTTGGAATGACGTTTGGAATGATTTTAAACGAGTTGGAATGACGTTTGAAATGATTTGGAATGCCATTCTGAATGATTTGGAATGGTTTGGTATGAATTGGAATTACAATTGGAACGATTTAAAATGATTTGGAATGACGTTTGAAATGATTTGAAAGATTTGGAATTATATATAGGTTTAGGTATATTATATAAACACACACACACATACAGACGAATATATACATATATATATATACATATGTATATATATATATATATATATATATATATATATTGTTGCGTGCTGGATTTGGTGCCACTTCTACTGTGTATTTAGTATCTTGTCTGTCTAGGATTCTTTCACTCTGTAGCCAATCGTTCTATTATAGATAGTCTAAATACAGACGCTTTCAAACTCCGTACAGTAGTATTTATAACAGAAGCACTTTGATTCCGTGTATATGGTAATATTTATTATAATCACAAGGTACTTCACATGCAATATGGCCCAACATCAATTTCACTATGTACAATAACATCAATATCAACTGATATTCGACTTGTGTCCACTCTCGACTCTATCTAGAAATCTAATGCCCTTTCACTCTGGTCACTAGCTTACATCAGAGACCGAAGTCGAATTCGGGACTGACACCTTGGTATACTCCCTTTTAGCCAAGTGTTGACCCAAATCCGAATCCGCAGTCGAATCCGACGGATTTATATTTGCCAGGAGGTCTCAGGGAATCTGATAAATTGAATCATTGCTTCGACCGAGTAATGAGCCCAGGTTGTTAGCTACGCCACAATCAATATTTATTACAAAGTGGCTACGGTTCCTGTCAGGCGTAATCCATATTATTTTTTTCCGAATTCCGGCTATAGATCTGTGCATGCACTTCTAGACGGACGTACGTATTTTTTTGTTCGGGGTCCTTCTATAAATGTGCGCATGCGCGGCAGTCGGACTGTATATTATGGATTAGGGTTAGGAATAGGGATAGGTTTAGGAATAGTGTTAGAAAAAGGGTTAGAATTAGGGTTAGGCGCAATATCTATAGCCGGACCCCGGAAAAAAATAATACGGAGTCCGTCTAGAACACATGCGCACATCTATAGCCGGACCCTCGGAAAAAAAATAATGCAGAGTACGTCTCACCGGAACCTTAGCCACTCCGTAATTATTATTAGATAGATTGACAAACATATCTCTTTTAATGAACAAGTAATGATTTAAATAATTGTATAAAAAAGTATAGAATCAAGATTGCAAACATTGGTGATGATCACCATCAGAGCCTTGATTATTTCTCAGAACCGTTAGGTAAAGATAACATTTGGGAGCCTGTTAGAAAACTGCATCAAGGTCGACCTAAGCGAAAAAC
Organism: Bulinus truncatus; assembly: GCA_021962125.1. Classification (NCBI taxonomy): domain Eukaryota; kingdom Metazoa; phylum Mollusca; class Gastropoda; family Planorbidae; genus Bulinus; species Bulinus truncatus. The sequence goes on along the minus strand of JAGDYQ010000001.1, from coordinate 3,172 downwards.
GCTGTCAATACACACGTAAAAAATTGTCGGATGAATAATTCACCTTAGTGACCACCTTACTATATCACTTTACTGTGATTATATCATGCCCCCCCCCCCAACAAGAGCTCCTTGCGGCGGGCCTGACTGTTGACAATTTAGGAGTCACCCAGATATTTTGCAAACATCTCTAGTGCAGCTTGTTTGTGCACAATAGCTGTATTTCTATTGTCCCCGTTTTGTCTGTCTGTCCGTCATCACCCTAGATCTCAGCAACCATAGGTCCTAGACCCATGATGTATATACCATTTTGTAGGCCTTGGCCTGCCATGTGTGCATCAAAATATCATTTCGCGATCTGACCTCTGAGGGCTGAGCATCAGTGTTTTTACCGTTTTTTACTATATAAGCTATATTAATAATTATGTCATTTTCATGGCCCCATTCTACACCTTATACGTTCAATAACCCATTCATTTGGTGCGAAATACTGCAGCATGACGTCACACGTGTTCAGAGCTATATCTTTTCGGAAAGTGGTCTAAAATTGGTGCCAAATTCCGTTTCTGTGTACTATATTTAGCACCAGTAATTTCCCTTGATTTAGACAAGATTGTGACCTATTCACCATACATATTTAATTTTATTTATTAAGAAACTCATCAAATGAAATAGTAAGCTTGGGTTCTGAGTTTAATTGAAAGTATCAGAGCTATGCAACAATTGACGGAGTTTTCGGACGATTAAATGACTACAATTTAGAATATTTTCAATTATGAGTCCTATTTCAGTGACCACAAACCACTTGTAGTTAGATTTAAGATAAATATTTACTGAAAGCTAACATACGTACTGATACATAACACGAAAATGCGCTAACACGTCCTGTGTCCAGAATGGAACAGGCTTATTTTACTTGTTTAATAAATGACAGATTAATAAAGTAAATTCGTTTTCAGTTACAGCTAATTAAAAGGTTAAAAAGTATTCGCCTAGTAAACATTGTCTTTTGTGTGTCATTTATAAAATGACAGTGTATTTTAAATTGCTATTGTTGTAAGAAAATGGAAAACACTGACAAAAACTACATTTAAAATAATAAAGATTCACAGCTTGCGGCCAAGAAACTTTGTTTTCTTCATTTAATTTGAGTATTTTGTTAATACATTGGTCAATAGATTCATCTTTCTAAATTAATTACTATTAATTAATAAATGAGCATTCTATTTGAAAGGTATTGTTTCTTTTATAAAATCTATATGTTTTGTGTAGTTTGGGTACTTGTGTGTAGATCAAAAAGCATGATTCTCTCTGATACACATGAACTCGATTTTAGCTCTCAGCTTGGGGCTGCATCTACCTTACTGACGTTCATATTCGACTATCCATCTTTGAATCAGTTAGCATCATAAATCGTTCAATCTCACACTATTTTCAAAGCTTTTGTCGAAATGAAATATACAATAATATGATATATATATACATATATATATATATATATATATATATATATATATATATATATATATACAGTTGATTCCGCTTAATTCGGACAGCCGCTTATTTGGGACAAATCTCAAAGAAACCAAACCAAGAAGCCAATAGTAAATTTGTATTTTTAATTGGGAAAGCCGCTTAATTGGGACAAAAAACCTCGGTCCCGATCTGTCCAGATTAATCGGAATCGACTGTATATATATATATATATAAAGCTTGTAAAAAAAAGCAAGTTACTTTCCCAACTTAACGTCAGGTACCATTTATTTACAGCGATAATGCATTTGATAAAACGATATAAAAAAATCTCAAAAAGTACTAACACCAAATTTCCAGGCAGTAAATACTAATATACAAAACTCTACGGAAAAAAAACAGTTGCCGGAAAAGTTTTCCAGTGTATTCCGTCAGAAAAAAAATAACTGACTAAGAGTTTACATCATCTCGAAGAAAACCTATGAATTTTGTTCAGGTCTAAGAGTGGGACCATTGTTATACAAGGAATTAAACATAACGTCATCTAAAGTGTATTTTTCTGTATATCAAACTAGGCCGCTTTTTAATTAATTTCTATATAAACTTAAATTTTTCCACATAAATGATTTGATATATAGTAATTTTTTTTAAGGATTAACAATTAAATTTCAGTTAGCCCACTAACAGTCGTCAGCCGATCTTGTCACTCAACAAGATATTGTTTTAACTGAAAATTAGATTGAATAAAACTGAAATAAAGATGCCAGTCAGTCCATATTTTTATTAACTAAATATTACAATGGAAAATTTTCACTGAATGAAGTGCAATAATATTTTCAAATGTATGTAATTCACACGAAGTTTTATTTCATATTTAGCAAGTTTTTTTACAATGAAATGAAATCTTATTATTGTAAATTATTTCGATAACATTTAAATCGATTAAAATATTCGTTATATATATATATATATATATATATATATATATATATATATATATATATATATATATATATAGGGCTGTTCTGGAATCCGATTCCGGTTCCTGTTAAGCTGGATTCCGGCAGTTTTAACAAATCCGGTTCCGATTCCGGTTCCTGTTAAAATGTGCCGGATTTAAGCCGGATTTCTTTATTGTTTGAAATTTGTAAGATATTTTTTAGCGCAACATAATTTTGAAATAATTAGGGATATGCAATTAAATTAAAACAATAACTTCCTTTGCTTTTTTAAAACTACAATAACGTCGATCGCTTTAAGTTCTAAATGTAATTATACATATATTAAAAAGGAAGATTTGAATCGTATTTAGTCTTGTAATACGACACCTTATCTTCAGCTACTTTTGATTCCGTGTTTTCTATAAACTATATTTAGCTATCAAAGTTTAACTTCTTTAAAGAGCAGACAACGATCTATTTTTGGATGTTTACAGTTTAAAAATAGTTCAATAATTTATTTTTCTGCACATTTTTTTAATTTAGTGGATTTTGTCACGATTTGGATAAAATTTAGATAAATAACTTGAAGAAACATTTTTAATTGAACATTTAAGTGATATTGATTTAGATTTGAAATGCATTTTAATTTGCGTTTTATGGGAAATAATCAGATAATGATTTAAAGGAAAGTATGAATGAAATAACACGGTTTGGTGACGTCACTATGGAAAACTAAAGAAAAATGAACTATCGGGTGGTGCCACAGTATATATATATAT